>LVYW01000005.1:2384-35728 GCA_001630435.1 Sporothrix globosa
GAGGCAGCGGCTCGGGCAGCGGTAGAGCCTATTACCGATCCTTCGGTGGTAACGCAGGACGAGATAACAAGTCGGTATTTAGCACAGGTTACGTGGCAGGAGCAGGAGGAGGCGGAGGAGGAAGAGAGGGCGGCGGAGATGGAGGGTGGTGTGCCACGGCGTCGGCGGCGTACACGGACCTCCCGTACATCGACGGCCCGTACACCGCGTGCTCGGAGGTCTCGTTTTATACGAGCTTCACGGGCGGCCGCCGCAGAGGCTCAAGCGGAGGTGCAGGCTGCAATGGCAATTGCAGAGCGAGTAAATGCAAGGCTACAGAGCATTAATGAGAGGTTTCAGCCGCTGGATTAGGGTATTCGGGGTGCACATAATTTATATGTTGATTTGTACTACTCTTCATGACTTTTGGCGATGCTTTTGGTGATGATGTTGGTGATGTTTTGCGATTACATAACCGATTTTATTCGCACCGGGCTCTGGCCAATCAGAAGCTGTTATTAGATTATGTAATAATATTTTATTTGCACCGGACCGGTGCACCTATTGGGAGCCGGCTCTACTTATATAAACAGCCAGTCCTTCCCACTCCAACTCACTAGTAAGAGTTACGAGTCAAATAATCCCGTGTATAGTCGAAGGACTAGTTATAACTCTTAATACTTCTTACTTAGTAACGAGCGAAGAGTAAGGGAGACTAGTAAGAGTACGGGTAAAACTAAAGACTAGTTCATTAAAGGGGGAGGATAATTATCATAACTAAAAGGTCGTGGCCTTTGACCACGACCTTATAACTAAGACCTGTCACGTACGTAAGACGAGGGCTATTTATTAGTCACTCGTCAACGTGGCGCAAACGCCACGCTAAACGCATACATACATAAAAGCCATCTCCTTATATCTAAAACACCCCCTCTCCTTTAAGAAGAGAAGGGTAAGACTTAGTCTTTGTTCCAATACACACCTAACTTTCGCCCTCGACTACGCTTCTAAACTATCGTAATACCTATCCACAACAACCATAACAATTTTTCCATTTTACCTAAACGAGTCCGGTAAAAAACCGGGCGTCCATTTTTTACGGCGGTTAATTATGAGCAGTTCTGTACTAGTAAGTTGTACCATATACATCAATACGACTTTGTCCCCACTGTAAAAGCCGTAAAAAGCGGCGGCCAATTCCGCCGCATTCTGCGGCTGTAACAGCACTTTGTCGAATAAAGTCTTGTATATAATTTTGGCCATACACTAAAATCAACGAGGTATCCCGCCCCGACTCAGTAGATGCACTCTTGCGGCGCAGCCCCCTCCGGACTCTATATCCTCTCCTTTTCAGTGGGTTGATTGGTAATCTGATATGAGGGGTCCGGTGACACCTTCATCGACCTATAAATCCTATTCTTGCCCATTTTACTTACCACTTGCCGCTTCTCACTTGCCACTTCCCACTCTCCACTTCACGCTTCCCACTGACAACGTATCACCTATTTCCCATAGCCCAACTCTTATTAGCAGTTTATTTTCCCTTGTCTATGTTCAAGTAAACAATGGCTAAGATCAAAATGCCTAAGCGGCGTCTCATGATGCTGCAAAGGCGGAATACTTGGACGCGATTCCGTCTGCCTCGTGGACAGAACTGGCCAACATGGGGAAGGGACCACGTGAGTGCCTATCTTGGTCCGCTTGAAGACGTGCCTGGCTGCGAAACGGTCCGCATAGGAAGAAAAGTCGACGATCCTGAGCAAGCTGCCCTAATCGTCCGTGAGTGTGTCCTCTAACCCCGCCCCCGCCACTCCCACTGGATTAAACCTTGTCTGCTAAGACCATTGCACAGTCTGGGAATCGACCGAAGCCTTGACAGACTTTCGGAATTCTCCTTTGTGTAGCGAGTTTCTGCGATGCTTAGGCTGCGAGAATGAGAGCGAACCCTTCATAAGCCTCGAGTGGGTTTTCGGGTTCTCCTTTGGTGTGGGCAGAAACGACTTGAGTGACTGTCTCTATGGTCGCATGACGGTTAACATCCTCAAAATCCCATATGTCGGTGAGCCGGACCGCAACGCATGGTCTAAACTCCTTGGCACCACCGTCTACCGGCTCATCCCCAAGGGCTGCATTGATATCTATCGTCCGCCGTTCAAGCCTCTTAGAGCATTTGCCTGGGTTGACAATGGCCAGGAGGTACACACAACTACTGCCGACTGCACTCATCATGCTGAGGATGTGTGCTACGTGTTTTTCCGCTGGAATGAGTACGGCGCCAACGCAGAGCGAGAAGAAGCCTCGGTCCGAGAACCTGGCGCATTCGAGCACTGGGAAAAAGCGGTAGCGACGGCGATGCCCCCGGTCGCTACCTGGGAACAGGAGCGCTGGGATATCAAGATAGCACCATGCTGCATGTATGTCGGGAGCCATATAGACGATGACGAGGACAGTGCCATCGACGTCACCGGAGACTCAAACACGGGCTAGAGAGTGAGGACTCTCTGTTACAAACTCAGTTTGGACAGACCAAACAAGGAGTTCAAGATACTTGGGCAATTTACATACCACGATAACGAGACTGGCACACCCAAGACACCTTTACTTAGCTAAGCTAATTCCCTACTCTATATCTCTGCCGCCTGTCCGTGCTAGCTAGGAATGTACTCGCTTACATCACGAATTTATATTACCGGGGCCTCAGCAACGACATACGCATTGCTAAAGTCCCAGTTCACAGCTATACCATCATTTGGATCCCCAAGTAGGTAATGCATAGCTGTGGCGAAGAATACGTAGCTCTCTGGGTTTTTCTGGGCGTCGCCCTTTTTTCTTTGGGCCAGTCTTATACATCTAGCGAGTTCATCTGCAAATATGAGTAGAGGATCAGCATTGGTTTATCCCTACGCGATACTAACGCGTCTGACGAAAATAAACCCGACTCACATGTTTCGTCGTCCCCCTCAAGCAAGAAGGTTCCACGGGCAACATGAAAGCCTTCGTGTAGGAAAGTCGCGCTGTTCGGCAACACAGCGTCGAGCGAAGTGCCGACTCCGATTACGGCCGCCGCGTCGGGGTAGGTGTTATAAGGACCAATGTCGAAGGCGGAGGGACAGAGTACAATGGTCTGTACGTAGTGTGTCGCCCACGGCAGATGCAGATCCGACGGATCCAACCTCACCGTTGTCAAGGCACCAGTGAGTCCTTTATTTTCCCGAGCGTTGCAGTAGTTACCGCCGCCGCTCCGCCTGTCGAAGTAGTATGCATTGATGTCCGAGCGGTCTCCGGCCCACCAGGGAACAATTCTATTGCGGTCAAGGAGGGCGGCATAGGAAGCCACCTGGTTGATTTGGACGGGTTGATCATTCAAAAAAATATCATAGCCGTAAATATCCTGGGCTATGTCGGTTACTCTCTTTTGCACAAGATAATCGCTGTCGCAGAAGAGGTACGTGTCCTGTGGGGGAATGTCGTTTTCGGCCACCCCGTTGACCCAATTCGCAACCTCCTCAATATGTCCTGACCGCAGTTTACGTTTAGTCAATAGTCAGTGTGCCTTCTACTCATGCAGTTGATGGCTGCCTCTGAACAGACACACGTACCGAGAATGTTTAGGACCTCTTGTTCGAAGAAGTTGTTTTCGTTTCTGCTGATTTGGACCCCAAAAAAAATGTACATCGCTTTGCGTATGCTTTCACCATGCCCACTGTCCTATTATATCTTTCAATAGCATCGATGGCGCTTGCAAGGGCATCGATGGCATCCTGGTGCCACAAGTCCAAATCTCGCCTCAGGTTGTCGCAGCCGCCGTAGGTCGTCCCGGGCTGGATTGTGACCAGTTGATCAAGGCGCACATCGAGATCAATGCCGGATATGAGGCCTGCAAAATGCAGTAAGGTCACACCCAAAAAGATATGGAGCTTTGCCATTGCCATAGAGCGAGTTGTTGCAGTCGTCAAACGCTTTTCTCAAGACGCATCGAGAACTATTGTATTTCCTGAAGTTCCTAGACCGCCGTAGCTATGGAGTCGCGGTCTTTTCATTTCAACGCTTCCGCACCCGCGCTATTAAAAGAAGCCACCCGTATAAAAAAGCCTCCGCTCGAGTTGAGTTGGCTTGTAAGTACGATCTATCCATGTTGACCGGACGGTGGCTTGACTGCCAACACAGGGGACATTTACCAGATTTTTACGGCTCGACACTGCAATTTCCCGTTGGCCTCAAAAGACTCACCGGTTCGTAAAGGAATAGCACGGAAGCGATATCACCGTCCGGTCCATGCAGCCTGGCGACAGGACATTTCTCGTATATAGTCTGATTTGCAGAGGTGGAGCGAGGCTTGATTAGTTGGTGGTCAGCATTGGATGAACCGCCCTGTCCAGTGGGGCAGAATTAGGTGGCCATTTCATCCATCTACCTTCCCCTCCCCGTCACCCGCTTAATTTCTATCGTGTATTCTATCTATAAAGTGAGGCACAGCCGGTTGTTTTTCGGAGAAACTGAGAATTAGCATACGGCGCTGTGTCGCAAAACGGCAGCCTCTCGCAGGCGGGAAAGCGGGCGGAGACGCATTAAATTACGCTCTTAAACAGGCCACACGAGGCTGATTTATAATCAGCTCAGTCTACAGTTTCAAGGCAACAACCGGTAGTGTAGCCAAACCAGAGAGTACTTTGTGTGATGCCATAAGGCTCGTACGTAGGAACGTCACCTAACAAGGCTCTCCGCACTGGATATTTCATAATTACAAGGCAGACTGCTTGTGCAATGTCTACGGCACATGACAACAGGCATCTATCCAGTTTTAAGCATATTAAGGTACACAAAAACTTATATTCGGTTATACAAAGAGCAGACATACATTCTGGGCAGCAACGCGCATAGTAATATAAAAACAGAAACATCACAGACGATCAATTTGCTGTTGGCGCTAGAAAAATGTTGGGCACGCCTGAAAGCCCTAACTAAGCCCCTGATGCCACAATCTTGATAAGAATCCCACTCGGGGTGTATCCAGCCGGGTATGTCGACGCATTGTATTCCGGATTGGAGGCATTGATCTGGACGCCCAAGGAGCCGCCACTGGCGGCGCAGCCGATCAGGGCGGCAGCTTTCTGGGTGGACGTGGCGTTGGCGGCGCCGCCGTCGATCGTGGTCGCAATGTCTGCGAACAGTACGCTGGAGTTGACCGTGTTGCCACCGATGTGCTTCGCGAGCGCCAGAGCGCTGCCATGCGCATACAAGGACCACTCGCCGCAGTCCGGCGCGTCGGCGGCAGCCATGTTGAAGAGGCGGCCGGCCCGGGTCTGCGCGCCATAGGTCCGTAAGTAGGATGCGATGTAGGCCACGTCGTCGACCGTCACATTCTGGGGGGTACCGTTGGGCGGGTTGTAGCAGAGCAAGCGAGCGCTCTCCCCGTTGTAGCAATCATCCGCCGTCCGGGAGAAGACAGGGACATTGCTTGGGCTCGCGTGGCTAGCGCCGAGGCAAACTAGCGAAGCGAGGAAGAAGAAGTGCGATCGAGTGAACATAACTGATAAGGACTATAGGCCAGTGTGTGAGAGAACGGATATGGCTGTATGTAGTCGTGTGCTTGGTATGACTCGGCTCATCAAGGCAGAACAGAGGGCACATTTATACCGTCTGCTTACCACACATACAGCGTCGGCTCAGAGTGTGTCATATTCTGCCCCCTGTCGGGCTGCCTTCCCTGCGGCCCCGTCAAGTTCCAACACGTTCCTGCCGCCCTTATTACTCCAAGACATCCACGGGCTGGCAAAATTTACCACAGCCGTTGGCTTACGGAGCTGTTGGTTCTCAGAGATATTAGGTTCCTGCATGATGCACGAGCATTTAACCTACCCGCCGACTTGCCCGCGTGTTTTCAATTTGCATAGTCTTTGATCTCGCTGTACCTGCAGCAGAGCGACACACCATTGTGTGGTCCAGAGTTGCATATCCCCATCGTGGCTTATCATAGACAGATCTAAAAAGAAATTGAACGATTTGCACTTCGAACAGTTACACGCAACCTCTGCTACAACTGCGCCGGAGCCGGAAGCCGTCCAGAGCTACTCGAGAGTAAAATTAGACACATAAAATCCTTCTTTTCCTTTTTTCTCTAACTCTCTATCCGAGCTGGACTACTATGCCATGCTCTCAAGCGATACTTTCCAAAATGGCTCTTCCCACATCTTTCACGTTTGCTCTAGGTCTGCTCTGCGCAGCTGTACAATGGAACCTTGTACAAGCCGCATGGCAGTACGCTAACGCGCAGCAATACCCGCTTGTCCCGGACTATGGGCCACAGGTAGAGCATCACCAATGGTAGTGATGCAATTGTTCCTGGTTTCCCGCTGACCTCTGATTGCAGCCTGGACCAGCCTACATGGTCGACAACACACATAACTACTACCGTGTAGCTCCGGACAAAGGCAAGAATTGAAACAAACCCCGTTGGCAACATGGCAGTGCAAGAAACCAAGATTCGAGGCCTAATGAATTATAAACCACTACAGGGAAACAACAAGGCCCGGTCTGGCGCTACTCCGGTAGCCTGGAGAAATATCTAGCCAACTTGGCCAACGGCACGGTGATTCGCGGTGGCTATTCGAACGAGAATGCCACTAAGGTCACAAAGTTCACTGCTCCCGTTATTAACGGTGCGAGCTCAGACTATTGGCTTCCGAAGTTGGCGCCTCTGGGAGCTGTAAGTGCAATAGGGGCGGAAATGCTTTTGCTGTTTCCGAGAGAGGGAGCTATGAATAACATGAAACATGAAATCAGCAACCACTGGCTGGCAATGGCTACCAGTTCTATCGCGATGTCACAGCTTTCGGAGCTGACGCCACCGGTGCAAGCGATGCCACAGAGGCCATCAACGCGGCGGTGAGTAGCTGGAGCTCCACATCTGCCGGCAGTGGCGGCCAGACGCGCTGTAGCAAGACATGCGGCAACACCTTTACGCAGGGTGCTGTTGTCTACTTCCCACCAGGCACCTACAAGATCTGCACGCCGGTGATCCAGCTGTACTATACCCAGTTCGTTGGTGATGCCAAGAATCCGCCGACAATCAAGGGCTGCAACACCTTCCAAGGCATTGCGCTTTTTGACACCGACCCCTACATACCCGGCGGCTCGGGCTCGGAGTGGTATATTAACCAGAATCAGTTCTTTCGGCACATCCGCAACTTCGTGTTCGACCTGACGGAAATGCCACATACGACTAACGACAATGACCAGGCGCTGGTACCAACGGGCATTCACTGGCAGGTTGCACAGGCCACAACTCTGCAGAATCTCGTATTTAACATGCCCAAGAGCAGTGGCACCTCCGCTGCTAACGCGACCACGGCGGTGGGCATTTTCACGGCAGGTTTTCCCCTTTCTCTCTCTCGCTTATTCTCTCTTTATCTCACTATCTACAAAATTTCGAGCTAACATTCGCTCCAGGAAAACGGCAGTGGAGGCTTTGTATCGGACCTGACCTTCAATGGTGGCAATATCGGTTGGCGCGCAGGGTCTCAGCAGTTCACGGCCCGCAACCTCAAATTCAACAATTGTCTGACTGCTGTGCAGATGATCTGGGATTGGGGATTCAACTGGCAAGGTATCGAGATAAATGGAGGTGCAATCGGCTTCAACATCTCCGGCGCCGGCGGCAGCTCAGGCCAGGGTACGGGTAGCGTGTCCTTGATTGACTGTACAGTAACTGACGTACCGGTTGGCATTCTGACGAACAATGCTGCCGGGAAGTCCCCGAACATCGTCTTAGACAACACTTTTTTCAAAAATGTGGCTTGGGTCGTCCAGGTGGACGGCGGCAACACGCTGCTGTCCAAAAATTCCGAGCTCTGGGCAACCGGCAAGCGATACAATGGCTCGGCTGGTTCGGTGCAAACGGGCGACGTGACCGCTCCTCCCAAAGCGAAGCCTCTTCTAAACAAGAGCGGGAAGCTCTTTGTTCGGTCCCGTCCACAGTACGAAAGTCTTGGCACCGGCGCTTTCCTCGTTGCAACTTCGGATGGCGGGTGTAAGAATGACGGGGCCGGTGATCAGACACGCTGCATCAATACATTTCTACAAAATGCCCAGGCCGCGCACAAAATCGCTTACTTCCCGGCCGGCATCTACACCGTCGGGGGAACTGTGTTGATTCCCACGGGCTCACAGGTACAAGGCTCAAGCTGGTCGCAGATCCAAGGATCGGGCTATTATTTTGGCGACAAGCGCCGCCCCAGAGTCATGGTGCAGGTTGGCAACAAGGGTGATGTTGGCACGGTGGAAATCGTCGAGATGCTCTTTTCGGTCCGCGGAGCCACGGCCGGCGCCATCCTGATGGAATGGAACACGGCTGCGATTGAGCAAGGCGCTGCTGCAATGTGGGACTCCCACTTTCGGGTCGGCGGTGGCAAAGGCACCGACCTCGACCTCGCCCACTGTCCCAAGAACAGCTTTAATGATGGCTGCATCGCCTCCTCCCTCATGCTGCGTGTGACCACTCAAGCATCAGGCTACTTTGAGAACGTCTGGGCATGGGTGGCGGATCACGACAATGACGTATCCATCTACAACCAGCCCGACTCATCCAGCACACAGGTCAGCATCTTTGGTGCGCGCGGCATATTGGTCGAGTCTCAAGGCCCGTCGTGGTTTTATGGCGGCGGCTCGGAACATTCGGTGCTGTACAACTACCTGCTCAGCGGCGCAAAGAGCGTTTACATGGGACACATTCAGACAGAATCGCCCTATTTCCAGCCTGTTCCGGCTGCTCCAGCACCTTTTGACGCAACGGCGGCTAGCTTTGCCAACGATCCTGATTTTAGCCAGTGCAATCTCACGGCCAGCAGCGTGGATGAACAGTGCCGGTACGCCTGGGGTCTGCGAGTGATCGACTCGACTGATGTCACTATCCACAGCGCCGGTCTCTACAGCTTTTTCAACCAGTTCTATCAGGACTGTATTTCTACTAACAACTGCCAGGAGCGCATCCTGGAGGTCAAAAGATCAACTGGCGTCGTAGTCTACAACCTGTTCACAGTCGCCACCGTCGATATAGCGACAGGCATCGACGCCTCCCGGATCCTACAGAGCGACTCGAACCAGCGTGGCTTCACCACCGAGGTTAGCGTGTGGGTGCCGTTGCCCGGCGCCGACAACACCAATATTGTCTATATAGGCCCGGAAGTCTTCAGCAGTCCAACAGTGAGCTGCTCGGCGCCGTGTGTTCTGGTGTTCCCCACGAGTTCGCTTCGTAAGTCTACGACCATCTCGCCTGGCAACTATATTACATCGCTTGAGTACGGTGCCACCACTATCAGCTCTATTAACGGCTTCCGCGCGACTGTATTTATGACTTCTACAACCACCGTGACCATATCGGTCTCGCCCATCACCCTAGGCGGAATGTCATTTTCCAATGTCAACATCACGTCCAGCGGTCCAACAGCTATCACCATCTATCCCAGCGTGGATATCCAACCCAGCACGATTGGGGTTCCTAATGGGGATGGCAGCATAACACCTCGTGTGGTTCCCCTACCGCCATGGCCTTTGGTCAACCAGGGTCCAAACGGTACTGGTGTAGTCACTGACCCTGGCACGGAGATCAACACTAAAACGGGCACACTGACCAGCAGCACCATATACTACACTGGCGTTACATCCACTATTGCGGCTTCTGGGCCCGTAGTCACAACGGTGACGTTTCCACCGTCGACTGTCCCAATAACGGTGTTCTGCCCTGCGACGACAGAAATTCCATTCGCAACACCAGACATCACTGTTCGCACGACATGTACGAACTCGGCATCTCTAACCTTCAACTTCGCCTGCCCAACCACAAAAGTCTTTACGTTCCTAGACCCGACAACTGCCGTTATCTCAGTAGACTGCTCTCTGATAACGGTCTGGAGCACGGGCGAAGACGTGTCATCCACCACACCGCTGTTGCCCGTCTTTACCACCTGGCCACTCTACGGCAGCATCGTCCCCGTCACGACCACAGTCAGAAAGCCAACGCCGACGAACGATGGCGTGGTCGTGCCCTGTACGGCCTGGTGGTTCTTCTTCTGCATATCTTGGCTCGACGTTCATATCGGCGGCTGGCATTGGGTTCTGCCGCCTGGCATCTATGGTCCTGGCCCGCCGCCCATGAGCATCATCCGCTGGCCGCCAGGCTTAACACTAAAAGGCTCGTTGCCGCCGTGGCCCAAGATCACACTCGGTCTCGACCACCAGATTACGACTGATAATGAGCCTAAATGCGAGACGAAAACGGCTGAGGCTTGCACTACCACAACCTTCTTCTCGGCCACCACAACGACGGATGGAGTGGCCACGAACACGCGAACGTCAACTTCGTCGCACTGCGAGACTATCTCGGGCTGCTCAGTTAGCGGCTTGGACTCATCGATTACGTCGAGCGTCTTGACTGTTGGCACTCAAACGGCTGCTCCCGTCGGTACGTTGGACGACGAGCCATGGCCAACTGCGGGCCCAGATGCAGCGTACAGTAGCTCCGTATTTACCGCCCTCAGTGCCGGCCTAGCCGCTGAAGATGCCAACAATGACGCTGCCACCATTGGCTTCACGCCCGGGCCCACCGCATCGCCAACCTGCGCCAGCGGCACCGGCTGCGGCGGCCACCTCTGCTCCGGCTACTGGTGCATGCCGTCACCCACGGGCTACCCACCGGGCTACCAGGACCCTAAGGACCCCAAATCGGCCGGCTACGCGGCCCCCACAACCACTATTGGTCAGTCTACCGCCACACCTACCTCGACGATCAGCACATTCGAGATCGCCATCTACGCATCGCCCAGCTGCGGCGCCGGTGGCAGCAACTACTACGTGATCGACGGGCCCGCGCTGCCCGAAGGCGACAAGAGCCTCGACTGCATCACGCTGCCTAACTACCTGCCCGACCTCAGCAGCGACGGGTCCCGCGACGGCTGCCGCTATTTCACGAACGGCGGTAGCAGCTTCGGCAGCTGCTCCGAAGGCATGTTCAACGTCGCGCAGTCCTGGACTATCCAGCCCGGCGCGCGCTGCCAGGTCTTTGAGAGAACCGGCTGTCACAACTCGGACACCTTCGGCTACTACTTCCCCGAGGGCTGCCACAACTTCGGCGCTTACAACTACACGGACATATCGCCTTGGGTCTCCTTCCGGTGCTTCGGCAACCAGCCCGTCGCCGGCGACTTCGCGGCAGCTAGCGGCGGCACTGGCGCGCCGCCACCGAAATTAAATTATCCGACCAACGAGGCTTTAGACGCGGGCGGCGCGCTTTGCTGGGCCGACTACCAGAACGCCACGGCGTCGCCGGGTGACCCGGCCCCGCCGAGGCCGCGGTACCAGCCCATCGCCCAGGACGCGGCGCAGCGAACGGTGGCCGCCTTTTGTAGCGGGCCTTACACGCTTCGGGCCGGCGACCGGAGCGCGTTCCGCTTCTCGCAGGGGTACTACGCGAGCGAGGAGCCTGACGCCCACCTCGTCGTCGTCGAGATGCATTGGGCCGACGACCAGCGGGGGTGCGGGCCACAGCAGGACATCGACCTCTTCCAGGCCGGGTGCCTCAACGCGTTCGATATAACGTACTCCAGGTGTAAGGTTTTTTATTTGTTATTCCTTTCTAGCTTCATGAATTTTATCCCACACTTTAGCATAAAAGGAACAGACCGGAGAAACTAACAAACCCTTTTTTTCGTAGGTTACGGGGCGGAGGGGTTTCACGGCGGCTCCTACGTCTATAACACGCAGACGCGCGGCTGCATCCTCGTAAACATCTTCTCGCCGACGGCGATCACGTCGCCGATCCAGGGCCCGCTCGTGGGTATATATAACGGAACAACTAGCTCTCTCTCGCCCAGCAACCTGAATACGATCCCACGGCCTGGGAATGCAGGAGACTCGCCGTGGAAATTTGCAAAGCCCGTGGATGCACGTCCAAAGGGTTTGTGGAGCACGATAAACCGTGTATATACGGCGCCGAAGACGAGACCCCGGCCTACGTCCTCCTATCCTGCACAGCAGCACCGCCACGGCCGGCCGACTGGCCATAAGCATTAACGGATCTAGGCCGCTGGCTGCAGAAGCCCAGGCCACGATTATGTAAATACCCCGCAGCTCCTAGTGCCTGAGGCCTCGGGGGATTCAGAGGGAATTCTACGGTGTTTCACTAGATAATAATAAAAAGGCTATCCGCGCCTCACTTCTGGCTGAAGAGGGGCAAGGATTAGAGTTTACTCCTTCTACCACCTATGTTCGAAATCGGTTGCCTGTGATCCTCTCACATTAAGGACTATTATCCTTAAACTCTTAACAAGGACTAACCACTAGCTTTTAGTTGGTGGAAGTAGAGCGTGTTCGAATTCTAATGTAACGCCCGTTTACCGCCTTTTCTTCGGCATAATAGTGATAATAAGCGGAAATCAAATCCACCCGTAACAACACCGAGTCTAAAGGTGTAGCTTCTCGTGGGTAACAGACCCCGAAAAAAAAATACTCCTTCTTATGGAATACCAGCGTCATAACAGAGTTGTCGGTACTAACATAATACCGGGGACATGGATAGTCGAAATGAGAAGATGTGCAAGAAAAAAATATATATAAAGAGGAAAAGAACTCTGAACATGGTCCAGTGTGCGGAATTGCTACACTCCTACTACATCTATTAAGCAGGCACTGCCCTCACTCAGTATCGGTCTTTATTTGTTTTAATACACACTATTCATAAAATACGTCAACCCCTTTAAAATATCCTTCCTCTTTTCAAAGTTAGAGTATACATCAACAATGGGCGTCGATCCTAGTCAGCCAATCAAGCTTAGAGCTACGCCCAAGTATGCCACCGTCGACCTCAACCGAAACAACAAGGGCGGTCCGAAATACGGCCACTATTCGGAGCTCGACCCTGTCTTTGCCTCCTTCAAGGACGCTGCCGACACCGCCGTGGCCGGTCTCTGGAGCAACGACAACTGGGACACCTTCCGCGCCGCCTGGAAAGTACCCAGGCCACTGCCGGCAGACTGCCCGCAGCCTGGTAAAGATGTCAGCGAGTCCTACCAGAGCATTTCCATGCGTGACGGCCAGGAGATTGAAATCAAAATCATGAGGTCGACTAAGAACGTCGACAAAGACAATGTGTGCGTCCTACGGATACATGGCGGCGGTTGGTCCTTTGGGGGCCACGGCTCCGAGGCCGTTGAGAACCTGCACGCGGCGAGCTACCCCAATGTCGTGCTGATCAGCATCGATTTCCGCCTGGCACCCGAGCACCGCTATCCCGTCCCGTTAAACGACTGTGTCGACACGCTCAAGTGGGTCAAGGCCAATGCGGCGTCACTCGGTGTCGACCCCAACAAGAACGTCCTCCTAGGCGACAGCTCTGGCTCAAATCTGGCTTTGGCATTGGCCCTCAAAGCCCGCGACGAGAACATTCCGGGTATTATCGGTATGATTCTCGACTGGCCCAATGGCTGTCACCCCAGGTTTCACCAGAAACTGCGCGACGAGCAAGGCTTTGAGCTCGAGAGCTTTGTGCAGAACCACGACGCTTCGGTCATTAACGCCAACATACTCGAGTTTTGCTGGGATGCCTATGTCCCTGACCCCAAGGCGGATCCATATCACTCACCTCTTCTGGCGGATTCTTTCAAAGGGCTGCCACAAGCTTGTGCGTTTTTTTTTTTTTTTTTTTTTTTTTACCCTTTTACTCTTTTGTATACTTCCACTAGTTATATACTTACACCTCTTTACAACTCTAGTCATCCAAATCGCCGGTTATGACCCGATCCGCGACGAAGGCCTGGCCATTTCCGAGAAGCTCGTGAAAGATGGCGTCCCGACGGAGACGCACGTATACAAGGGACTGCCACATTGCTTCTCAATCCTGTTCGGTGATCTACCGCAGTCCAAAGAGTTTCAGGCACGCCAGAACGCGTTTCTGGACAGAGTGATCAAGGAGGCTAACGAGAAATTTTAAAAGGGTGAATAAATCTGAGATATATCCAATTATTGCATTGCTCATGTATTTTATATACTAGAAGTAAAAAAAGCCTTTAACGATTACACGTTTTCTTTTTCGTCTCCAACCGCACCCTTGGCTAGCGTCTCCGATTTCACAACGACTGAAGAACCGTCGAATAGTTCCGCAATCGCTTCCAAACTTGGCCCCTTGGTCTCAACAAAGAACGTGTAAACAAGCCCGATTTCGATACAAAGAAAACCAACGTAGACCCCATAGAACTTCCATCCGATCGCCGTCATGCCTATTGGATTAACGAACACATTAACGAATACAGCAGACATGACGCAGAACATAAGTACCGAGTAACCCTTCGCCCTGATCGGATACGGCAGTATCTCGACAGCGTACGAATAGATCAGCGCGTTGAAGGCCAAGTTGTAAAAGAGATAGAACAAGAACAGCATAACAATAACGAAATAGCCAGCAGTGATGTTGCCACGCTCTTTAAAAAGGCCAGCGCAAAGCATTTGGATCGAAAACACGGCTAGCATGCCGATGTAAGACGCCAGGAACTGCGTTCGGCGCTTGAGACGGCTCGTCGCAAACGCAGAGAACATCGACGTCAACCAGTTGAAGAGCATCAAGCATCCGTTGATGATATTCTGCGTACTTGAATCACGAACGCCGACTGATTCAAGGATAACGGCGAGATAATATGATGCAAGGCCGCTACCAGACCACTGAGAAAACAGGCTGAGGAGCACCAGGATCAAAAGTCTCCGACGGTTACCGGGAGTCGAAACAAGAGACTTCCACCCAGTTCTGTTGTCGACTTCAGCCTCAATGACCGCACACATTTCCGTGTATTCTAAGCGCACTAGCTCAGAGGTGCGATCACCGCTGCTGTGGTATTTGATAAGGAAGTTGTCGGCCTTTTCCTGTTTTCCCTGGGCAATCTGCCACCTGGGAGATTCAGGGAGGAACCAGATGCTGACACCTTGGATCAAGGCGGGTAAAGCTTGGAAGTAGGACGGAATTCTCCACGCCCATTCGTTGGAGATTCGAAATGTACCAAAGGTGATCCATGCCGTGCATAGAGCGCCCAAATACCACGCAGTGTTATAGAGAGAAGTGGCCACTTGTCGGTCTTTCGGGTGGGAGAGCTCCGCTATCAGAAGAGGACCGTAAGTATGGGCAAATACGAGACCGAATCCTAAGATGCAGCGCGCCGCGAGAAACATGCCAACTGCAACATGAGGGTTAGTCACCGGCGTTTTATTATACGCCAAGACGGCAGAGGGGCGACTCACTATTGACTGATGAGCCTTGAATGATGCCTCCCACCAACATGAAGACAGCACCAGTGAAGAGACCCATCCGTCTGCCATAGCGATCGCCAATCAGGCTGTTGAATGGAGTAGTAACGATCGACCCCAAGAAAATGATTGCATTCAAAGTACCCAAAATTGGCCCTTGGGGATTTCCAAAGACTATTGAGTTTTCAAAGGTTAGCAAGCGGGTGATAACAGCAATAGACTGTCAGCGAATATCCAACTAACATGTATGTCATGCCGGAACAGCCTGGAGACCATTATTCATCATAGCACTGTCGAAATCCAATGTAACAGAAGGCACTACGCAGCCCGGGATGTTGAGGAGGTACAGTTTGGGAAGGTTTTTATTTTGTAGAAAGCTGGCGCCTCGCATAAGAGCTCAAGAATACGCTCATCAAGCGTACGCAGTCTCGCAGTCTGGGAATGAAGATCCTCGACGTGGGCGGCTGCCCCCTTTATATCCGGACTTAGTTGCATTATGCCGACGATATTCGAGCCCGAAAGAATAGGGAAAAAAGGTGATAAGTCTCTTCGATGCGATTGCCTTGGATGGAGAATGTTTTGGACCGCATTGGGGGAGCAGACCGTCGTTTTATAATACTGTCAAAGAATGTCGCGAGACCAGCATTGACTTCTTGGTAGTATTTGGCCCTTTCCATGGAATCTGGGGTAGTTTGATAACCCACGTGCGCTCGAGTCGTTCGACTTCCTCGGACATACAGGGCTTCCCATGGGACCCCGAAATTTCTGAGTATGTCTAGACTGGCGGGAAGGTTGCATAACATCCAATTGAAATTGCATTTACCGGTCTGCTTTGGGCATCTCGGGGCATCTCGGTGTATTTCGGACTAATAGCCAATCGGTACAGCCTAAGGCCCAGTAGATACCTGTCGCGCTGCAGTGACAGATTCCACGTAGACGTCCGGCACAGGCTCACAGGTGACGACCTCGGCAACTTGATAGCCAAGGGTAACTGACACACCCTCCTGCTGCTCAGCCACATCAGCACGGACAAACATGCCAGTCGCATCTTAATAACAAGAGTTGTCAGTAAGTGGCATATCTAGCAGAGTAGAATTATCAAGTCCTCTTATGATGCGGGCGGTTTGTGGTCTCGGGCGCCAAGACATAGGAGTTGCTGCCCGCGAAGAAAACATACTCTTACGTCGAAGGACAGATTCCCTTGGACGTCTGGTTATGGTCTGTGGCAGATCCGAGTCCAGGCTTCGTACGTTACAATACCTGCGGTTGGTAGTACGGCTCGCCGTGTTATGGGACGTCACACCACGGGCTTTGAGCCTGGTACAGCGTGTGGCTCGGCCGCAGCGTCGTAGAAAAGTGCAGCGATCATGGGAAGGGAGAAGGATATAGAGTTTCAGACGAATAAATTTGTTGTAAAAGCTGTGCGGTAAATTTGAATTATTGAAGAAGTAAAGATCGTGGAGATTAATACAAGGCTATGCTGGTTCATGGAAGACCGTGAGGAATTGCTCCCATTAATGTTTAATTTCCTTCTCTCCCTAAAGACAGTACGTTGCATGTCCTCTTCGAGAGGGTATAGTCGTTGTTACCAGTTCGCATGTCTTGATGGTAATCTAAATTCAGGTAAAGACTTTACAGAATTTCATAATCGGGCCAATCACGAATAACTTACTTACCATCTATGGCATATATGGACGCGTCACGGCCGGGAAAATCAGCTTCGGTAACAGCTGGTAGAGGGCGAAGAACATATACATATTTTGGAAAGAGTCTGTCGACCGGCTTCCTTTCTTATCGCCGCGTAATCGTATTTTCTATCATCACCCTCTGAGACATCGTGATGGAAAACACATACGAAATGAAAATGTTAAAAAGGACACATTTCATGTCCCGTGTCAAAGTAGGATGTAAGCTCGCTACAAGGACGGGAGGCCCAGCCACAAGCGTGCATAGACTTGTGTTTTTCAATTTCATTTGCAATTTATACTTTTCTTCACTTTACGCTGAGAGTGTCACCACCAACAATCACACCACTACCGATGGTGATACAATAACGGAATGTACTGAAAATTGGCTCATTACGCACGCACTGTGTTGTTGTACATAGCAATACGCGATGTGTATCTGGCGATACCAGTGCTTGGAGGTAGTAAAATCGATTAAGATATCTGCCCCTAGGTGTCCTTTAGTACAAAGTTATTGCAAATATCTTTGAGCAGGTCGATTAGACTCTCCAATAGTGGCGGAAGCTGATCCAATGCCGAAGGGTAATTTCCCCGGAATATGCTGGCCATCACAGCGTCAATAACAACTGGATTTTCAATATCCTGCGTGTGGTCAGCGACCGTTAAGAGAGGTCGCCCATGGCCGGTCCTTAAATATGTGCTCACATCCTTCGTCTTGTCACCATCAAGAAGGATATCGGGAACTGGTGCACTGATTATTGTACTGTCACTCTGTGCTGGAGCTACGGGTGGGATGTGACGGGGTCCAGATGCGGGTGTTACGTCACTGTCTATTGCGTGACCTGGGAACGATGCTGAAAAAACTGCAAAGACAAACAGTGTGAGGCATGCCTGATAGACTGCAACAGCGGGGAAGTCTCTGAGATGTGTTGGAGCAAAGGATCGTGCGGCTCGAAGAATTTGTCCTGCATGCCAGGCGGCAGCATACCGGTGGTCACTTCGCGACCACTGTTGCAGACGGGGGAGTGCCTGATTGAATTCGGCCACACCATAACGGCCAGCGAAGCGCTGCATGTCTTCAAACTCTGCGTGCAGGGACATCATCAAGTAGTTGCTGACCAGCTGTCCTTCGGGTTTCATTGAATTCAATAGGTTGAGTCTCGATGTGGTGGCCTTGATGGACTCATACAGCTCTTGGCCCCGTGTGCTCACCCAGTGGCTAGCAGTTTCGGCCATACAAGCCGCTGTACGTTCATCCTTGTACGCCCACACCGGGCACCAAAAGCCGTAAAGGATAGCGGGCGATGAAAGACCGATATCAATGTTACAAAGATGTGGCGCAAGACGGCTGGCATCGTGCATACCATCAATGATGGTGATGGGACCGTTGTCGAACTTCTTTGTAAGATACCGAACCTTCCATTCTTCTGAGTCACGCGCATCCCACAGGTCTCGAGCAGCAGGTAATGCAAAAGACAACTCGGTGACAGAGACCATGGGGCATCTGCTGAATGCCATGGACGCACGCATTTCTGTAATAAACGAGTGTATGGCGAGTCTAGTAAAACACATTAGCCCTTTCCAGAGCTGAAAATAATTATGGATGGATTGTCACCTTTTAAATGACTCCTGTCGCACCCATTCACGCCTGGTTTGTGACCATGCTTTTTCGTGTCCGCTGGCATCTGGTAGAGACAGACGTGTGTAGTAGCTCTGGCGAAAAGTGCCAGCTCGACGGAGCATCTGGTTAATAATTAGCAATCACACAGGAGCCAGATGCAAGCGTCACGAAATACGCTGCTCCTATGGGAGGGGAGACTGAACCGTAATGATGCTGGAGGAAAAGCCTTCACCAATTTCCATCTTGCGTCGATGTCCGCTCCAAAGGGCAATTTCCACCCAAAGCGCAAAGGCCTGGCTGAATTGCAGATCACGAGTTACTCTATTGTCGTTGTCGACCGCGTCTCGCACTGCGAGCTTTACCACCTCCTGTAAAGCCAACCCCATTCTCCATACCTTTGCAGCCGTAAAGAGCATCGATCCACCGGCAACAATTGCGGCCAGAAGTTGCGTACGGCACCGATCTGGGTGGAAGGTGGCAGAGTGGATCCAGGGGTCGACTTTGGATGTCTCACGAACAAAGAAAACACGTACTAAAATACTGAGAAGGTCGCATGAAGGGAATGAACGTATCGTCGAAGCGGTCTTTGAAAATTGGACGGCCATGGAGAGAATCGCGTCGCGCGCAGCACCGTGCATGGGATGGGGTACTAGCGACATGTGCCGCCGGCGTGCTTGCCGGACCTCAGGTGATTGTGCGAGCTGCTGTTCATTCACTGACAGCGCGTGGCTCTCGGCATAGGCATTATCCTGAGCCGCCGGCGTAAAAAGCCATGGTGATTTTAAATATGCCTTATACCCCGAAGCGGCAGCGTTCGAGAGGCTTTTCAGTGATGGTCCGCTGCGGGAAGAGGCTGTCGGTGACGGCGCCTGGGGGGACAGAACCCTAGGTCGCAGTGACCTTTCGTTTCTTGTCGATGAGTATGCAGATGTATGCTCAGCACGGGGGTCGGAGTATGTGCCTCCTGGCGCGTTGTAGAAGGTAAACCCAAAGTCCTCGTCAATACCGAGTAAGTCTGTGGGCTCTAAGTTGAAGTCGTCCCAGAAAACTGTTTCCACAGGCGAGTTGTCCATGAGATCGGGAATACCGAGGCGTAGTATATCGTCCTCGACGGAGTCCCGGTTTGTGAAGGCTGCAACGTCCCATAAAGTATGAAAGACGTCGTTGGAAGGTGCATGGGAATCGACCGTCGATTGTGGCCGCTCTAGTGGATCTAAAACCATGTCTACCGCAGGTGTAGACGGGATGGAATTCACGGAGACTGATCCTGAGGTATTGTGTCCTTGCAATATGGCGCGAGTATCGGTGCCGCTATCTTTGCACTCCATGCCACGGTCCTCGCACCGCCTACACGGACGCCGGTTGCTACATTTTGTCTTTGCGCGTACACATGTTGCACAGGCGTGTGTAGCACGATTAGGGCTGTGTGGTTGTCTCCGAGAGGCACCGTAGGGAGGATGGTGATTAGAAATATGCCGAGATAGAAGGTCCCTGTCAAAATGCGCGTCAGTTGCATAGCAACGATTGTCCGAAGTGGAGCTGGACAGAGAAGACGGACCTTCTATTAAAGCGCTTTGGACATTCGGCGCAGGCATGATCTCTGGTGTTCAGATCTGCTACGGTGTCAGTCTGCAGTCCTGGAAACTAATGTTCTGCATTATTTTCACTCACGGGAAGCGACGTGACGTGTTAGGTGGTCCTTCCGATCGAACTGCTTCTTACAGATGGAGCACTTGTGCAACCCTGGTAACAGGGACACGGCAGTTGGCGACGGAGGTGACCACATTGCGAATTTCACGCCTCGAATGCCGACGGCGGGGAAGACCCAACGTATCGCAAAAGGTGTCGGTTGAAGGTAGTTGTCGGGACAAATGGGGGACGGAACTTGGTGGCGATCGCGCCTCTTTTATTCCATCCGCAGTTTGTTGGTGAAATTCCGGGTGGGGGAATATTCAGTGCGGAGTAATGTGCGAGTGTGCATACCTTGGCTCCGTAGCTCACAATTAACGGGCATATTTCCGGGCGGGCGATATTCCGAGCGGGCAGGGCCAACTGCGTGGAAATAGCGCCCTTGTGCCCCACGTCATTCACTATCACGTCTCTCCGGGGACGTGATCGTGTGAGGTAAAACGTGGAGTTGGCTTCCCGCATTAGTTTTTATCACAATGGGATACCACATAAATACCTGGCCGTAGATACAAGCCTTTCTTGGCTGCCGGTATATCTCCTCACTCTGCTTTAGTGTTCCCATCTGGAACTGCAACTGTTACCTTCCAAATTGTTTCTCCTTACACGAGCATTTCCTTATATCTATTATCACACGGCCACCATGCCAGAAGAACAGGTTGATGTCCTCATCTGTGGAAGCGGCTCCGCGGGTCTCAGCGCTGCCATGTGGCTTGCGCGCCGCGGCATAAAATACAAGATTGTCGAGCGCCGACCGGGTCCGCTAGAGAACGGCCAAGCCGACGGCGTCCAATGCCGGACAGTCGAAATCTTCGAGAGTTTCGGTATTTCGGAAGACATGCTCAAGGAATCCTATCATGTCCTCGAGCTGTCATTTTGGTCTTCAAACGCAAAAGGCGGAATCCACCGGACAAATTACGCACCAGACCTCGAGCCCGGTCTTAGCCACCAGCCACATGTGATCTTGAACCAGGCCAGAGTCAACGGTCTCATGCTTGAGGACATACAGCGACGCACTGGCCACATTAATATACTATATGGTGCAGACGTAAGCCATGTCGAAGTCGACGAGGCGATGGCCCACAATTTGTGTGCAAATTGTGTTACGACGCGAGTAACAATGGCTGATAAATCTGAGATGTTATTCAAGTCTAAATATGTATTGGTAAGTATTCTCAATGAGAGAGTAAAACAGTCAAAAACAAATCCGGACTACTGACGCACGCAGGCGTGTGACGGGGCTCATAGTTCCGTGCGCAGGGCGCTCGGAATCAACATGCTTGGCGACAGTACCGATGCCGTTTGGGGCGTTATGGACGTCTATGTGCAGACTGATTTCCCTGACATTCGAAAGAAGACTGTATTGCAGTCGGATCACGGCAGCCTAATAATTATACCCCGGGAAGGTGGCTCTCTCGTGCGTTTCTACATCGAGCTCGGCAGTCACACGATTGTGCCTGACGTGACCTTGGAAACACTCACGGAGAGGGCACACCGCATCTTCCATCCTTACAGAGTTGACATTGCAGGCACCGTGTGGTGGTCGGCATACAAAATTGGTCAACGGCTAGCCGACTATTTCGCCAGAGATAACCGTGTGTTCCTAACCGGTGACGCCTGCCACACGCACTCACCCAAGGCGGGACAGGGCATGAATGTCAGCCTGCAAGATGGATACAATTTGGGATGGAAGCTGGCCAGCGTGCTGTGCGGTGAGATGGCGCCGGCCACCTTGGACACGTATGTGTCTGAAAGACGGCAAACGGCGCATGATCTGATCGAGTTCGACCGATTCTTCACCAAGCTGTTCTCGTCGGGCTACCGGAAGGAGCATGGCATCACTCCCGAGACCTTCAAGACAAAATTTGTTGAGGCGGGCCGTTATATGGCCGGGCAGTCGATCAAGTACGGGAAATCGATCCTCGTGGCACCAAGTGATGACGCCACCAAACTGGCATCTAACATCACCGTCGGCATGCGCTTCCCGAGTGCCCAGGTGGTGAGACTGTGTGACGCTAGAGCCATGCAACTTGTTCGTGCTCTGCCAGCCAACGCGCAGTGGAACATTGTCGTATTTGCCGGTGACATCATGCAAGATATGGCCGCCGAGAGGCTATCTAAGGTCTGTGCGGCAGGATTAATTCCCCTGGGTCGAAGACATGCTAATGATGCAAACAACCACAGGCCGCTTTGGAGCTCGCAGCCATCGTGGAAAGCTTCACGCCAGGTGGTTCGGACTCTGATTGTGTCATACAGGCAGTGCTCGTTTTAGCATCAAAACGCCAGTTGGTCCAGCAGGAGCAGATTCCTCCACTCTTTACCCCTACGACCGGCAAATGGCGTATCAAGTGTTAGTGCAGTGACTTCTTTCTTTCTGGCTCTCTTGGAATAAGTTGATTGTATGTGCTAACTAGAAGTAGGCCTCGACAAAACCTTTGTCGACGACGACAGCTACAAGGCTGGCCACGGCCACGCGTACAAAGCGTATGGCGTTTCTCCGGATGAAGGATGCATCGTGCTTGTCCGCCCAGACCATTGTAAGTCCACCTCTTTCCTAACTCTTGTGTTTTCGGCAAATATTTGCTAATTATCCAACGCACAGACGTCTCGATGGTGACAAGTGTAAATGATACGTCGAAAGTAGGCACCTTTTTCCGAAATATCCTGCTCCCCGTCACGTGACGGCAACATGTCTCACATAAAGGGACAATCATACGTCATATTCAAGCTCGACATGTTGGGTGACGGGAGCCTCTTTAGGCATGGCAGCTGCTGCACCCTCGGGACTATCAAGGGCATGGTGGACAAGCTGGTCACCGAAGAGAACACTCATCTGCTCCAACGTGCGACCTTTTGTGTCAGGGAAGAAAATCCAGTAGCTGGCGGTGGCAATGATGTTGAAAGCAAAGAGAATATAGAAGTACTCAAATCCAACGCTCGAAAGTGCATGCAGCGTGAACTACGCGAATATAAGGTTGATGACCCAGTTCGTGAAGGTTGTGATGACATTTCCGAGGGCGCGAACGTCGACCGGGAAAATCTCTGCAGGCACACCCAGCTTATGATGCCTAGCGGCGTGTAAAAGAGACTGAAGACAAAGTTCATGTCCAACATGGACCGTAACTGATTGGTGTTATTCTCGTTGAGGTATTGTGACTAGACGGCGTTGACAAGAAGAGCGACGGCAAGTCCAAACGCAGGAATAATCAAAGGCTTGATACGGCCCACTTTGTCTAGGAAATAGAGACCACTGCTGCAGTAAACAACGGACAGAGCACCACTAATCTCGATAATCATCAACGACGTGAGCGTTTCGATGCCGGGGATCTTGTATATACGGGGTCCGTAGCTGAGTAAACGAATCGTTAGTATGAGCGCATGGTAGAGAGACATATCCACGGCAGAGTCACTCACTAGTTGAGGACATTGATGCCGGAAAGGGGGCCAAAAGCCTGGATGGCACATCCAAGCAACAGCCTCTTTCTCCAGGATGACTTGAGGAAAATAGACATGGTGTTGACTTTTGCGATCTCTCGGTCGGTAATGATAACATCTCGGGTTTCCATGTACTCCAGTTGAAGAAAGGTGCGCTTGAGGCCGAGCTTGTCCGCGAAGAGCATGTTGATGATGGTTCACTGGACGGCGCCGCCCTGGAATGAGCTGACAATGCCGCCATAATTTGGTCACTGGGGTTATGGAAGTATTCGATAATCGTAGGGAGTGCAATGACGGAACTAATAATGCCAGAATCATAGCCGAAAAGGAAACCTCCGACAGTCAGGAAGGTTGCCAAAAATACCGTCACGGACGAACCGGACTTGAGCATTTTGGCAATATTAACGGTGAAGAAAAGGCGACGGTGCGAAGATGCAAATGTGACATTGCAAATGCAAGCCACACGAGGGCATTTACAAAAAGGAAAGCAATTTCTACGCTGCGTGCACTGATGGTGTGCGTTCCGGGCCATTTCAAACCGAGGCGAGGGGATGTTCGTCGTAGCACATGTATCCAAAATGGTCAACAGAATGAAGGATGAATAGATATACGGCAATGACCGTTGTCATGATTAGTTTGTTTAGTATCTGCCTTAGAACTACTTCCACCTGTCGATTATCAATGTGTAGTGGCCCTGGAGCAGCTGCAGAGCCGCCCCCTTATGTGCCCAGATTGCATCTGACGGCTGTCTCTTCACCTCGACTCTGGTGTTGCTACTTGGCAAAGTGAACTTGCACGTTGTACCTGCCGGAACTGTCACCGTCATGGTCACAGCCCCATCAGTTCTCTGCCTCCGATCGAACTTGACATGTCGCGGACATACTATGTTGCTGGGAAGAGCAGGGAGGTAACCTCCAGCCAGCTGAATTTCTCAATCTGGTGACAACCCGTGTGGTAGCTGAAAATATTGGAACTGAAAGACAAATAGCAGGCGTTGATCAGAGCGTTGACGTCGTCCTTGTCTGTCCTTACAAATCCAGGATGCGTGGCGGCAGATGAAATATGGCGCGCAGTAACCGAATGGATTTCGGGCAGATTGCCATCGGCCTCGCCTTGCAGGGCCGCACCCTCAATTTAGACGTACCGAGCACTAGTGAAGCAGAAATCGGACGACCATACCTCTGGCGTTTCGTGCCCGGCAAGCCTTATTCGCGAGTAGACGTGGGTCTCAAACTCTTTGAACAACGGGTCAGGCATAAGAACAAGACCATCCTCGCCTCGTGGTTCGGAATACTTGACTCGATACTCGCTGCCAGCAGCACCGTTCGTTAGAACAAGGGGCACGACGGACGAGTTTTGGCCGAGGTCAAAAACAGCCACGCCCGGTTTTACTGGTTGTTTGACGAACAGGAACAAATTTGTTGTGCAGGACCACCGGTGGCCGGCTCTGGTATCTCAACTTTCATCGTGGCCCAGTCAGTGGCTTTGCAGGGGCCCAATTGCCAACGTCAAAGTTTGCCGTATCCCAAGTAGGAAACAAGGCGGTTAGACATGCAGCTGGTCATTTCTCTTTTTTCTCTGAGTGATATGTCGTATTGCGATGTACATCACCTTTCAGGTTTCCAGGATGGCAGAGCGACCTCTGCAACGTACAACGTAGGAGTGGATTCTGCTTGCTATTGGCCTTTGCAATGTCAGCACTCTATTTGTGATCAACATTGGCCTGTGCGTCTGTCCTATTACCCCGTATGATGTACTAGTTCTCCGTACAAGGGCCCATCTTGACGTTGTTTTGATGTACCCGCAGTGAGACGGAAAATGATACCATCCTTGGTAACAGTTCGCCGATCACCAGACGAATGTTTTCATCCTCAGCGCTCATACCTTAATGAAAATGAAATATAAATGGAACGCAGTTAAGAATCCCGAGCATGACCCTGATGGTGTTTTTACGGGCAGCAAACAATTCCGTGACATAATTTCAATAATTCCAATTTATTTATACTTTCCGTCTATTTTAAAACAACAGTAAATACAAAGCTGAAAACCACGCACAAAAAAAATATTCACTTACACTACGAGAAACGATAATCCGTGACAATCTTACCAACTCTATGTGTCTTATGCGTCCCCGTCCTGAAATATAAAGCGTTAAAGTGATTAGATACTATTCACTTTCTTTACAGTCTATTTCATCTCCCAAAACATAAGTTTCATTTTACATCTCATAGGCCACGTTTTAATATGAAAGCTACACAGTAGGGGATTATGCGTTTTATTGCATGTTTGTTACGACTTTAGAAAGTTACTGCAATTTTGTCAAAGTTGCGATAAACACATACACGTACACACACGCACTTGAGAAACAGTGGACACCATGTTCCTCATCTAGACTCACATAGAGATCTTAACGGCATCAACTTCGCGATTAAATATCGTTGCAGAGTGTCTACTACCACGGTTTCGCTCCTCATTGAATAATCATCATTTCCACCAAAATAAAACTATGCACATACCGTGTCACAACCGCAGGATTGATACACTGTCATGAAATTCACTATTGGTTACAGTACGTGTCTTTCTATGCGTTAAGCAAGGATTTTGCCGGGTGTGTTCTGGAAGAAGTTGCTCGGTAGTTCGAAAGTCGGGAATTGCTCCTTTAGCTGACTGACCGAGTCTTCAATGACGTCGTAACGGAAGTTGTAGTCGAAAAAGTCTTCGGGGCGCTCTGCAAAACTGTTGTTAGTTTGAACATGGAGGTGATAAACGGTAGACTCAACGTACTGGGAATTTTATCTTCTGGCATAAAAGCAGACGCATCCTTCCGGATCAGCTCTGGCTGGTCCTGGCCGGCATTGCTGAAGATCTGGATGATACTGGCCCGATTACGACGAATCTTCTCGTAAAACCGGAGCCTCTCGGCTGCGGTCTCTTTGGTGGCTCCGACAAGAACAAGACCAAGGACGACGCCATCTTCGATACCTTGGGCACCGCCCTGTCCCTGGTCTGTTTCTGTTAGTGGGCGGCGCATACCAATATATGCCAGTCAAATCGAACTTACGAGGAAGCATTGGGTGAGCAGCATCTCCCGCCAGGGCGATACAGCCCTTGGTCCAGGTCGGGATGGGAGGACGGAACAAGAGCGGCCACTGCATGACTTCTGTCGCTTTGCTGCACGTTGTAAGAGCAAAGCCACATGGGAATTGTGAAGAATCAGCGAGGGGGCATACCTGATAACAGCGAAGAGGTCTGGATGGACATCGGAGTATTTCTCTAGGAGCTTGGCCTTGTCTTCGGGTGAGTGGCGGCCTGAGAAGCAAGTGTTAGAGGACGGTATAAAAACGACACTGATGAAGGTTCATGTCAGACGCAGTACTCACTCTCTTTCTTCGAGAGGTCGAGAGTCTCGCGCTCTGTATTATAGATGGCCACAAAGTTGTGGATTTCGTTGCTGGCGATGTCAGTTCTATAATACACTACTAATGGGATGGATGGTCACGAACGTACTTGCGGCATGGGTAAGACACGATTCTCTTGTCGTCGCCAACAAAGAACTTCATCCGGCCGTCATCGTCCTCGGTGTAAAACTTTGTCTTCGGGTCTGCGTTGATCTCATCGGCCGGGATCAGGAAGCGGAAGCACGCATTTTGAGGAGCCCCTAGGGGTCGAGGTTCGCCCAAGATGGCTTCGACGGCAATGCTATGGATTCCATCTGCGGCGATGACAACGTCGGCCTTGACGACGTCACCATTGTCTAGTGTGATGGACGTGTCGACCGTGTTCTATTCATAGTAATCAAAATCAGCCACACGGGCGTCGATCAATGACACAGACATGGGACGTGACGGCAACGTACATATTTAACGACCTTGGTACGCAACAACACCTGGGCGGGAAGACCGGGCGCATTGGGGCTCTCGGGCTCTGTTGCCAGCCGCTTCAGTTCTTCGTGGAGATCAACACGATGGGTAAGAAACCAGGGAGCGCCACAACGGATGGGAATCTGTTCTTCAACTTCTTTGCCGGTATGGAAGCGCACCAGCGTCTTTTCGTTTGCACGGTAGCTCGACTTGGTGGTGACAAACTTGGCGTGAATGGGGTCCAATCCCCAGGCCAGCAACGCCCGTGCTGCGTTAGGCGGGACGTGGATGGCAGCCCCAACTTCGTTGTTATGGGCCGAGCGCTCGTAGAGCCGGACATTGTGCCCAGCCCGGCGCAGCGACACGGCGGCTGAAAGCCCGCTGATGCCACCGCCGACGATCGCGACGTTCAGTGCCATGTTTGTTTTTCGGTCTTATTTTGTGATGGTGGGATTCGTGCAACAATGTGGCAGCCTGTTTCTTCAAAGTCTCATTGTGTAAATAGAGAATAGCGCCAATGCGTTCCTTAAGGCCTCTGGAAAAGGTCTCAGGAAATCCAGGAAATCCCGAGAAACCTGGGAAACCGTGGCCGACTTTTCACATTTAGTCTGTCGGACATTGCATGCTGCATGAGTGCATTCTGGGTTTAGCGGACATGTCGGCGACCATGCCGTACAAGGCCTAGATCCAGTTCTACAGGCCGTTCGTTATCTCGTTCAGTGGAGTGGTGGTTAATTCAAATTGCCCTCAAGTAATCGTACTTCCATCCTCCGTTCTTCGTTTCCCCATGGAGTAGTATATTACCAGCTTACTTCTTCTTTAGGACGGGACTCGCTCCAGGTCAAGGAAAGCTGCTGGTCTGCTGAGCCATTTTGCTACATAGCACACGCTAACGTCGTAGTCGCGTCTTCCCCTGTCGCTAAGACAAATAGCTTCTCGAAAGCCCCTAAATTGTTTCCCCACCTCAAGTGCTAACAGCGCCACCCGACCGACGACTGAGCTATTCTCCGAGCAGTCATATTGAGTTCCGTTAGTATGTTCTCGCTAAATTGCGAATCCAGAGTGGAGCAAGATACACACGCTGTAAGAAGTAGATACCCAGTAGGAAATAACGTAAAAACAAAATAGGGAAGCAATGGTACGACAGGCTTTTGTGCAGATTGGGGCCTAGGTCACCACTGGGCCAATACTGTTGCTCCGTAATCATTTGTTTCCCTGCCAGCTTCTCTGCATCCATGCTCGTACGAGTGGTGCAACAGTTACGCTGGAAGTGGCACCCCATGCGGAGGATGCGTTTTCCAGGCCGGTCTTATGCAGCATGTTTGTCGTAAGGTAAGAATGCGACATGTCACAGACATTCTCACTCGTACAGAGTAATACTACATCACAATTCGGCACTCCATGACCCGCGCACACTGTCTTGCCTGCCAGATTTGAACGACCGTCGAGAAATCCGTGCAACGCTAAGAACGTGGCAAGGTGCTGGTGCAGGGTTGATTTGGGACCCGGATTTTATTGGGCATTGTTTTCTCTTAAGAACATGGGAGAAACCCATCTTGTTCGCAGCGGCACATTTTCCCACACGTTTTGCCCACGTTTTTCCCCCGGCTGTTGTGCAGGCTTCTGTTGATCCTTTCCTTCCTTTTACTTTCCACACTCCTTTAGAATCGCTGTCTTGCTTTGTTTCCTCGTTTTCTTTCGCTTTGCTCTTTTCTTTTCTTTTTTCTTTTTTCTTCTTTCTCCCAACTGTTACCCACCCTTTGCCGGTTCCGAATCTGCATCTGCAAAGTCTCCTTTGCTTGAGTCACGATGGCGTCTGCTGATCCAACCGCCGACTCAAGCGTGGTCGTCCACGAGAAGACGGACCAACCTGCCGACGCATCCCAAGATGCATTGCCCAAGTCGACTCAGAGTTCTGAGCCGTCCATCGAGGACGAGCCGGCACCACAGCTGCACGCAAAGACATTCTTGGTCGTGTTTGCCGTCTGTTTCATCTATTTTGCGCAGCTCGTCAACGTCGTCGGCGCCGGTGCTGTAAGTGTCCCCGGAGTTCACTCGGCCGTGCACAACAACAACAACATGACGTGAACGTGTTTCTAACCCTACACAGCAAGCCCAAACGGTCGTTCAAGTTGTTGGCGGCTCCTCTAACAGTGTTTGGCTGACTTCGACAATTGCCATCCTGACAGTCGTCCTGTCCCCGGTCGTGTCCCAGGCCGCTGACTACTGGGGCCGTCGCTGGTTTCTCATTATCCTCACGCTGTGCGGTGTTGTTGGCTCGATCGTCGTTGGCCGCGCCAACAGTGTCGGGATGGCCATTGCAGGCTTCACGGTGACGGGCATTGCATACGGTGCCCAGCCACTTCTCCATGCCGTGGCCTCTGAAGTCTTGCCGCGCCGATACCGTCCGTGGGCCCAGGGCGCAACCAATTTGTCTGCAGCCCTTGGTGGCGTTGTGGCGCTCCTGGTAGGCGGTGCCTTGACGCGCAACGGCAACGCCGCAGGCTTCCGCAATTACTGGTACATGGCCACGGCCATATTTGCGGTCGCCACGATCCTCACGGCCGTTTTGTACACACCGCCCAAGACACCCAACCAGCTCAACTTTACCAATAGCGAGAAGCTGGCCAAGCTGGACTGGATCGGCTACGCGCTGCTGTCATCTAGTCTGGTGCTGTTCTGTATTGGCCTGTCTTGGTCGCAAAACCCGTACCCATGGTCAAACCCTCACACGTCCGCAACCTTTGCTGTTGGCCTGGCCCTGCTCGTCGGCCTCGTCGTCTACGAGATATGGTTTAAAAAAGATGGCATGCTGCACCACGATCTGTTTACGCACCGCAACTTTGCCATTGCCCTTGGCTGTGTCTTTGTTGAGGGCCTCGTCTTCTTTGCAGCCAACAACTACTTTGCATACGAAGCCAGTGTGCTCTACGAGACGGACACGCTGCGCACGGGTCTGCGCTACACGATCAATATGATCGTGTACGGCGTCAGCGCCATCTTTGCTGGCTTCTATTGCTCCAAAACAAAAAACGTACGCTGGCCTGCCTTTGCTGCGTTTGTGTCCATGGTGATCTTCTTTCTTCTCATGGCCACTGCGACGCCGTCGGCAACCAGCTCGCGTAACGTTTGGGGCTACCCGGTTTTCTTGGGCCTTGGTCTTGGTATTTGTCTTTGCGCGCTGGTGACAGTTGCCCAGCTTTCGACGCCCCGCGAGCTTATCGCTATTACCAGCGGCCTCATGATCGGCATGCGCTCACTCGGTGGCTCTATAGGCCTAGCTATTTGTAAGTGCTGCCCATGGTGGGTCAAGGAGACACCAAATGGAAGCCCCAAAAACAGCGACGGAGCCAAACAACCCAAAAAGTCTATGAAAGCGGCTAACAAACAGATAATGCCATTCTCTCCGGAGAACTAAACAAAAACCTCGGAGCTAACATTGCCGGTGCCGTCCTTCCCCTCGGCCTGCCAGAGACATCTCTGGGCGACTTGATCGGGGCTCTTGCTGCCCAGGATACCACTGCTCTACTTGCCGTGCCCGGTATCTCGCCTGATATCATCAATGCGGCCGTTGGTGCGCTTAAGACCACATACAGTGTCGCATTCCGATGGGTATGGGTTGCGGCTGGTTCGTTTACAGTTGTTGCTGCCATTGGTAAGAAGCACTCTTCGTACTGTTTTCTTTATGAATTGCAAACTGACTCTCTTTTTCAGCTGCCATTTTCTTGATCGACCCAAAGAAGGAGTTCAACAACCACATCGATGCTCCAGCCGAAAAGGCCGAAGATTTGTATCACTAAGTGGGGTCTTGTACCGGGGTTTTATGCCGATCGAGAAACTTTTACAGAGTGCTACAGTTTAATATTTCCATTTGTATGTTGTACCAAGTTTTCCTCCCCAGCTAGCCAAAACATGATCTACCCCTTTTCATGGCTCGATATCAAAAGACGGAACCCCCGCCGTTGCTGCTGTATTTGGTGTAGTGTACGACATTCTAATGAATATTCAATGGCCCCTTTATGTATTTTTGCGTTCACTTCGGCAACTGCCACCGGCAAGCTGATGCGAAAGGAGATGTCTTGAGGAAAAAAGGAGAGAAAGAAAGCAGGGCTGTATGAAAAGTAAAACAGACATGGGGAGGGCGAAACGGTGCAATGACAGAAACCCAAAAGTACATGTACACGCCAGGAAATTCGTAGGGTAGTTCATGGTCCGCAGGGGTAATAAACGTTAGTGCGAATATAGAGGGCAGGGGGCAACCAATCCCCTGTGGTACCTGTTCCAGTTACATGGGTGCAAAGATACAAGGGGTAAAAATCCAAAGAGGTTTGTCCTTGTTTTGCTGTGAAGGCGTAGTTTACTCCGCTATATTTAACGTTTATTACCCCTGTACTATGTTCTACGTCCCCTTGCAAAAACAGCAACGAACAATAGACGACGGACGTTGCAGCCTCTTTACACAGTTGCCTGCGACTAGCCTCGGCCGTGAATTTGGTCAAAGCGCGCAGCATTAGCGCAAACCTGGTTTGCGGATTCTAGTACTGCGGCGAAAAAGGTGGACCAGGGTGGATACACTTGCTGGGTTTCTGCGAAAAGCAAAGACGAGTATTTTACAAGGGTCATCTTGATCCTGTTAGCCCTTTTAATGGGCCTTTTGGCCTTGTCACTTATCTTCGCCTTTGAATTATGTATCGGCCGACCAGATAATCACTCCGGCCGCCAGGCTGTTTTTGGTTTCTATCCCTGCCACACTATCGCAAGGGCTCGCACGGCCGATGGACTCTCAGAGCTTAGGGCGCTCCAGTACCATATTTTGTTCACTCGCGGAAGACAACTCCGAAAATAAATGCTGCTCTACCTGTTGCTCTTACCAGTGAGTTCAATGTAGCTGAAATGGGGGCGTGGTGTGCCTCAAGCGTCCTCCATACTAGAAACAGAAGTAGTCTACTGGAACCATGCACTAGCGCTCTTGCGTGACCGGTTATGTTCTGGTCCTGCCCCGGTCTGTTGCAGCTTGTCATTTCTGCATTTTTGCTCTTTTGCACTTTAGCAATGCGAGTTAGTTCATTCGCAACTCAGCGCGGAAGGTCATATTTCCCGACTGTTGCAATCGCCCGCAATCCACCCAGCAAGCTGCCAATTGTTTTTGGCGACAAAACGGGTATCAGAGTCGCCTTGTCGTTTCGCCGGGAACGTGGCGGTACAATTGCATTTGTGGCAACGAAGCTGCATTCAGCTGGCCGCCTGAGGCACTTCGAAGTACAACCCACGAGGACACTTCACTCCGGATTCATGCAGATAATCCAGTATTTGCAAGCCATTCGGCTCTTTGCCCACAACCATTCAGGGGTATTGGAATCAAGTAAACTGCGTATTTGCAATTCCTTACCTCGTCCGTAAAAAGAAAAAAAAAAGAGCTGGCCCTTATGAAAGATCGTTAACTGATATTGGCGAAGATAGGGAAAATGGAATTGAAACAATGCCGATGATCGAATTCTCCAACAAGAGAAATCCCAGAGAATGAATTGTCCTGTTCTTGAAGACGGGGAGAAAAATATCGCAAATACACTTACTGGCGCAAAGGAACTGGCCGCAGGCGTTCCAAAACAGTTCATGCGTGGGTATTGCAGTTAGAGATAAAATCGACAATGTCGCCAGGTCAATGTCAAAAGTTCTGGAACTTGCCCCTACATAGTAATACCGCACCTTTTTATGACCTATTCATATAGTTAAGTTTCCTTTGTTTCCTTTTTTTTTTTTTTTTTTTTTTTTTTTTTTTTTTTTTTTTTTTTTTTT
>LVYW01000005.1:35741-391261 GCA_001630435.1 Sporothrix globosa
TTTTTTTTTTTTTTTTTTTTTTTTTTTTTTTTGGGTCCCTGGGCGAAGCCACGACATATCCCAAACCTCAAGTCTCTTTTCGTAAAACAGCGAAATGCAGGCGAACGTAGCAGCTGGAGGTAGGGTAGTATTAATGTTGTACCCACTCCGACATCAGTCTAAATCCCTCCCTAAGTTTTGGACTTGTCTTTGTCGAGGGGTGGGAGGAAGGTTGGTGGGTTAAACTGTTAGCATCAAAATTCTGTGGTGGCCAAACATGGGTGTCGTGCGCTGTATCTTATATGCACATGTATTCCGTAGTTGGCAAGATACCCAGTTGGGGATGGCCCCTGAATGCACCCTGGGCAAGACCCATAAATGACCCCCGCTCCAACATCCTTCTTGAGAAATGATTGTCGTATCGATGTAAGCTGTCCGTCGTTGCGAATCGGTTGTCGCCCACAGCGCATTCAGCAAAGGTCTCCTTTTGTCGTCAAAATTACCCCTGCGCGCATGTGTTTCGTACTGGGCCAGTCACTTGCATGTTACAATACTGGCACAGCGCACAGAAATACGACAAAAACAAAGTGGGAACAATAATCAGGGGATAGCAGATAGGTCCCCCCCCCTTTTCTTGACCAGGCCACTTTGATTGTTGGGCTTGGCCTAGGATACCGTGTATTGTAACATGCTGAGTACAAAGTGCATCTGACAAAGTACTTTGGTTCTGACAGGGGCCCATCGGTTCCAACTTGTAAGTTTCCGCCCCTCCTTGTCAAGGATGGTTATCTAGTACTGAAGGAGGGAAGAAAAGGCACATAATTTAACGTGAAGAAACTGAGATTGCAAGTCGTCGAAACTTTTTGCTCTGCTCAAATCGTGGTATCGACGGTGACTGCAACCGCCAAGTGTGACTGCCAGATCCAGAAGGCTGGAACAGTTTCCGTACCAGCTGCCTCTAGAATCAGGAGTATTAGATACGACCATCGCCTTCGTCCTCGTCTCTGGGTCCAACCTCGATCGTCACTCGTTCTGAACTCTTCAGTCTCGTCAAACATCTCGAACAGCAGCCACAGTTCCGGGGCCAAACAGCAGGCACAGACCGATCCTCCCAATCTAGGCAACATGTTCGGCCCCCAGGTTGTCCAGCATGTCGTGATTACGAGCAACTTCTTCGCGGCTCTGAGCTTTCTCGTGGTCCTTCTTCGCCTGTACACGCGGAGCCACATCGTCCGGCTTGTGAGCGTTGAGGACTACTTGATTGTTGTTTCTATGGTGCGTTTATATCCCTCCGATTGTTTTCCAACCGCCCTCGATGTTCCAGGTCCTCGCCAGATTGACAATGCTTCATCCATTGGCTTGGCTTGTGTCGACATCGTAACATCGACATCGTAGCATCGGTTCCCCAGGATCACGAACATACCCATGACATGTGGTGATCTTTCCCACAATAAGCATTTTGCTGTGTTTCTGACATGCTCCATTGACAGGCTGCTTCCATCGGCTTTCTTACGGTCGAGATGCTTCGTAAGTGCACTGTACTTTGTTCAAATGATCCATTCTGCGCAGTTTGATAGTGCGGTGCTGACATCACATCAGAGGTCAGGTATGGCCTTGGCCAACACATCGGCGACGTTCCCGAGGAGCACCTCGTCAAGTTCTTCCAGGTATGCCGTGTCCAGATTTCGACGACTCTCCGTACCAGGACCAGTACTGACGCCGGCGGTCTCACAGTGCCTCTGGGCTACGATCCCCGTGTACAATCTGTCTTTGATTTTCAGCAAGCTTTCGATCATCTTCCAGTACAAGCACGTCTTCGCTGTTGCCATCGTCCAGCGGATCTGCTTCTTTTTCCTCATCTTCCTGGGAATCTACGGCTGCTGGGCATTTTTCGGCTCGGTCTTTATGTGCGTGCCGGTCCAGTACTTCTGGGGCGTGGGTGAAGGCCACTGCCTCAACAAGCTAGCCTTCTGGTTCTCCAACGCCTCGATCAATATTGCTACCGACATTGCCATTATTCTTCTCCCCATGCCCCTGATTAAGGGCCTTCAGATTCCTAAGCGCCAGAAAATCATCCTGATGGTCATTTTCGCTTTTGGTACAGTGTACGTGTCAGACCAGACATTCATCATCTTCTCGTCGCATGCTGGCAACCTACTAAATCAAGCTTCCCTCCTAGTGTTTGCATCACATCCATTATTCGTCTCCGCTCTCTCTTGTCAATCTCGGTATCTCCAGACACAACATGTAAGTGGACCAGGCTATATGCTCTTGCATCACACACGAATCTATATCCTTGTCTGTTGCTGACAGCCCCCGCTCGCAGTTGCCGGTGTCGATATCGCCATGTGGAGCGTAAGTTTTCCACGCCCACCTACGTGTTGTATTTGACAATCGTCCCGAGTAACTAACAATAAAGAACATCGAAATCAATGTCGCCATCATCTGCGCGTCTGTTCCAGCCCTCAAGCCATTCGTGTCTCGGGTTGCACCCAAGCTGCTCGGATCATCTGGCAACAGTGGCAACAGAAGCCGAGGCACTGGCTATGGCGCCAACAGCCAGCGTGCCGATGCTTTCGGCATGAATTCTTTCAACCGCAACGCCACGGCTTCCGGCACCGGCCGCAACCCGTCGGGCAGTAACGACCGCGATATTTACGTACAGCACACGTTTGAGATTCTCGATGATGGTGACGGGAAAACGAGTCGTGAAGGCAGTGAAAGAAACCTTGTGCGTGGCAAGGACGTATAACCATGTTACCTCTTAGACTACGTTGAGCTAAAGAACAAAACGGAAACAATTGCGGCCTGTAGGGCACTGGGGGGGCTGGACCCGGCGTAGGGCATTTTCTGCAACCGGAACATCTGCAACCGGAGCATACCACTGTATTAGTATACTAGACTTGCAATTGCGTTTAGAACGACGTATGAATCAATTAAGTGCTGTTTTATCTGCCACGACCATATAAGTACAGCAACTAAATATCTACGTCCGTCACTGGTAACGCATCCGGAATTCGAGGCCAGGCTGACATGACCTAACCCGAGGTACTGGAGCGTTACGGGGTACAAGCACAGGTCTTTGGAGACTATGCTGGAGTAGTTACAAAGAGTGTTTGGAACTATGCAATGCTCAACCCAGTGTGTCAGCACGCTACAAGCATCGACGGAGTTGGGCCACAATCCTCCATAGCAGTGCCCGACATGAGGTGCAAGAAACAGGTGGTAACATTCGTTAACGACTGCGGCGCCGCCCATATCGTGACGTAGTCGATCACGGTAGCGAGTTGAGCCCAGTGGGTCATAAGTGGATCAGCGAAGCCGTGGAACGCCAGACGTTTGCCGCCTTTGGGCTTAATGCTATGAGTTCTGTATGAACAGCGTACAGAGGTGTAGAGTGACGTATAAAGCTCATCGAAAGGCAGCGTAGCCATGGGCACGTTCGGATCCTCGTGGACAACATTACTGATCCGCTACTGAGATGCACAAAGCGAACTGGGATGACAGAGCCAATAGCACATATTGTGTTGGCAAGACCAGTTCAGCGGGGGAAGAGCCGTACCACGGGAATTTCTCTAATGCCGAGATGGCAGCTTGGAACGTTGTCGCGACAACAGCCGCATGCTGAGCCGTATTTTGAATCTCAGCGGATGGATTGGAGCAGTTTACGGTTCGTCCTACAAGACTACCTTACTACCATAACCCAGGGGTGGCTCGGACACAAGGCCGTCCACATCACCGCCGGCACCGTGACAGAATATCGTTATAGCATTTGTGCACGTGTTCAAACACATTGTAGAGGTGTGCCAATGTTGACCATAACCGCGGACGGCCAAACATCCGCTGGACACTTTTGCGGTGTGTTAATTGAGGGCGAGTTGGCGAAGATGTCGTCAAAGTCGGCTGGGTAGTAATATTGGGCTGCAAGGTACGCACGCAGTCACCATTGGAGCAGCCTGAGCAGTATGAATTGAATTGCCGTGTGCCATAACAGCTGTGCCTGGCTTGCCGAGCACGGTCATACCGTAGATAGAGCGGCATGCAAAGTTTTCATCGAGTAATGGTTCAGGTGGCCCGGAGTTGTGGTTGCCCAAGCACCGATCGACGGATAAATGGTGTTGCTCAGTAGCAGGCTGGTATCCGTATAAGCCGAGGCCTAACCTTACTTACTCTACAAACGGGGGATAGAATGATCAGATCCTTCGACTAGGACACCGCAGCCGGTCGCCTCGACGCGGTCATTCCATCTCGCCAGTAGCAACCGCAGCTTAGTATACACAACTATCATTCGATCCTGGGTGAGTCAAAGTGACGTTGACGTCGCAGAAATTAAATCCAGACACAGATGTCTGGTTGCTGATGTCAGTGGTTTCTGTGCTAATGAGGTGGAGGTCAACCGAGGCGGCCGGTGTACGGCAAACAACACATTCTGGTTGTGGGTTGTGTAGTCACATTGACCATCATGCACATGCTACTGCGATTGTATACGAACCTAGACATATTATGATTTCGCCCAAGGATGGTTATATCTACCTAAAGGCCAACAGCTAATAGGGGCTACGAAAAGCAGATAACAATAGTACCAACATTGACACAATATATGGACACTTCTTTCTTCATGATTTACCTTCAGTCCCTACACCTTCATTTGCACATACATTACACAATAATGTGCCCAGGTCAGTTCCACCGGCGAGCCAAGCGCGTTGAAGATGCTGGACGGTGGTTCGGGTGTTCCAACCAGTCAGGGTCTCCATCTGTTCGAGGACCATGATGCACTCGTCTCGCTCGGCGTCGTTGACCAGACAGGCGCCAGCGACTCCAAGCAGCTGGACGGCGTTGGCCCACGCCACAAGACTGCGGTTGGCGAGTGAATTGCCAACAACTTGGCGGGCCAGGGCGAGGGCCGTGCTGGCTACACGTGGTGATGCCAGAAGAGCCCGTCGGCTCCGGGGACCGGTACCGGGGGGTTCCGAGAGAGCATGGAGCAGCTGGGCGGTATGCAGCATCTGCCAGGCAGCAGAAATGGGACCCGAGATGTAGCGGACCAGGTCAAATGGGCATTCCATGGTGGCGGGCACTACGCTGATAGGAGTGCAGGCGGGAGGAGCAGCTTGCTCGTGACGGCGCAGCTGGTCGCCGAGGTCCGACCAAGAGCGGTTTATCGTCGACTCCAACGGCACAATTTTCTGGCAGTGGCGGTTGCTGAACCAAAAGTGGTGCACACTGCCCAAAAGGAAAACAACTTTTTTCTGCCAGGTGTGGAGAGTCCAGCTCGGCGGGTCGTCGAAGACGCCGCCAGGGAGCCATTCTGTCGGAGGAATGAGGGTGGGGCGGGCGGACGAGAGAGATGCTAATATCATCATGCGACAATATATCCAGAAGCACTGGAGGCAAAGAAGATCGACGCATGTGCAAGATGGGCGTCAGTGTTATTGAGAAGAGTATGGAAAAAACAGACTTTCGTGACTGCAATGAGGACGGGGGATGGGGGAGGAATCACGTACCGCCTCGGCCAAACCGCCGCTGCGGCCGTGCCACTTTTGCAAGGCGACGAGGTCACCGGTACCACGCAGATGAAGTTGCCAGTCACCTGTCTTGCTCTCCACCATTTCACAGTGGGCTATGAGCAGACAGCTAGCAAAGACGGCAGGGTCGTAGCTAGGACAATCGAGGTGGGCAGAGAGCAGGCGCAGGGCCTCGTCGTAGTAGGCAAGAACATTGTGCTTGCCATGGCCGGTCTCCAGTGCTAACTGAACGGCGGCCGCCGCGAGGCAAGCGAGACGCAACAGACGGTCGTGAAGAGCCATCAGAGGTACCTCGATAGAAAAGTACCGAGCGCCATCGTCAAAGAGGTCAAAGCGTGGACCAATGAACTCGGCGTAGCGCGACATGTAAAATGCGTCTGTAGAGTCGGTGATTGGCTGCGGCAGAGGCATGCTCGACGGCAGGCAGGCTGTGGTTTGTGGGTGGAACGTTGGCGATGGCATTTTGGTTGGCAGTTTAGCTGATAATTTAGACAGCAGTTTAGAAGAGAGGTTGTTTTTGTTCGCATCCACGTCGGCGTCGACATCTACGCGCTTGTAGAGGTCGGCAACGCTGTTCGTCTCGTCGACCCAGTCAACTACGGTGTATGTCGGACAGCCAAAATTCGTGTCAGCAAAGTGTCGGGGCGACAACGACGTTTCTCGATCCATAAGGATCCTTGACAATCCACTTACAGTCTGACATCGCAGCTGGCATGGTGTGTCGTGACTGCGACGGGGGTGGCAGCATAAGGCTTTCAGGGGTCCACTCATTGGCAGTGAACAGTGGCTCCGTCCGAAAAGAGCACGGGGTGTTCCGTTGCCTGCAGAAGGCGCAGGGCTGGCTGCCATCGCAGCGCACATGGCTATCACGGCATTGGTTGCAAGCTTAGGCGGTCAGTTGTGATACGGGAGAAGGTGAAAAAGACAAAGTACAGAAAAAAGAACACACCTCGTTTGGCCCGGGAGCTAGGCCCACGGATGTACTGTGATATGGCAATTGGGAAGGATGACATGGTGTGGTGGTGGGCAGCGTACAAGACAAGTGTGTACGCGTCGCAAGTAGTTGTAGTTTAGGAAGACAAGTTTGTCATTCAAGTGAATTTTGGCAAAAGTTGTATTACAAGAAATGAATTCCGGGGAAAAACAAGGCTAGCAGAATACCAGAGACGAATGCCAATGTGGCTTAGCTTGCCATCAAGCTCTGAAAACAGCGACCGCCTTAAAAAAGGTTAACTCCAACGCCAAAAAATAATAGGAAAAAAACAGCGTTTAATACAAGTGCACGTTGGACAAATATTCCACTTTGGTCTCATTTGTGTGGTTGCATCGCCGCACTAGTCTAAAATGTGACGCCAATATTTAACATTTACGATTTACAACAGTTCCAGAAGGAATATAACTTCAGTTGTCCATTTCCCTCTGAGCTCCTTTAATGCACATCTTTTATCTCCTCGTATCTATTCCAGCCAAAGATACATCGTAATTCTGCGCAAAAGCAGTCGCCTAGTATCTAAATTAAAACAGCCTCTGAGGTTCACCAGCTCACAGCTCATTTTAATCACAGTAATGGCCAGTTGAGTAGCATTTAAAATGTCTCTTGTAGTTCAAACGGTATTTAGAAACCATGGTGGAAGCTGTGCAGCCTGGACCCCAAGGCCCAGCCTGTCTCTTAAGCCGACGCCTTGTCCTCAGGAGACACCTCGGTCACATCGACTCCGTTCACCAGGCCAAAGATGTGGCATGCTTCCTCGATGGGAATTTTATGGGGCAGTGCTTTCTCCTTCTTCACAGGGTTGCCACCGGCAGCAAAGACGACATCCTGTTCGTCAGCAACTTGTCATGACACAATTTACATGATTATTCTTATTGCACGAAGTGACTTACGAGCTCTTCCAAGCTCCTCTTCTTTGTTTCGACGAGGAAGAAATATATGATGGGAACGAACAGGGCGTTGAGGATGGCAAAGATAATGTACTACATAAAGAAAAAGGGTTGTTAGTAAAACTGAACGAAAAGAGAACCGGCCAAGGCACAGCGGGCATACCGTCTTCCAGCCAATATTGGCAAAGGCCGGCGGAATAATCATGACGACCATAAAGCAAAACAGCCAGTTGCCGGCGCTGGCTAAGGCGTTGGCCTGAGCACGGCAACGCAGCGGTGCAATCTCGGCGCTGTACAAGAACGGACCGCCGACCCAGGCTAGTCCAAAAAATGTATTGAAGAGGAAGAGTAAGCCAGCAGCAGCTAATTGGTTGGCCCGAACAGCCGTACTCTGCAGGCCAGCAATGATGCAGAAGCAAACGGCCATGCCAGTGGCGGTAAACAGAAAGGCGCGGCGGCGGCCGAGGCCCTCGATCAGCAGGACAGACAATAGCGAGCACAGAGCGTATTCCAAGCCGCCCATGGCAGAAATCATGTGGGCTAAGCCGGCGTCAAGATCGAACGACTCCTGCAGGATCTTGTTGGCATACGTCGATACCAAGTTCACGCCACTCAGCTGCTGCGCCGACTGGATAAAAACGCCAATGGCCACGCGGTACAACGTCCTGGACGGGCCGTTTTGCCACAGCTCACGATACTCAAAGGGAGCCAACTTCGCCTGTGCCTCGAAGGAGGCGACAATGTGTGCGCGCTCATCCTGCACAGCCGGGTCATCTTCGCGCAGGCCACGCAGCTTCGCAAGGTTGTAAGTTGCCTATGCACGTGGGGGGGACAAGAGAGTCAGCTAGGTGGACAGGTCCTATGATGGCAGTTTGTCGGGTGTCACATATCAGTCAACGCACCTCTTCCAGTTTGCCGTGCTTGATGAGCCACCGAGGCGACTCGGGGAGGAAGTTGATAAAAACAAAGACAATGAGAGCCGGGATAAGCTGGATTCCTACGGGTATACGCCACTGGGCCTGTCCACGCACGTAGTAGAAGCCCCACCCAATCAGCTGCCCACAAGCGACGCCAAAGGTCTGCAGACCGCCCTCGATCATTACCCACCGGCCACGGCTGTGCGGCTTGGCGCATTCTGCCTGCCATGACGGCACGGTGGCAACCTGCAAGCCGAGGCCGATGCCGCTGATAACGCGGCCGGTCACCATCTGCGCCACATGCCATGCCGACGTCTGAAGGGTGCCGCCGACGAGCATGAAGAGCATACCAAACCACACAGTACTCCGGCGTCCTAGACGGTCGCCTACGTCCAAGCATGCCAGGGCGCCCACGAGCGCTCCCAGCTCAAAAGCAGCAATCACGATGCCCTGATTCAACGGTACATTCATTTCAGGGAAGACGGATGTAAATGGCTCTTCCGTGATGACACCGCCCTGAGAGATTGAAAGATGCGGGTCAGTATGTCTGCCCGTCGTGCGGATAGAAGAAAGGATGTAGTCTCACCATAACGCTCATGTCATATCCAAACAGCCAAAAGGCACATGTGGCAATAAAAGCTACCGCCAGGTTGAGCTTCAGACCGCTGAGACCCATGGTCGTAGTATACGGAGTCAGAGGCAACATGTTGACAAGTGTATGCGGATGGCAATGTTGTAATGGGGTGTGAGGTCGTAGCCACGGGAATTACAGCAATCAAAGTATGTCTGAAGACCAGGTTGGCGGTCTTATATAGACAATCTGAAGGCCACCCATCCAGTCAGTGGTAGTCAGACCAGTGTTTTCCTCGGACACGACTTGGCGAACGATGTCCCCGAAAAAGAAATGGCCGGGGTGCGCGTGGACGAATGGGGTGCGGAGGAGTACTCGATTTCTTCTTTTTCTTCTTTCCTTCCAAACTTGCTGCCAATGTTCACTCCAGACTTTTCTACTCCGCGTTCTTTTTTCCCCGGGGTTGACATGCGTCAACATAGAGGCAGGGAAATTGAAGACGGGCAACTTTCATTCGTAGGCATTACATCGTACTAGGCTTTACCCCTTCCCCGGGTCTGACTTCCCCATTTCGGGAATGACTGCCATATCCAGTGTGCCTTAACCGCTCGGGTTGCTGTTTCCGCAACATATCCACCAAAGATGTCATAAATTGCAGGTTGGCATACCTGCACTGCCCATCCTTGCCCTAAGTGGGTAAGTCGGGTCCTAGCTCAGAAACCAGGCTATCGGGTTCATCAGGTTTTCCAAGCCCAACGAGGAAGGCAGCCAGCTCCGAATCTGGAGATAATGTGCACGCGTTAGCGTGGGAAGCAGAAGTTCCATTGTTTGAGGAAGGCAGCTTGCCCCATTCAAGGTTGTTGATTTAAAACGGTAAGAAAATTCAGTGAAGTACGGTGTGCCGAGTGTGTTCTTTGTTGAATAACCAGGCCACCACGTTCTGACTTCTAGGATGCTAGGAAAGCCACCCAGGAAGGCAGTTTGCCCCGTTGACAGATTGCAAATGTTGGCTGTTTCTGTATGTATCGAAGAGTTTCGAAGATGCACACACCTTCCTTTCTGCTAGAGTGCCAACAAGTATAAAGTGATGGCGTCTACTTTTACAAACCACAGAAAAAGGGGGAATAACGCCTATCACCAAGAGTTACCGACGATTAAAAGATAAATCTTATTCGTGGCCAACTACTACGAGAGCGGTAAAACTGAACATTGCGAAACCAGCCTTTCCAAACCAGAGACAGCAGCCACCTGCATTCTCCACGATGGGTTCTACCTCTGACAACCGCTGGGGAGGTCCTCTGTACGTTTGCACTTTCTTCAGCGCCTTTCTTCCACTTCAATCCTCCCACCGAGACAGCTGACCGCTGACGCTATCTCTCCAGCTCACTTAAAGTTATTGGCCATAACATGGGCACGTCCATGGACGGTGTGGACCTCGTCCACGTGCACTTTTTGCAAGCTGGACCGGATGCGCCCCTGCAGATGCAGCTGCTGCACTACGGCGAGTACAACATGCCTCCAGCAGTCAAGCAGCGCGTGCTGCGGTTGATCCGGGAGAACAAGACGACACCGGCTGAGTTGGCTATAGTGAATGTTCAGCTCGGCGACGTGATTGCCGATGCCGCGGTTAAATTCGCTAACGACCAAGGATTCAGTCTCGCGAGAGATGTCGACCTCATCGGAGGACAGGGCCAGACCATCTGGCATTTGCCTCTGCCGGAGCTGGCAGCCGCAGAGGGTGTTGCCGACGCTATCCGTGCTCACCTGGACATGGGCGAGACGGCTGTGGTGGCGGCCAAGACGGGCATCACCACGCTAGGTAACTTCCGCGTCTCCGACATGGCGCTGGGTCGGCAGGGCTGCCCCCTGTTTGCTGCATTGGACTCGCTGCTTCTGGGTGGCCATCCGACGCTGAATCGTGCTGTGCAGAATATTGGCGGCATTGCAAACTTTTCGGTGTTGCCTCGTGGCGACATTGAGGGGTGCTATGATTTTGATACCGGACCTGGAAACGTCTTTATCGACGCCGCTGTACGCTACTTTACAAAGGGCGCTCAGGAATACGACCGTGACGGCGCAATGGGTGCACGCGGCCGCGTCGACCAGGCAATCGTTGACCGTGTCTTGCAAGGGCCCTACTTCGTGCACGACATTCCCAAGACCACCGGCCGCGAGACATTTGGTGATCGTATGGCTGAGGACATGTGTGATGAGATGTTAATGGGTAAGTTCCGCTCATACTGTTCATATCGTGGTTGCCTTGAGTTTTGTTACTTTGAATTTCGGTTATTTCTTTTTATTGTTTTTCACGTTCCCATATATTTGGAAACGGATCTGACCAGGTACACAGCCGGCGCCACACCTGACGACTGCATCGCAACCATTACCCGCATTACTGCCCAGGCACTGGCAGACGCCTACGAGCGTTGGGGCCCGGAAGGCGGCGTCGACGAGATCTACATGGGTGGCGGCGGGTCTTACAACCCCAACATTGTCAACTATCTGCGAGAACGGCTACCAAATTCACGCATTACACTCATCTCCGAGATCGGTATCCCGGTTGGCGCAAAAGAGGCACTTGGATTCGCTCTACTCACCCTCGAGTGTGCTGTTGGCCGTCCTATGATTGTCCCTAAACGAACGGAGTCCGACAAGCCAGGACTCGTCGGACAAATCCAGCCCGGGCGCAACGCTCATAGTATTAGACAACATGTGGCACAGGTAATTCATTGCTTCCTCTTCGTTTACATACAAATTCTCTGTTTTATTGACAACCTAGTTCTGGGGTGATTACCCTGAAGACAAAATCAAATGCACGACGAAAATGACGGTTCTACCACCCAACCCTTGTGTCATGGAGACATAAGTAAACAAAGAAAAGAATTATGTGCTATGCTCGCTCTTTATTGTTAAGTCATTTACATGCTAAGAGCAAGACTCATAACTCAAGAGACGTTTGTTGGTATGTGCCGATAGCGATAGGACAGTACAAATCTGGGAACAGTGACATAAAGTGGGACAACATAGCTGTAAATGCAGACACCGACAAAGCCGACAGTCATCGTCCACCCATTCTCCAACAAGTTGAACGAAGCTACCTCTAGCTGACAAGAAAGTCGGCATCTCGGTTGAATTTATCCAACCATCCGTCGAATTCAACGACCCTCCTAAAAATTGATGGATCTATCAATCTTTAACATGGCCCCTAATCAGCGGCGCCACGGCCTCCCCAGCACCAAGGCAAAGACCTACAAGGGCGATAATTTCAATGGCAAGCTTGACCGGACAACCTAGTCGGCCTTTGTCATGTGCTTATTGGCCGCTCTGTATTCTGGTGCGCCTCCAAATACCATTTTCACGGAGCTTCCAGAAAGAGGAAAGCCATTGCAAAAGCCGGAAAGGGTTGTCAAGCCAGCCAAATGCCGCCCAGTCGTACATGAACAAAGTCTCAGCGCTACCAACACGGGCTCTGATTGCCTATTAGTAGCACACTCGCCATCACAGCCGTGGCATCCTTTGTTAGCCACCTACAGGACCTTGGCCCAGTAAAATCGTCGGCCCTGTTGTTTTCCATCACCTTTGTAGCCGGCATCGACTTAATTTTCCAACTTGACATTCTCAGTGGCGTACAACCCCAACCAAGCCCAGAGTAACTTAAAGAGAACTGACTGTCGTCTGTGGGTCTTTGTAGATGGACTTGGCATACGTCGAGAGCTTGTAGAAAGATGTTGCCTAGACGTAGACATCTTTAGTCCGAGTGGCAGTAGGTGAACACAGCACGTGGACATGACATTGGGTCGCATCCGACACGGCCACGGAAAGCCTTAGCAGGAACATTGTCCGGCATAGGAAACTGTGGACTCGGGAGGAAGTTGCCAGCAAAGTGGCGGATATCACCGCTGAGAAAAACAAGCGTATTGGGCGTTGTCCGTGCCAGTGCACACAGATGACCATGTCAATGGCGCGATGTATCAAGCAGGTAAAGAGACCCATCAGCGTAGAAATCATGTGCTACAAAGAGACCAATGCGTCAGCAAGTGCTGCCGCAGTCGATTTCATTGCACTGGTGGCACTTGAAGTCGTCCTCGTGTAGGTTCGAGTCTGCCGTGTTGGGATAGGCGGGAAAGACACCAGTTCCCTTGCCATAGTTGAGTTTCGTCGAGAGTGGGAAGAGGTGCGGGCGGCCCATGTGATCCCAATGGCTACGTGACCAAATAAGGTCGTTGATCTCGTCCTGCTGCATGCCCTTATCCTGCAGGATTTCCGTGACATCCTTGTCGACGCGCACCCCTGGGATTGCGTCCTGGATGCGCCGCGGCGTCATTGGCAGCGAGTTCTAGTAGTCCTTTCGTTTGCCAAGGTCAAACATTGCCTTCCTGCCGAGTCTCTCGTTCTCGATCAGTTGGGTCATAGTCGTGACGCTCATCAACTCGTGAGCCAGAATAACAGCGTCGACGAATGAGAATGCGTGCTGCAACATGACGGACCCCGTGTCCAGATGCGATCGCGCACGGTATTCTCTGACCGGGGTGGAGGGTTGAGCGTCTCCGGGCGTTTGCTGGTGCTTGCTGTGACCATGGTGTGCGATGTGACTTGCAAAATTGCTGGCGAGAAGGCGTATTGGAGCACAGGATGGAATGTCGAGGTGGCCACAGGAAGAGCCTATCTCTTTGTTTGCTCTGTCGATTATCCACCATGATTATTGCTAAGGCGATGGTCAGTGAACCACATAGAACGTCACATTAAAGATTGTTCAGATTGGTCGAGCAATATCTGCCGGTTCGGACCCAATGTGACAGGGCAAAGTCCCGCACCAACACACACCGGCGTTCTACCGGCGCTAGCCGAACATAGCTATAACGCCGGCGTTTTATTATATTTGAAGCCCGACATGCTTCACTGTAAATCTGCGCAGACAATGACGATCTCTAGGTGTTGTATTCCAGGTGATGAGCTCTTATTAAGATACGCTATTGTTCTGTGTGTTCGTTGTATGTGCCTGTGTGCTTTGCCGTATGCTTCCGTATCTCCCAGAATTGTTGTGTATAGAGAGGATCTCCGAACTGCAGATCCAGGCAAAATACAACGAGAAGCACAAAACCAGGCAAACGACTGTAAAGCACTTTCGATCGAACAGCGGAGTGCGGACAGTCGCACAGTGCGACTTCAGGCCACCCACCAGGAGGTACCATCCACAGAGGCATAATGTACCGTCACATATAGCTTTTTCAAGGTGGCACGGAGCCTCGCGATGTGACCCAAGTTGTCTCACGAACACCGAGCACTTTCCTGTCCTAACCCCCTCCCTTCCCCTCTCTTCCTTCCCGCTATCGTTTCCCGATTGGTATCACCTAGGCGGTTTCCTTCTTGACCACCGATTGTCATATGCTTTCACATGTTTCTGTGTGATTGAAACAATGCTTCGACGTTCACAGTTTTTAATCGTCCAGCTGTAGGTCCATGTATAGAATGTGCGTGGCTGTACGTCACGGTTCAGACCGTATAGTCGCCATGAAAGCGGAACTTCCAATGATTCCACCTTTCCTATTAAAAGACAATCTTAGTCCACACGGACCAATACGAAATGTACAGGGTATCAAGCTCGACCACTGCCGATTGTCCATCTCATTGAGCAACGTTGAGAGAGCCCACCATGATTCAATGAATTGCATGACAACACAGTATGTAATAAATGGCATCAATAGGATGTGATATTAATACTCGGGGACGTCCAATAAGGTGCTGAATAAATTCCTCCTAACATTGTAACGGCAGCAGTTGCATTACACCAGGTTGCATTACCCCAGTTGCATTCCCCATACGCGATGCAGTCGAGTCATGAACCGCGAGTAGCATCTCAATTCGGTGACTGCCAATCAACGGGAGCTAAGTTCCTTTTCACATGGGAAATCTGGTCATTGCCTGGAGCGGAAGCGATGGTTAGATGTATTGACCAAGTTTCAAAAAGATTGACCAACGAGCATCGTATAGCAAAACAAGGATATATAAATATGGCACCAACTTCTCGTCGACACAGAAGGAACAATAGCCAATCTTCAACAATCCCAACACTCCAAACCAAAAGGCAGGCACAAACACTTGGACTTATTTTATGTACCAACTACTCTACTGACACTGCACCCACAGAACACCAAGCATACATCATCAATGCAAGCGGAACGATGCGCTACACGCTCTCGTTCCTCACTGCCCTCCTCGCCATGGCCCGGGCCCAGGTGACACCGCCGCCTTGCGGCCCCTGCATGGCAGCCATTGCTGCGGTCCCTTCGTGTGCTTCTGGCTGCATTCTGTCGGCCGCAGTGACCAATGCTGGCTGTACCAACGGCGACTACGCGTGCCAATGCTCGCAGTCGGCAGCCATTCAGAATGCCGCCCTTGGCTGTGTCGTGGCTGACTGCGGCATCGCTACGGGCCTGCAGGTGCTCAGCGCCGTGTCCACGGTCTGCAACTGCGTGACGACCAGTGGTTGCGCCGCCACCGCCGCCGCGACTGCTTGAAATGACGCATGACATGTTCCTCGAAGCATTGGCGCGTTTCGAAACAATAAGAGTGGCAACTCCTGAAAGCAAATGTACATAGTTTCAGTTCAAGCTTAGTCCTTGTGGGTTCAGATATACATATTGTTGTCTCTTAGTCAATCAACCATACTTGCGACTCGGATACCTCTTCAAAGACAATCCTATGAGAAAAGCGCTTCTGAATCTCGGCCAGAGCAGGTCTTCGATATTTGGCCCACGGGTGTCCCGCACAGCATCCACAAAAGTCGGATCCGACTTCTACTTTTTTGCCACAACTGTCTTCATGAATTCTTTTACTGGTTCCAAGACTTCGGCCTTGGTCCAGTTTGTGGGATTGGTCGTGTCGTTTAGAAATTGCGTTGTAGCGTCAATGTTTGCAACTTGCAGGGCAAGCTCTTAAGACCATCTGCAACGACAACATGTGCAGGGCTCGTCCACTTTAGGATGACCGTGCGTTCGCGTCGGGCCCGTAGTGTGTGTCGAGTCCCATAATTTTCTTCGTCGGTGCTCTTCCCGCTTTGCTGGTCCCATCCATGTCCCAATTGGACCATGAGAGTGGGATGCGCATGTCCCTCTTGCAAACTTAGGTCACACAATAGTGCTTGTCGACCGCCGTCGATGAGGCGACAAAGTCGGTTGTCGGCCTTGGAGTCGTACAGGCGCCGCTCTTCTGCCGACCATATCCCGACCATCTTTAGTCGGTAAAAGTCCATAAGACGGAGCCACCGACCCGAAACTGCGTGCTTCACAAATATGACGTCCTCACGGGAGCGTGCCACACTTTCCCAGGGGTGAAGAGGCTAGTACGGCAGCAAGGGAACCGATTTTGCCATGTAGCCTTCCATACGAACATGGAGACCCCGCGGTGTTGGTATACCTGTGCCAGACACGTCCTCCCCACTGTCGGATTCGGGGTCGCCAGAACGACAGTCACGGAACCGCATGATGCGGTGACGGACATCCCCCATACGAATGCACTGCTCGGCGGTGCCCCGATATCGACCGGCTAGAAGATGACGTTTGTTCCTGACTTTTTGCACCATATCGCCCCCTTGCCCTGCCCCGGCCGCATAGCCTGGCCCGAAGGGGTACTTGGACCCCAAAATGAACGCGTCGTGATTTGCATGCTCGGATGCTGCGACACAAACCATGTGTCTTCTCTGCCTCCCCTCGGCGACAACTGTTAGACGTTTGGTTCAAAATGCAACCGTCTCCCTCGTTTCTACATTAGGACATGGCGATTTGACGGTACGCAGCCGTCTTCCATCGACTGGCTCTTCCTTCCTCTTGACCATCTGCAGTCATTTCAACATCCTGCTGTCGTTCAATCAATGTTTTTTTGTAGTTTGATCGTTTTCGCATTTTATCTTCTTCTGATTTATTTTCCGTTCCACCATCTATCCGTCGTCACTTAACCATGGTGGGCGTGGCCCTAAGGAGCCTCGCTTTCGGCCTCAAGTACCTCAACAAGGCCTCCCTGTCCTACGCGAGCATCATGGGCCTCGGGATCGATCTTTACCTTACGACAGACGAACACAATCGGCTTGTCCATCTTCCATATCGGCTTCCTTGCCGGGAGTACCCCACCAACCGCCTGTTGCAGATACTGCACCTTGCTCGCTACTAGGCGTCATGTGTTACGCTCTGGTGTGCAGTTCTGTGCCTCTTTGCCGTCTTTATCAACGGGTTAATGTGTGTGATGAAGTATCCTAGCAGAGACTGCGCCTCGTTCAGCGACACGACGCCGCGGCTAATAAGGTCGGGGCCGTTAACACACGTCGGGTCGACACGGATGAGATACGACTTGGATGGATCGGTAAGATTGTAGAGCTTAGTCATTGGCAGCGGCACGAGACTCGTGTCGTCTTCTTGCAGGAAGGCCGATGGGCCTTCGGATATGAAGTTTCCGGATGCTGCGGTTGCGCACGGCCGCCTGACATTGTGGGCAAGAACCTGGAGTCGATTACGAGCACACAGGATGTCTTTGACACGGTAGTCACGATGGCTGAGCGGCGGTTGCTCAAGACAGCGGGGCTGGTGGGGGATGTGAATAGGGATGGCGTCGTGGCCAAGTCGAATCTGGTCCTGGTCCCGTCGTGCTGCTAAAGGGAGGTATGTGGCATGTGACAGGCGGTACGTTTCTTTTGCAAGTTTGATTTCATCTTTTCGTTATTTGTTTGTCATTTTAGATTCTGGAAAGGAACATAAAAGAGATACAACAGAACAATAGGATCGCGATATTCATAAATGTACATGATACGTGGTCAATGGATCACCTCACATGGTGAGTTGTGCTACCATGATCTCCACCCACTATCTCCGGGAAATGCTGATAAACAGATCTACAGGCTTGCGCAGGAAGCCCTCGCGTGTCTCCATGTTGTCTTGGAGCAGCTTGACATGATAGCGGCGCACCCAGGTGGCAATGATGAGCTTCATCTCCATCTCGGCAACGTTGCGGCCGACGCACGAGCGCGGGCCGTAGCTGAAGGGGATGAAGGCGTCCTTCTGACGCGGTGTGACGGACTCCCAGCGCTCGGGGCGGAACTCGTCGGCGTCAGGGCCCCAGATGTCCTTGGAGTGGTGAACAGAGTAGGTGGGCACGCTCAGGACCGTACCGGGTGGGAAGTAGTGGCCGTTGAGGTGCAGGCCAGCGGAGCCGTAGGGGATCTGGCGCGGCAGACCGATGCCCGACGTGGAGTGGTGGCGCAGGGTCTCGTCGAGGACGGCCTGCAGGTAGGGCAGGGCCTTGACCATTTCGTAGGTGGGGACGTCAATGCCTTCGGGCACGGCGGCGTCGATCTCGGCGGTCAGCTTCTCGAGCACGCCAGGGGTGCGGACGACGTGGAACAGCAGGGCGCAGGACGAGTTGGATGTGGTGTCGCTGCCGGCGATCAGCTGGGTCAGAGCCTCGGCGGTCAGCTCCTCGCGGCCGAGCAGGTTGCCATGGCCGTCCTTGCCGTTCATGAGGTGCTCGAGCAGATCCTTGCGGTCAATGTACGGCGGGTTGTCGAGACGGGCCTTGACGCGGGCGACGGCAATGCCGGCAAGGCTCTCGACGGCGGCCAGGCCTCGGCTGAAGAAGGGGTCGGGCAGGTACTTGGCAAACGGCTTGAGCTCAGGCAGGCAGCCGAGTGTGGCGGACACCTCGCCGCGGCGGTTCAGGATCTGGATGGCGGGCGCATAGGTGGGCTTCTCGTCCGGGCTGCCGCGGATCTCGGCAATGTCGGCGCCAGACTCGAGCATGCCAAAGGGCGCGCCAAAGGCCAGGTCGCCGATGACGTCAAAGGCCAAAAAGTTGAACCAGGTGAGACAGTCCAGGTAGGCCGTCTTGTCGCTGCGGCCGGACGTCTGGATGAGGTTGTCCCACTGCTTGACAAAGAGGCTCAGGTTCTGCTGGACGTGGGGCTCGAACTGCAGCACCGACTTGGCTGAGAAGGTGTGCGAGACGACCTTGCGCTTGCGGGTGTGCTCGGCGCGGTCACGGGTGTTAAACAGGCCGCGGCGGATGCTGACGAAGGCGTCGTAGAAGGACGACTTGAGGTAGCCGTTGCCGTGGCCGTAGATGACCTGGATGGCCTGGTCGTCGTTGACGCTGACGTGGTTGGGGGCAATGCGCACGACGGGGCCCAATTTCTTGTGCACCGCGTCGACAATCTGGTAGCGACGGCCGCGGCGGGCAGTCGACAGCAGCCACAGGTCGGAGAACTGGGCCGGGAAGGGCGCCGGCAGCTTGCGCAGAGTGCCGTAGGTGGTGACGTAGGGCACGACGTAGTAGGCCAGCACGGCCACGGCCAGCACCGCGGCGCCATAAGGCGACAGCAGCTGGTTGACAAGTGTCATAATGAAGGGGGGGGGTGCCGTCGTCTGACGTGTGATGTAGTAGAGGAAGGTCGGCGAGGCTGTCGAGTATGTAGTCGTATTAAGGTTTGGAGGGGCGCAAAGGTCTTTCCTAGTTTGCAATGTCTGGACGAACAGGGCAGTTAGTGAGGACGGCGCGAGGCAGCATTTTAAGTGAGTTTAGGAAGGAGCTGCAGAGCGTACAGATTGTTGCCGATTTCAAGTCCCGTCTGCTGTGCCAGGAGCCGCAACTTGGCCAGCCCTGACAGCTAGAAAGCGATAAAAGGCCGTGGTGGTTTTGTTTGGAGACGTTGTCCGACTTTTGTAGGTATTGTACTGTTGCAGAGGTCGTCGAATACAAGCGGCGCGTTTTGTCAACACTCTGGAACAGCCAACCAAATGCGCTGGAATCGAACTCAGTGCTATAGATGGCATGTGCTGCCCCGCAAATGGTCCCCTGGAACAACATACAACATACACCAGTGACACTGGGCTTATCACCCTACCCTCCCTACTCCACCAACACCTCCCCGCTTGCCGTCCAGACCTGTCTGTCAGTTAGTTGCTAAAGCATGGTTCCCCCGCAAAAGCCCATGTCTGCAACATCCCCGGAAAGACCGCCGGCATCAAAGCACGGCACTCGCCTGGCCCTATCAGAGTCAACCAAGGCGCCGATGAGGGTTCGAAGAGGGCCCCGACAGGTGTCAAGGCTCAGAATGGAGAATACGCTAGAACGTTGAGTAGTCACTTCAGGCTGGAACACGGTGAACGAGGCCAACTAGTCCCATTTGCTTGGTAGATTCCGATTCCGATTCCGATTTGATTCCGGGCATAATTTAACGGCAGAGATGCCTGGGACCTGTTTTGCTGGAGGCGCCGGGATGATGGCTTATTCCGAGGGTTCTTGTGATGAAAACGACATTCGATCAGATGGATCCCCTAGACGAGTAGAAGAGTGGGACAATGAAAGATTATGCGCGAGGACACGAGGTGCGTTTGGGTCGGGCAACGCGGCATCGCGGTCGCGTCTTCGGCGGCTTCGGGCACAGATGTGGATGTTGCGATGGACGATGGACAATGGACGATGAACGATCTATATCTGGGACTTCAGCGGCACCATGTGTTGTTTTTAAGAGAGATTGTCCGAGTTGGTCTCTTGCCAGGATCACAAAATACAGAAAACGCCAACACGACTTGTAGACCGCCTTCGATCCCAAAGGGCATCCCGAAGCACTCGACCGGGTCGCCTTGTAGTCCGTTGGCAAGAGTTGTGCGTAGACCGATGCGGACAACCTTGATGCGAGCTTCCTCAGAGGGCAGTCGTTGCAGCAGCACATCATGTGCATCGTCCAATACTTCATACCCAAATCCCAGTGAAGCTTCCTCATAGGCAATGACCTTCTCGGCCACCTGGACCATAATGTCCCTGCTCCAGAGGCCTTCTTGGGCGGGTGCCCGACGGAGCAGCGCTAGGAGGCGCCGGCGCAGTTGTGGATGGCGGCACCTGAGCAATGCCCAATAGAGTGGCGGAATCAGGCCCATCTCAAACGTAAACGGTGTTGGCTTTGGGTGAATTGGGTGCATTGGATGCATTGGGCGGATTTGCTCAACTGGGTCGGGCTGCCCGCAAACGCCCCGCAAACAACTCTCCGCCTCCGCCGCAATTCCCGCAAAGACCTCCACATGGTCGTCATACGCCATCTCGCCTCGGCCAGGGCCGTCGGCCATCCAGATGCGCGCTATTAAATTGCGAAGGCGAAGCATGGACGCAATGAATGCAGTGCCAGGTTCTGGTGTGCGGGTATGTGGCGAGGCCAAGTATAGGTCAAAGCGGGCATGCCAGCCAAGAAGAGCAGCATCCAGGTTCTGACTCTGGACGTCATTCTTTCCAACACCAGCCACCCCGTCGCTCGGGTTGCCCCAGCGAGCCGCAACAATGTGCTGCACACCAGCAATGAGGACTGCCTGCTCGTCGCGTGCTGCGTCGAGTGATGCAAACGATGCACTTGGAGGGCTAGATAGCAGTCGCGCAAAGGACTGTTTGAGCCTCGGAGACTCGTCAACGGCGCTGCCAGCGTTGAACATGCGGCACTGCAGTCGGATACGGTCGAGCAGGGCAGCCAAGCCGGCGGGCATCGTGTGTGCGGTGGCCAGGGCCAGGATGCCGTGTTGGAACAGCTTCAGGGCTTGGTACTCGCGGCCTTGGAGTGCCTCGATGCAGAAGAGCAGAATAAATGTCATGGCGTCTGCCTCCGCCGGCCGTCGGTTGGGTGAGGCCAAGCCGCGCACCGTGCTCTGGATGGCCCAGTTTTGCCGCTCAATGGCGAATGTTGTGAGTTGTGCGCGGAAAGCCGACCGGGAAGAAGCTGGGAGTGTTGTTGTTGGAGTTGATGTCACAGCCTGAGCCTGGCCAGCCACGGCATCGTGGGCACCCATCAACAGCGCGCCTACGGCCACCGACGCGTGATAGATGGCTGCATCGGCGTGGGCAAACTGAGGAACGAGACGTGTCCAAAAGTCGACGTCGGTGCAGCTTGCCAGCGACGAAACACCAGTCTGTGTGAAGAATTGAAAGGCAAGATGTTCCTGTTGGTCAGCCACTGGCGCGCCACCAGCAACGAAGTGCCGCGGATGAGCACAGAGTAGGGGGTCTGGCGTGCGCCGCAGGATATTAACAGGTGACACTCGCTGCCTGGGCGCCGGTGCCATAGCTGGCGCATAGCCATCGCACTTTCGCCCCGTCGACGTGCATCGTTTGCAAGCCGGTTTCTCTTCACCACATTTGACCCGCCGGATCCTAGACTGTTAGTTGCATGGCGCATGGCGTATCGAATGAAGAATGGACACCCCAGACTCAACAGACACTCACTTGCAGGTGATGCAGCCCGTTCTGTCCTTCCGCGCGCCCAGCCGCCTATTGACCACGCACGTATCGGCCGTTTCAGCACCTCCCCTTCCTTGTGCTGTCTTAGCCTGGCGCGTCATCACCTATTTGGCTGCGCGTATGTAGAAAGCGGTTCAAGGTATTTTGATCGAATACGGAGAGGGGAAGAGGGTTGTGCGTCTCCCTCTGTCTGTTGCGACATACCTCTTGTGAGCGGTGTCTCACAGCTCAACCGCAGCGGATACGAAATCAATTAAGCTTTTGCATCGCGCAAGGCGGCAGCAGCGCGGCTCACGCCCAGGCCTTGCAAAACGTCAATAAAGCCGGAACCGGGCATACCATGGGACGACAAGGCAACACCGAAGAAGAGCAGGGCCAGGTCCACTATTTATGCATCTGTGTACTATTATTGGTCGGCTCGCATTATGGGGCCATGCGCAACCAGATCAGCCCCCATGCATCCATCTCACCTAGGCGAAGCCAAGAGTGAAGGAGTCAAGCTCACCCAAGCCACAGCAAAAATGTCCGCAGAGCGGCAAAAGCACAAAAATGGGAGAGTTCCTGCGGTCGAATCCTTTGCCAAGACCGTGGAGTAGACGATGCTGCATCGTTGCAGGCGACCAATTCGAATCTTTTCGCCTACCGCTTTTCTGGTGAGGATTTGCCACTCAGATGCTTCTGAGCATTGCAGATGGCGACTGCCATTGGCCTGCTCGCGTTGTGGGGCCGTGGCTGCTAAATTAAGGAGACGCCAGCTCGGTGTCTGGCAGGGTTGTGTGTTGACATCATGGGATCACACGGCCGCGATCGTCGCAATGTTGTCCATCACCAGTCTTTGGCGTTCTTTTCTCGCTCCTTGTCATTTTCGTTGACTTTGACTGGGAGATGTATAGTGCTCCATTACTGTTTTTCTTACGTCAAATCCTAGTCGATTATTGTACTCTCCTGCGTTAGTGTGCCTCTTCAGCCTCGTATATAAGAGAGTTGCTTCTTCATAGAATCACATCCATTATTTCGACAGCCGTCTCAAACAAACAGCCTAGCTTTGTTTGCAGCTCGCCACCCCTTTCTCATTTTCTTCCCATCTCTTTTATTTGTATACGCCTTCCTTCATCTCCGCTCTCGCCATGCTGTGTCTAGCTTCACTCACAAGCTTGGTTGTCCTGTCTTCGTCGGCCTATGCTGCATTGAACCGCACGCCATGTCCTCTGCTCAACGTTGGTCAGCCAGCGCCGTCCCAACTGGCAACCGTGGGCAGCAGCTACGTCAAGGACGCCGTAAATAGCACTGAGCTACAGTTCCTGGCGGCATCCAACGGGCAAATCCCATACGGCCTGTACAAGTCCAACACGACAGCCTTTGCTGCCCAGGTCTACTCAGTGGCTTCGGGCGAGCCGCTGTTCACCTTCAGCTACAACCCACCGGGACTTGTTGATACACGCACAGTGGGAGTGACCAAAATTGCCACCGATACTGTCTTCCGTGTAGGCAGCGTGTCAAAGCTGTGGACCATCTACGTGTTCTTGATTGCCGCCGGTGACCGGTCGTGGAACGACCCTATTACAGACTATGTTCCGGAGCTCGCGGCCTTGGTGGCGGCTGACGGTGACACTACCGACTCGCCAGACCATGTCGACTGGTCGTCCGTTACTGTCGGATCTCTGGCCAGCCAACTGGGCGGCATTGCCCGTGATGCCGCCTACAGCGCAGCACTCCAGGCGATTCTTGGCTCGGTTGGCCTGTACAACGCGGGTGGCTTCAACCAGTCGACGTGCGGTGACGACCGGCTCATGATTCCGTGCAACCGCACGGCCTTTTTCGAGGATTTCCCCCAGCAGCGGCCCGTCTTCGAGTCGTACGTGTCGCCGGCCTACTCCAACGCCGCCTTCCAGATTTTGGGATACGCCCTCGAGAACATCACCGGCTCGTCGATGCCGGACCTCTTCGACAAGCACCTCGTGCAGCCGCTCAACCTCACCGGCACGTATTACACCGTACCGCCAGAGGACGTCACAGGCAATGCCATGATCCCGTACAACGCCACGTATAGTTGGTGGAATGCCGACGCCCTCGACGAGACCCTTGCCGGTGGGTTTTATAGTACGCTGGACGACATGCGCAAGGTCGGCACTGCCATGCTCCAGTCGGCGCAGCTGTCGCCCGTGCAGACACGTCGCTGGCTCAAGCCACACTCATTCCTAGCCGATCCCAACGCCGCTGTCGGTGCGCCCTGGGAGATTATGCGCGTACCCGACAGTCCCGGGGCGCCCATCAGCTGGATGTACACCAAGGCCGGCGACCTGGGCCTCTACTCGTCTATGGTAGCACTGCTGCCCGAGCTGGGGTTGGGCTTCAATGTGCTGAGCGCCGGCAGCGACACCACCAACGCCGTGCGCATCGTGTCGGACATTCTGACCAACACCTGGGTCCCGCGAATCCGCGCCGCCGCTCTGGCCGAGGCTGATGACAACTACGCCGGCCATTACTCTGACACGGCCACCAATTCGAGCCTCACGGTCGTCGCCGACAGCAGCGAGCCCGGCCTGGCCGTGACGGAATGGACGTACGGGGGGCTGGCCGTGCTGGATCTGCTGGGGCAACTCGTAGGCGCCAACGCGACACTGTCGCAAAAGGTCGTCATGAACCTGTACCCGAGCGGCCTGAAGCGTGCCTCGGCGGACAACAACAAGAACGAGACAGAGATTGGATGGCGCGCCACGTTCCAAGTCCTGCCCGCGCCGCTCGACGCAGGTCCCTTTTCGGCCAAGTGCATCGCCTGGGAAGTGGTGTCGCAGCTGGTGTACGGCGGCGTGGCGCTCGACGAGTTCTTGTTCACAGTCGACACCAACGGCAAAGCTGTGTCACTGTCGCCGCGAGTTCTGGCGCAGACGCAGACACGCACTGCAGCGATGACAACAAAGGCGGCGTCGAAGCGGTCGGAGCGGTGGTCGCGCATGGGTGCTGTTCTGAAGCGGGATTGAGACGTCGACGTCGGCGTGCAAAACGCTTGAGGAGAAATCGGAGACCCTCTATGAAGATGGAGAATGGATGCAAGGCAAATAAGCAATTAGAGCACGGCCGTATTGACGGCGTGGTCACGTCGCATGTACGGAGTACAAATAGAAGCAGAAGTAGGCGTGATGTGAGGCAGGTACAACCTTGAGGAGCACGCTCAAAAACAGATCCCGTTTCTTTCCCATATTTGCCAGGATTGAATAGCGTGCACAAATGGCGGTTTATGTTTTGCTCGAACACGTTGGATGTTCTGTCACAGCTACCCGTAAGCTTAGACATGAGCGTGCGAGCGTTACGTCCCTACTCCATTGAAACAATGCTGAAACGGGGGTTATCGACTTAGAGCCACCCGCAGTTCCACTAACACGGGCCGCCAAGACCACGGCACGTCCTTCTTTTCTCTCGTCTTCAATCGCACCTTCTTCCATTCGATGCTCTCGATCGCTCTTTCCTATCTCCATAATTATAGTATCTTGGATTGCACAAGTTTTATTATGATTTTTTTTCTCGGCTGTCGTCACTCTTTTCAGTTCTGTTCGTCTAATCTTGTCGCTTTGACCAGCATGACATGGAGCAGCAATTGACTTGCTGCCCATCGTCGTCGTCTTCTTTTCTTCCTTCTTCCTTCTTCCTTCTTTCATCTTGCCCGAGTCCATCTCTCATGACCACGTCCATTCACGTCGGCTCTGGGTTGCCTCTTCGTTCCTCTTTATCTGATTTTATTTTCCCCTTCTCTTTTTGCGCTGGTCCTCGCCTTTCTCTTCTCTCTACTTTTCGGCTCCTTGTCGACTCTCCCTCTCTCCTATTCTCCATTTTCTTCGCCTCTTCTCACCACAGCTGCTCCCCCCACAATGATTGCCAAGGACGTACGAGAACGCTTGGCGATCATCATTCCCCTAACCCTTGCCTTCTTTTTCGCCTGGAGCTTCCGTCTCTTTGGTTTCCGTGATGCCGTCCTTGCTGTCCTCTCTGGGTCCGTCTCACCAACATCACCACTCAATCCCCTTAGTGAGGCTGCTTTCGTCCAGCAGGCTATGGCCGTCGAGTTCCCATCGCCGATCGACTATGGGCCCATCCAAGAGGTCTGCTCTCGGACGCCCTTCCGACCTGGATTGGTCTTCACCTGCGAGGGTCAACACGGCGGCATCGGCATGCTGCGCAACCAGATGCTCAAGTGCATCCGCTACGCAATTCATGGCGGCGGCGCCCTCGTCGTCCCGTCTATGGCTGTACGCAACGAAAACGACCTCAAGGACATTGAAACCGCCACAGAATTGCCGCTCGACTACCTGCTTGAGCGCGCCACCTTCAAGAAACATCTCACGGCGGGCTGCCCCCAGATGCGCCTCTACGACCGTGTCGAAGATGTGCCGTACTACACAAGCCAGCGCCAGGGACCACCGCTGCCGCTGCTGGGTGACCAGTTCGAGCCCGACCACCCGCGCACGGGACTCCGCCATCCGCGTGAGTGGCGCCACGACTTTGACGCCTGGCTCGCCGGGCAACAGATACAGTTGCGTGCCGACCACCCGGTGCATATCCAGATGGAGCAGTCATTCCTCGAGTACCCCGTGCGTGACGACGGTGATGCCTTTGTGCATGAGTTTGGCAAGATCTTGTCGTTCCGGAACGACACGCGTGAGCTGGCCGCCAAGGTGCTGTACGCCCTGCGCACGCGCTTCGAACTGCCCATCGACCCGGCCGTCGCCATCAACAAGGGCGCCTACTATGGCGCACACCTGCGGCTCGAGTCGGACGCCATCTGGGCCTGGCCGCCTGACGTGTGGCGCTTCTCGCGCATGCAAGACCAGTTTGACGAGCAGTACCGCAACATACAGAGGACCGGCCTGAGAACAGTCTATGTCGCCTCCGGCAACCAGACCGTAGTACAGCTATTTGCTTCGTATCTTGGAAAGCGAATAGCCGCCGCCCCCGCCGCACGTGTGCGCAGCGTCAGCGTCGTGACAAAGCAAGACATGTTGTCGGCCGACGACCTGCGCCGCCTGGCGGCCATGACCTTTGACCAGCAAGCGCTGGTCGATTTCATGGTCATGTTCAAGGCGAGCGCCTTCATGGGCGTGGCCCACTCCAGTTTCCCATGGAATGTCGCTCTGCGGCGGCACGAGCTCAGCCGGTTCGCTGCCTATGCCAACGAGGGCTCGGATCTGCTCCGCGATGAGTTCAGCGTCATCATGGGCATGGCCGCAGACTACCCATATGTCGACTCTTTTGTTACGAGCATATGGCCGTAATCCGCGGCAGGAAGTAAGAAGAAGATGGGAGGTGAAGGATGGACAAAAAGTAAATCATGGGTTTTCGGTTGGTATTTCATTTATTCTCGTTCACGCATTCTCGTAATTGGGATTGGAGTTCCCTGTTTCTATTCAGATACATCGTTACATCTAATGATCCTTTGTGTTATTTTGTCTTTTGATTTTGTTTCTGAGCTCGTACCGTGACACTCACATACGTTCTCGCCTCTCTGCCCCGTGTCGTCTCCCAAATCCTAGATGATCTCAGGTTCACATCCCGTCAACTTTCGAATGTCTTCCATAACCCATTGAATGGGGGTGACAAAAGTGACGTCAATTTCGGGAGCGCTGTCATCAGTCGACTGTCGGCCCCATGTGGAGAATCCTGTCGGTGGCCTGCTCTGGTAGGGCACGGTGTTGACGTCAGGAAGATTGGTCTGCCCATCGCCATCACCACCACTCATATGCTTCCTCCAATAGCGAGTGACACTAGCCGAGCCGACTCCTGCATCAACAATGCCCACAACGCGGCCTGTGGTATCAAACACGCAGGATCCCGAATCGCCTGGCTGCGAAAACGTCCGGCCGTCGATGCCCAGCACGATCAAGTGGAACGCAACAATGGGCCCACCTACCTGTGCTTCAAATGGGACGCGACGGACCGCTTCGATCTCGTTGGTCAGGCCAAATGTGAGGCCTGTCTTGGCCCCCATCTTACCAACGACGTGGGAGGTACGGCCAGTTTCGCCCGCAACGAAAGGCGGCTCGGCGGGTATGCCGCGGCCATGAAGGCCCAAGAAGCCATTCTCGTCAAGGTCCGTTACCAAGTCAATACTGTGGTATTCGAGTTGACTGTGCTGAGACACGCTGCCTGCCAACGTGGCTGCTTTTGTAAGAGCACGGGGAGTCGCCGAATGACGCAGGTAAATTTTGTTCTTGACGCCAGCTTTGACAATCTTCACGAGGGCCCAATCCACCCATTGTCCATGGTTTCCTGTGTGGTGGCGCGGCGAGTAGGCCACGGGCCCAATAAGACGTTGCGGGACATCAAGCACATTCAGGTCGTCAAGCGTTCCTTGGAGTTTCGCCACGTAACCTAACGCCGACAAATGCAGCGCCATCAATTCAGCAGCGTCATTGTTATTAGGATCATTCTGGGCAATGCTTTTGACGAGTAAGAATGCTCTGCGGAGTTCATCAAGACCATCAAAAGGTCGCCACTGCATTGAGGTGCTATGAGGTTTGCAGCTGAGCATCAGAATTGGAGGTACCACCGACGGTGTTTGAGGGACAGCTTTTGACTGGAGAGTGGATGCGAGAGGTTGTGGGTCGACATCGGCGTTGACATCTTCGTCAATCGAGCGGCGGAGACCAATTGCCACGTGCCTACTCGTGAGGCCATATACAGTCGGTCCGGTAGAAGTGGGCGAAGTCGATGAGCTAATTAGGCGGAAAAAGAGGCCCATTGTTCCCCGTGCTGCAGATGTAGCCGACTGTTCATCTTCGTCTTGTTCGACGGCGTGCCCAGAAAAAGGCAGCAGTCGTTGGACCACAGCGTTGAGATCGTGGAGGCTCAAGTTGAGCAGCGAAATGTCGGTGATAAGTTGAGAGTACTCCCACTCGATGGAGCTAGCCAGGATCCGGGAAGCTTCGGATGCTCTGGGTTGGACGTGGCTTTGCATCATCTCAACTTCGACACCAAACACGTCATGATCCTGGATGATCGCCCGACATTGTAGAGCCACCTGCATTGCATCCTGCCAAGTGCGGTCCGTGCTGGCACGCAGGCCAACCAACAGCACGACGGGGCAGTTGGTGGGTCGTTCTCCGACGCGGAGCGGGATGAAATATTCCCAGTCGATGTGGGCTTGCTCCAACGCAGCGATGAGTGCGCTGCGTAGGTCGTTGGACCAGGCCTGCACCAACCGGTGGTCGCCGATGGTGGCTAGGCTCTTACGGGGACCATCCCAAATGTGGTCGTGGACATATGGGGTACTACTCGTTCGAGCAACAAGACGAGGGCGGCCTGACAAACCGGTAAAGTAGTAGCTTTTTTCAGCCTCTGGGGGCTCTGTGAAGCCATCCAGGCCCGGAGCCAGCGTCGGTGTAGGAGCGCCAGCTGGACCGGCCATAGTCGAACCTGTGCTGGGATTGTCTTTCTTGACGAAGGCGGCCTCCGCCTGCGTGGCGATGGGTCCGGTCGCGGTAATTGGTTGGGGGCTGGGAGATTCGAGGCCCAGATTGGAACCTTGATTGTCGAGCTGGGAAGGCGGGATGTTTTCGTCCGTTCGAGGAAGTATGGTCGGACGTTGGTTGCGCTGGCTGCGGTGGCGGGCGCTGGCTGCCCCTCCGATTTTGGCGTCCTCGAGGCATGTCGGCGCGCTAGCAGTGGCCACTGGTGGTGAACACAGTACAAGAAATTAGCGTCAGGATTGGGATGGCAGACAAGTGCAACATATTGATGGGGTTTTCGTTCTTCTTTCCTAATTTTCCCTTTTTTTTGGTTCGTCAAGTGCCAGAGACCCGTGATGGGTCACATCATGGTTGGTGGAGAAATGAAGTTCTAGTCGATGAGAAGCAAAGAGTAACTTACCAGTTGTACGTGAATATCTCTGCGAGAATGCAAATCGTGAGGATGCAGGTGCAAAGTGAAGAGCCCAAAAAGCCGTGATATCTCAACAGAAGGGAGAACGAGAAAAAGGAAGTGCGTAAGAAAATGGGAAAGATGAATTTCGGCACACTGGCAAAGCTGTGAGGTTTTTGTATCTGTTGAGGAAGGCGCGTTTGAATAAGTTTTCATTAGGCGGTGAATTTTGGTTTGTTTGTGGAAGGCACGTTAGGTGAAGACATGTTTGAGGAAGGTGCGTTCGAGGAAGGTAAGTGACAATTAGGGTCTGGTTCGGAGGTGAATTAACCAAGGTTCGTTTGAGGCAGGCACGTGTGACCGTGAATTGTGGTCTGTACCTTCCATTTAGGATCTTGGTCGTGATGATGAGTAATTTTTAACATGGCGCGCTGCGTACGGCACTGACTGAGGCAACTTGCATTCTCACACTGTTTGATGAGACCCTCAGTATCTGCAAGGCAAAGCTATTACAACATATACACCGTAGATGAGACAGCATCAGGAGAGACAAGTGCCATTTACCACATCCTCTACTTTGTTAACAACAACTGCCACTGGCAAGTCCAAGAATGACAACTGTGCCTGATTTTGTTTTGGATCGGGACAAACAGGTACACCCAAAAGACCCTGGCTAATCTCAGGCATGTCTATCTAGTACCGGCAATTCATTCCTTTTCCCTCCCTGTCCGTTATCCTTACAGAAACGTCATTTTGGCGTCGTCGATACGACGCTGCACATACGCGTCAAACGAGCCCATGGGGATGCCATAGGCCGTGACAGCATCAATATCAACGAGGTCAATCATGTCGCGCATGGCAAAGTAGCCGTCAATGAACGGATTGGAAGTCTTGGCTGCCTCGAGTGCCTCGCCTTCCAAGAACGCGGCCTGAAGCGGCCGGCCTGTGGCAGCAGTCAACACCTGGACAATCTCCGCGGGTGTTCGCACATCGAAACCAAGTTCGATCTTTTTGCCGCTAAACTTGCTGAGTTCAGCTATGGCGGCGACGGCAAAAGCACCAATATCCAAATCGTCGATCAGCGGCAGACGTGATGTGGGGAGCAACGCAGTGGTCCAGACACCGGTCTTGCGGAAACCAGGGTACATGGCGACCTTGGGTACCAAAAAGTTGGCCATAAAGAAGCCGGGGCGCAGGATGGTCCAGTTAGGCAGACCGGCTGCCTCGACGGCCTCTTCAATACCTTTCTTGGACAGCATGGCCCGGGCAAAGACGGAGTTCTCGTTCCACCCAGTTAGGCGTTCAGGATGCCCTGAGCCCACGCCCGTCGACGCGACAGCCGTCTGCACGCCGGCAGCCTTCGCAATGGACAAAATCGACTTTGTCCAGCGGACCTCGGCGGGTAGGTCGCGGAACTGGGGCACAAGGGCGATGAAGACGGCCGTGCAGCCCGCAATGGCCGCTTCCAGGGCGGCAGTGTTGTCGTAATCGCCGGGGAAGAGTCGCACTCCTTTGTCCATTAACGCCTTGGCAGTTGGGGCATCGACGTTGCGAGCTAGTCCATGGACGGTCCAGCCGTTTTTCAGAGCGTGGTGGGCTACAGCGCCGCCCTGACAACCTGTAATGCCAGCGACAAAGACAGTCTGGGACATTGTGATGATGTTGTTGCGATGTGTAGTGGTAATTCGCTATTGGTGCACGGAAGGCGCTATTGCGTGTAAGTCGAGACGCAATTGTAGTTTAAAGTGGAGTGTTTTGGTAGGGGCTGCTATGCAGGATACAACACTCCGAAAGCAGCTTTGTGGAATGGCGCACCGCAAGTTATAAATACAAGTAAATATCTCTTTGAATCACCTCCTTCCTTCTTTTCTGTCATTAATTTCATATTGTTTCTTCCTCCATGACCGCTGCCTTTGCATTTGGTGGAATTCCGCCAGGTTTGCTCCTGCCGTCCCAGGTGGTCCACGGCCAGAGAAAGAGACCCACTAATTTTGGCGTATCACAGCCTTCCGTCGCTGCCCACTCGTCTGTGGTGCCTGTTTCTGCCAGCTAGCGGGCGGAACTCCGCCAGCCCACCAAAATTTCACCTCATTTGGACTAAGAACTGATGGCGATCTGAGAGGCCAAAGACCCAGGAGCCAATGAGCCAGTAATCCAGAGGCCCAAACAACTCTCCGACCGTCTTCCTCCTACGTGATCTTGCCGTCTAAGACCATGGCGACTACGGTAGCAGGCATGTGTTATCCCTCTCCTTGATGGGCATCCACGTCGTACAGCTCGATACATTTCGACCCTCCTCCCATCTCCCACAATGCCCTCACTCTCCTCGCTGGAACGCGCTTGCCCGCCGTCGCGTCGACGCTCGTGCCTAGCCTGCACCAGGGCCAAGAGGCGCTGCGACAACACGCTACCGGCATGTGTGCGCTGCCGCCGGCGCGATGTCGAGTGTCTGTATCCCGTCCGACAGCCCGATCAAAGCCAGGCACTGCAAGGCCAGACGGCCACGAATTCGTCGACGACCAGCGATGGCGCATACACCTTTCTGCCCTTGCAGCCATGTGACCTTGTGCTAGACACTGCAGAGACAACGAGTTGTGGTTCGACAACCTCCTCGTTCAACAGTCTATCACAAGCCTATGTTGATAGCGCAACCGTCTTTGACTTTGTCTCCCACGCTCAAGACGTTAACACTCACGATGCCGACAAGGCCGACCACACCGACAACGTCGCCGGCGGCCAACTTAGCCTGATACCAGCACCACCTCTGCCCTTGTCAGCGCCGCTCGCAGCGGCCGACTGGAACTATGTCTCGCGTATCATCGCATCGCACCTCGGCCATGCCATGGACATTATCCGCGACGCGCCGCGCCTGTTCGTGCTTGAGAACCGCCTGCCTTGGAGCCACCCACGGCTGTACCGCGACAGCATGCCGCGTGCCATGGAAGACGCTCTGTCGAGCTGTGCGCTCTACCAGGCCAAGAACAGCGTCAACACATCCGTTGTGCTGCGCACCATTGACCGCCGCCTGCACGACCTGTTGGCGGCACCCGAGCCCACGAGCCCTTTGGAGTGCATCGCCAAGACCCAGGCGCTGCTGTTGTACAACATTATCGGCATCTTCGACACGGACATCAACGCGCGCGCCACCGTCGAAAATACACAACCCCTTCTGCGGCACGCCGCCCGCCGTTTGCTGTCCTTTATCACGTTTGACGCTCTGCAGGACGCCCCCGACGAGGCTGCCTTGGTATTGTCGGCCCACGCGTTTTGGGATTCGTGGGTCCTCATGGAGTCGGCGCGCCGCACATTCTTGATTTCCCTGTACTTTATGCACCTCTACAGCGTCGTTGTCGGCTCACCATTGCGCACGTGCAACGAGCGCAAGTACCTCAACCGCTACTGGACCATTTCGGCGTCGCTGTGGCATGCTACTTGTCCGTTTGACTTTGCCCGTGCCTGGCGCACGAACCGCTTCTTTTTGGCACGCATCGGCAATTTCGACCAGCTGCTGGCTGAGGCCCGCGCCGAGGACATTGACGATTTCAGTCGCATCTTTCTGAGCAGTTTGATGGGTATCGACGACTTTAGCAGATGGATGGCGTCGCGGGATTCTGTGGAGGTATGACTGACTGTGTGACTGTGTCGACTTGCCTCATATGAATGGCATATTATGTACGTTTTGATGATTATGATAGTCGGTTATATTTATGTATCTTGGAGTTATTGTGTTAAAATATAAGTGTTCATTGAAACTGTTTTAATGTTGCTTAAAGAAAACATTATCGTTACGTTTTTCGTTTTTCTAATTTTATTTTAATCTCATAATTTATTTTTAACAATTTTTATCTAATAATTCATTTCGTTCAATTTATGCCTCAATACTCACGTCGACTTTCACAAATCGCCTCGTCACGAGCTTGTTCTGCGGCATGAATACCCTCGAGAGCAATAAATTCTTGCAAACTATGTGTGTGCTTGCTGCAAGGTGGCCATGGTGGACAACCCTGGCATCAATGTCTTACTCACCAGATGCAGTGTCCCCGCATGTAACACGTTGTTTTTTACCAAGCATTGCTAATTGCAAATGTGCAGTACTCCGAACGCTCTCCGAATGCCCAGATAGCCCCGCACAGCGCCGCCAACCATCCGCCCAGCCGAACGGACGAAATTACACGTGATAAAAACGCGCTGTGCCACCACCACACTGTGACATCACGGCTTAAGTAAGCCCTCGGTCCGTCTGTTTCTCGTGGCGGGCACTCGCTGGCTTACAGGCGCGTTGACCGTTTCTTCCCGCCTATTGCGACAGTATCCCATTTCGCCCTAGTTCTTCATTGTGTGTGAGTCGAGCCACCGAGATCAAAACCCGCCTCCTTGCGGCCTGCCATTGGGGCTAGAAGATCCTAGAACGGCCAGCCGGCTCTTGAGCGCTGGCCCGCTTTGCTTGCTCATCGTTTCTGTCGTTTCTGTTGTCTCTCTCCACTTTTAGTTTGCACTTTCTTTACATTTGGCATTGGCAAAGGGGCATTGGCATCAGCAGAGACACATTAATATTCTTATCCAGACGAAGTCCACCTGGGCCCTCGACTTGTTGCTTCGTCGGCACTTCCCAACGCCGACCTTCCACGTTCTTCCATATTACTTTTCTTCGGCGCCGTTCTGACAACCGCTTGACCACCACCGACCACAATCCCCAACCGCAATTCACGCGCATAATGCCTGCCTCGACGATCCCTACGCCAGCGGGGGCAGACAGCGCGGCCCAATGGCAAGGACAAGGGCAAGGGCCGGCATCGCTGCCGTCCTTCTACTCGCCACGGGCGGCTGCTGCCAATGCGGCGCCCGACCAAGAAGTCCAAGACTTTTCTCTTTCAACGCCACCGCCCCAGTCACAGCCTCGGTCACAGCCTGAGGCACAGTCTTCCCAACCACGCAAGATTCCTCAGCTCCCTCTAGGCCGCCTCGCAGAGCCCGAGCTGCCCTCGCTGGTGTCGCCCGCCTTTACACCGCCTGCCCCAGGCACGCCCACTAGCACAAGCACAGGTGCAGGCGTAGGCGCAAAGAGAAGCGGAGCTGGGCCAGCGGCGTCAGAGTCGGAGCCGCGTGGCGTTCCGGTGGACAGCACCGTCGACTCCGGCGGATGTGGCTCAAAACGCCCCCGCCTGCTCGAGACCCTACCCCACGTCGAGTGCATTGTGCGCGCCCGCATCCCCACGGTCAATGGCACGCAAATGTTCTTGCACCTCTACACCAACGACGTGGACAACAAAGAGCACCTAGCCATTGTCTTTGGCGAGCACATTCGCAGCAGGAGCTTAGATGCCCCGCGACCGGGAGAGACAGAGCGCGACCGCATGACACGGGGTGCCTACACAGGCGTGCTGTTCCCGGGTCGGACAGAGAGCGGCATGTCGGCCGCAGGCACACCCACGGAGGCGGTTGCCCCGGCTACCACGACAGCCCCTCTCGTCCGCGTCCACAGCGAGTGCTACACCGGCGAGACCGTCTGGTCGGCTCGCTGTGACTGCGGTGAGCAGCTCGACGAGGCCGCCCGCCTTATGGCGTTGCCCGCGAACACAGCCGGCGGCATCATCATTTATCTGCGCCAGGAGGGCCGTGGCATCGGACTTGGTGAGAAGCTCAAGGCGTACAACTTGCAGGACCTGGGGTCCGACACCGTCGAGGCCAACTTACTGCTGCGCCACCCGGCCGACGCCCGCAGCTACGGCCTGGCCACGGCCATGCTCGCCGACCTGGGCCAGCCAGCCATTCGTTTGCTGACCAACAACCCCGACAAGATCCGTGCCGTCGAAGGCCCCAACCGCGAGGTCGTCGTCAAGGAGCGTGTGCCTATGGTGCCGTTGTCGTGGCGTGGCGAGGGCGGTTTCCGCAGCCGCGAAGTAGACGGTTATCTCAGTACAAAGGTGAGTGTCAATACCTCGTACCAATACTTGCTTTTTTCTTCGTTCTGGTTACTAACTGTCGTAGATCCAGAAAATGGGCCATTTGCTCGACTCGGGCACCTTATTATAGCATAGCAGCATAGATGAAGCATAAAATGTAAATACAATCAAGTCATGAGTTTTACTGTCTACGCAACAAGGGGACGTGCCTGGCAAATTCGCTTCACTAAGACACCATCCGGCTGCTTGGAGGGTCCTGCTGGCACTGCCCGACAAGGCTGTCAATTTGGTGCTCCACTTTTAAACTGCCCAATGACGCGCCGCGAACTAGCACACAAAATCCGTTTCCCAATCCTTCAGTGACTGTACTGCGTCTTGCACGCGTCTGACCTCCCGACTTTTGCATTTGCGACAGCAAGAGGACAGTCACTAGCCAGTTCCCTGCTCGCTGCCACTCACTGCCACGATGATCGACCGACCGTTGCGGCTGCGGCTCCACATCCAGCGCAATGGCCTGCCCGACACGCGCGTCGTCTTTCTGTTGGCGGCCACCGACGACACGACCGTGACGAAGCTGCTCGAACAGGTCAATGAGACTGTGCCGCTCGAGACCACCGACTGGGGGTTGGATGACTATGTGGTGGAGCTCCAGTCTACAACGTCTGCATCCCGCTTCGAGTGCCTACATTATCAACTCGTTGCGAAGCTCTTTGACCGCGACGACGAAGTCTATATCCGTCCGCTGTCGTCCGACGACCTCAGGAAACGCCGCATTGGTGGCCGGCACCAGATATCGTCGGACGGGCGGCGGTTGGTGGATGGTGTGCCGTTTGGGCGGCCACTGCTAAAGCGCCCACACAGACCACCGATTGAGATTGCACCCCGGAAACGCAGACGACCTCTTGGCAGCGGCATCCTGGATGACGAGGGAAACAAAGAGGATGAAGACGAGGAGGAGGAGGATGAGCTGGGTAGACAACTTGTCAGATACGTATCCAACGAGGATGACAGCGGCACATCGTCCAGCGAAGACGAGGTCGATATGGACGAGGAGCTGGTCGAGGAGCTGGTCGAGGAGCTGGACGAAGACGAGCTGCAAAATCTGCGTGACGATGTGGCCCAAACACCAAAACGGGTGCATTTTGCCACAGGCGATGCTACGAACGGTGTAGATGACGACAGTAGCGACGACGACGACGAAAACTTCGAGGATGCGGGCTCGAGCAGTGACAGCAGCGACGACAGCGGCGACGACAAGCCCCCCGAGATGTCAAGTAAACAAAGTGCAGCCAAAATCGTTGCGCCGCACCAGGGCAAAGCACGAACCAAGAAGCGAAATGCACGCCGACGAGCCAAACGTGCTCTGGACAAGATCAAGGCACAGGAGGAGTCTGGAAAAGCAGTTTTTGCCCAGCCTGCTGTACCTGCTGCAGGATGCCTGGCAGAGACGACTTCTTCGACGGAAACACCCTCACCACTGGCCCGCCGTCTACGGCTTGACATGAGTGCCGGTCGGCGGCTTATCGCATCTGCCCTCGGCCTCCGGGGTGGAAAGGCTGCACCGCAGCCAACAATGGAGGTGTCATTGTCTGCTCCCTCGACCGAGAAAGTGACAGAGAAAGAGAGAGAAGAGGAACAAGAAAACGAAAAGCCGTCTCCACGCACCCTCCCTGAAGGCCACCCCGACCACTGGGCATCGCGCATCAACTATACGGCGGTCGAGTGCAGCAACGAGAACTTTACACTCGACGCTCCGACGTTTCCCTTTGTACAACAGTGGCACGGCAATATGAAGAACAACACTAAGGGCAAAAGGGGCCAAAGCGACCAAAACGGCTTGCAGCAGGACGTCAGCGCAGGCACCAAGCGGAAGCAACGCAGCGTTGCAGCAGCGGCAGAAGAGCCACGGCCCAAGAAACGCGCTGCTCCAGCTGCTGAAAGTGACACTTCGTCAGACGACTCCGACAGTGATGACGACAGTGACGATGACAGTGATGGCAGTTTTCAGGACGATTCCGGCAGCAGCAGCAGCTCGGACGGCGGCTCTGCAGACGACGAGCAGGACGAAGAGGCTGCTGTAGAGACGTCGGGAGGGACAGTCGTCGCTGAGAACGAAGAGCTGCCGCCACTGCCGGCCGATATTACGTTCCTGCCGCCGCTGCAGCTGGGGGACGCTGTCGAGGGCATGATCATTACGTGGAAAAACTGGGTGCTGTCGGAAAAGACCAACTGGCAACCGCAGGTGACGGACGTGACGGCCAAAGTGGTGGGCGTCGATGCGGGTGGCACAAAACTGCGTGTGGTGCTCGCCCATCGTGACCGCGATCTCGATCGGAAGCCGGAAAAACAGTACGACGAAGAGACAGGCGAGCGTGTGTATGGCCGCTTTGACGGACCCGACATGGAGGAAGAGGGCGACTACGGAGGTGGCGAGAACGACGAAGAAGAGCAAGATGATGCGGACACAGGACAGCGCAGTCTTGTCTTGGCAGATATGCTCGAACCACGCATTCTCCAGGCGGCAGCGGCAGTGGCAGCGGCAGAAGTCTGAGTCACGGCCATCAGGGAGACATGATACCCAAGAGCAGCATCCATGATGTTGTCATTTCCATAGGATTCGTTTTCGGCATTGTAGGAGGTCATGGCATCGGCTGGCTAGCTTTGCTCGAAACAAAACCAATTAAACACAGAAAAATTAAGCATTATTCAGTCCGATGAACGTCATAAGATTCAAAAGCGAATGAGGCTTATCTGAGAACTGAAATCCTACAGATCGTGTGGATGCCAGGACCCATACCGTCTTCTGTAAAAGTGGGTGTGGAAGTGTGAGTGTTTTGTTGTGATTCGCTGTGATGCAACTGCAGCAGATTTAGGCTGTCCCAGTGGGGCTTGAGAGAGGTCTTGTTAGTGGACCTTGGACACTGTGTTTTGCCAAAATCCTCTACAGTCGCAATCACTGGCCCAGGATGCCCGCTTTCAAACTTTTGTGGATGAGAAGCACATTTGGTCGGCCTTGGTTTGCAGAGAGAATAATGCGCGGCTTGGACCAAGACCAAACGGGCCATCCATCACATTTTACAACGTCTTTTAAAATCCTGATTGTGTAGCACACCGTCTGTGAGGCAGTCAGTTGACAGGAAGACGTGGAAAATGAGAATGTAGAGAAGAACGACTTTGACGGAAAAGAAAGAAGTTTAATGTGTGCAGGCATGCGTCTACGGAAGGCATGTTGTCTGTCAAAACATGCTTGGATATATAGAGAAAGCATCTTCCAAACATTGCGATGCAAACGGGAGTTGAATCTGGTCGTTGTTTGTGCGCAGAACAGAAACAGCAATTGTAATATCAACAACGGTATATTCTAAGCAACATTCCCCCCCAAGACCATTGCCACCTGCAATACTCTCCTTCCAAAATGAGACCATTCACAACTGCCCTGATGCTGGCGTGCATCGCATCGCAGTATTTCACCTTCACAAACGCATCACCGGCCATGTCCTGTGGACACGACACGCCTTCATCATCGTCGGCCACCACGACTGCGGCCAGCTTCACACAAACGCCATCACGAAAGCAGCCATCTGCCACTTCAACTTCAGCCTCAACATACCCTTTGTTTGTTGCACCACCTGTTGCCGCTGGGGTTGTTGTGCCGTCTGAACATGCCCATGACCTTGGCCCAGAACAGCCGCCTTCGCTGGCCGCATCGATCACACTGGCGCCGGCAGCAGCAGCAGAGGCAACAACAGCCACGACAATGAAACTGGGCGGCAAGTTCGTCCAGACAACCTACTACTCGTGCGTCACCTTGGGTACTTACTCCCACTGCGGCTGGCACGAGCCCATTCTGGATGCGAGTACATCTGCTGCCACGCGTGCCCGACTGCACGGGTCGTGGCCGGCACTGTGGACGGCCGCCGTTGTGGTGGCAGTCTGTTTCATCGGTCATTGAGAGGAGGCATCACCCGGACATCAGAGGGACTTGATTTGCACGCGGCTGGACCGCATCATGCGTCGATATAATAAAGTACATAATGATACCAGTATCACAACACAACATCACATCCAGTTGACGGAACAGCATTTGAAGGCTTTCCAGTGTTTTTTTGTTTTATCCCTGTATGAAGAAAACTTTACATTTGGTTTTGGTGTGTTTCGACAGCATCCGCATCCCTCCTCCTATGTTTTCCCATAATGCATTGCCATCCCATCCTTTTGATGTGTGTTTGGTTCAGCATGCGCGGAAACAAAATAGACACGCGCAGACATGAATACAGTACGCCCAAAAAAAACTTCCATGCCGAAAGTTTGTGAATGTGAAACGCGCGAGACGAAGAGCGAGGAGAACCGAGAGACGCAAGAGAAGTGAAACAGAATAGGATGTACCCCGACAAGGTGGGCGTCACATCTATTTCTCCTTCTTGGCCTTGGCACCCTTGACCTTTGCAGTGCCGCGGAGCGTCTTCTGGCGGTTCTTGCGCTGCTTGCGCTGTTGTCTGCCGGCCTTCTCGATCTTGGTGGCGAAGCCGACACGGACCAGGCGGTAGTGCGGCTCGAACTTCTTCATGGCCTCGGGGCTGTCGTAGACGAGGGCGAAGCCGGTGGTCTTGCCGCCACCAAACTGCGTCCGCAGGCCGAAAACGTTGACCTGGTCCTTGGACGCCTTGTAGAGGGTGGCCAGCTTCTCGCGGAGCTCCTCCTTGGAGATGTTGGCACGGCCGGGGTGCAGGATGTCACTGGAGAATGTTAGTGTGAGAGATCACTTGTTGACGCGATGGCGCGGAACCGACAATAATGTCGCAGACGAAAGCAAAGTCGAAGACGAGAAGAGGGTCGAGAAAAAGGCACATGGATGTTTCGTTTGTTGTCGGCTGTGGAAACCTTTCCGATATTGTCGTTGTGCTGGAATAACAGTCTCTCGATGGTGCACACGATGCCGCCGTGTTCTCGTCGAATCGAAACCGCTGTCGCTTGCCACGTTCATGGTGCTATCCATATCCCGATACCCGGCAAGTCTCTCGTTCCTCTAGTCCCTTTCCGCCTGTCGGCAATAGAGTTGATGTAGCTGGAGGTGGATTTCGACGCGGTGGGAATGGATGGTCGATGGTCGACAGTCGCCAGTAATTTCTCGGAAAAGTCGGTCGGTGAAGATTTTACTTCCATGCTTTGTCGTTGATTTCGTCTCGCTCTCGTCGACGTCTCTATCTTCATCTTCATCTCTATCTCGACAAAGAAAATCTCCGCCATCTGCAAACTTACACGACCATCTGCTTGCGGCCCAGGAGAGGGTTGCGGATGAACTTGCGTGTCCGCAGGGTAACGGGGGTGTCTGCGTCAGCCATGTTGGGTGAATCTGTCGATGCTGGCTGGGAGGGCGGTGATGGTTGTTCAAAGGAAAGAAAGGGAAATCCGAGGAGGGGAGGGCAGGAAAAGAGCAGAAGGGCAAAGGGGAAATTTTGGGCCAAAACTTTTCGACACTATTTGTTTTGCGTCCACCCACTGCTGGCTCTGGTTGGTGCTAGAAAGAGGGTCGGACCCGCTTTTTTGCCTGCTGGGTTTTTTTTTGCACACCTTCTGCGCACCTTACCCTACTGGAGTAATTTTTTTTTTTTTTGGTCAGATCAACCATCCTTGGGGGTTGTCTGCATTTTCGGTATTTATAATTTTCCGGTCGTATGTGGTTAGTTGAGCCTAGCCCTAGCCATTTGGCGAATTTAGCGCAGAAAGGAAGGAAATGCACGTGAGTATCAAGCTTACGTAAGATTTGTTTTCAATGATAACTAAAGAAATATCACTGCTTTAGGCGCGCCGCGTCCCGCAACTGCAAGCGACAGATGTGGATGGGGACTGCGTCGCTGTAGAACGGACCAGTCTGGCTCGTCCGCGGCGGCACTGGGAATGCCACGTCCTCTACATCAAACGCTTCCGCAGCCAGCTGCACGAACGTCGCAAAGGTCTTTCTGTTCCGCTCGGTCGCGGCGATGATGGCAGTTTTCTTTCCTCCTGATGCACCACTCGCTCCATCCAACAGACACCATCGGATCGTCGCCAGCAAGTCAGGCATGTCGCGCGCGTCAAAGGTAATATCGGCGCCCAGAATCGTGTCGAAGCCACCTTGGGACCATTCAGACCAGTTTGCCGGCGGCGACGGACCCCAATACAGTTCTCTCGCCTCTACGACACCCGCCTTCGGTCCATTCAACTGGACGTTCGCAGGCAGCGCCTCAACCACCTCGGGCGATCCGTCCGTGGCAAGGCACGCTGCAGCGCCTAGGTGCTTTGCACAGAGGATGGAGACATAGCCAGTGCCCGCACCGAGTTCCAGAACGCGTTTCCCCGAAACGACGTCGCGGTGTTCACACAAGTTTGCGCCGAGATGCAGCGCAGCCTCCCAGGTGCGGATGCCGGTTGTGCCTGCTGCAGCAACCGTGGCTCGGTTCTCGAGGAGGGTAATTGTGGGGGCGGATGCGTCGGTATTTGATGGTGATGGCTCCGTTTCCAGAGCCGACAAGTAGTAGACGACGCGGTTCTTCTTGACAGCGTCGAACAGGGATGCTGCTTGTGACCCATTAGCATGGGAATTGGCCAGGCAGCCCATCAGGTTGTCAGATATGCCCTGTTGAAATCCTTAGTGTTAGCCGCCGTCGATGCTGTTTAAAATGTGAGGTGTCAGCGTGAAGTGGCGCGTACATGTTCGTCCCAGTCGTCGATGCTGTCTTCAATCTTGCTGACCAGTGACTTGAGCACTCTCAGCGCATATGCTGGCGGTAGCCGGGACTCGCCATCATGTGCATCGGGTGCAAAGAGCTGTGCATAAAGGTATTCCTGTACGACATCCTGCCGCAGAAGCTCTGGGCCAGGAAAGTCAGGCTCCGGCTCAGCCTGCAGACATTGGCGGCAGAAACGCTGCACTGCAGTTGCAGCAATAGTCCCGCTAGTCATGAGCCGTGTCGTGGGCGCTTTGTCGGGCGGCGCATTGCTGTCCATTCGTGACGATTGGCAGCGATGTCCCGTCCGTCGGGAAATGCAGCGGAAAGTTTTGTTTAGGTCTGCCATGGGCAACCTGCCCCGAAAATGAGCTACAGGGCGGCGGCGTTTATTGGCCCGAGCTTGAGTTGATGTTGGGTTGCGCAGCCAATGACATCATTGCATGTGTGAAGCGTGGGGCACTATGAGTCCGTCCAAATGTAGACGACGAGATGATAGATACGACGGTTGCGAAATGGCCAACGAACTGTTATACTTTTTATTTCAAAAGCAAAAGAGAAAAGAAAGAAAAAGACCGCCTGGGACATCTGGTCGCGGCTATCCAGGCAAAAAAAAAAAAAATTAGATAGAGGTTGCTGCCCAGCGGCGTTAGACACAAGGAGCTGCCATTCAGACAAAAGAACACAGAAGCACACAAGCACAGAAAGAGAGCCTTCACCCGCTCAAGCACCATTGGCTCCATTTACGGCACCGCTCGCGGCAGCATCTCCGTCGCTGTCAACCTCGCAAAAGGCAAGGAAAGTGACAAATTCTTCACCGTCATTAAGGCTCTTGGCCTCCAGCACGGCCTCCGCCGTCGCGCCCACAAAGTACACGTAGCCCTCCTCGACCTGCTCGACCTTGGGGCCGACCGAGATGGTGCCGCGGCCGCCCGTGCAGATGACGATGCTGGGGCCTTCCAGAGGATCCAGCGTGGCCTTGCTGCCGTTGCTCTTGAGGGCGGTGCGCACGACGCTGAACTCCTCAATGGGTGGGTCGTACAGGGTGCTTTCGGAGTTGGAGCTATAGGCGAGACGGTTGAGTGTGGCGTAGGGGTAGTCGACGGGGTTCATCTTCTGCTCGTCGATGGGGGCGTAGTTGTAGGTCAGCATGGCCGTCAGGGTGTCGACGTCCTTGAACTTGGGCGTGAAGCCGGCGCGCACGACGTTGTCGGAGGCGGCCATGCACTCGATAATGTCGCCGGAGATGTAGGCGTGGATGTCGTCGGCGCACAGGAACAGGGCCTCGCCGGGCTGGAGGGTAACGTAGTTGAGGAAAAACAAGTTGAACAGGCCGTAGTCGACGCCGAACTGGCCGTAGAGCCGCTTGATCAGCTTGGCGAGCGTGGCGCCCGACGACGACTCGACGCCGCCCGCGGCAAACTCCTCGTCGGCGCTGGGGCTGTCCACCGCAGCCAGCAGGTTGGTCGTTGCGGTGGCCAGGGCCGTCTGAGACGCGAACATGAGCGCCGAGAACAGGCTCTTGAGCGCCGCCTTGTTCTTTTGTGCGGCGTCGGGGGCCTCGTCTGTTTCGTGGCCCTTGACCGTCTGCTCAAAGGCAGCAGCGACGTCCTCGCCGACAAGCTCGCGCAGAGCCGGCACCTCCTTTAGAAAATGGGCAATCTCGGCGAGCGGGCGGAAGCCGCAGAGGCCCTCAAATGGTGTAATGGCAATGGCCATCTCGGGTTTGTGGTTGTCGTCTGGGTAGTTCTTGGGGTCGCGGGCGTGCAGCTGCTCGGCAAGCTTCTTGTTGGGGTGGGCCTGGATGGACAGCGCCTTGTTGACGGATAGGACCTTGAAGAGGAAGGGCAACTTCTGGTTGTACTTGGCCCCGATGGCACTGCCCAGCAGCGCTTGGTTGTCCTGGACGAGGTCGAGCAGGTTGCGGCCGGTCTCGACGTCCTTGGACGGGTTGGAAGGGTGAGTGCCCATCCACAGCTCGGCGTACGGCTTGTCCACCTGGATAGAGAAACCTTCGGCGGGCGTGGCCGAGGCATATTGTGCGGCCACTGAGTCTGCACCCTTCTTGCCCCAATCGTAGGAATTGACTCCGCACTGGAGTCGAATCAGTGGAATCTGCATTGCAGCGGTTGTGGTGGTTGTGTGGTTGTGGTTGTCGACGTAGGGGAGAGGATAAAACGGGGGCTAATTGGAGCTTTGTCGAGGCGTAGAAAGAGATGTTAGTTGAAGCCAAATCTGACGCTGAAGAAAGTGGGCGAGCTGTGGTATTGTACGATGCAGGATGGAGCAGCAGGAAGGAGCAGTCTACGACGTATGTTCTCGTATTGTTTCGGGAACTGACCGCTGCAATTGGCAGGTGCGACTGGTTGGAGGCGGTGGACAAAGTAGCAAGAAACCAGAATGAGAGCAAGAGTGGGGGTGCAACGGTGTAATTACGTCGTACTCCTCGCGGAGTAAGCCACCCGCCACCCACAAGCTCCATCCATTGGCCGAGAACGGCTGAAAGCGGCCTTGTAGGGGCGGCATCGCTCAGGGGGCCGCTAACAAGGGCACTGAAGCAGTCTATACACACAGCGGCGTGAGTTTGGTTTATTTCACGAAATGTTCGATTGTTTACTTTAATTTTGTTTTTATTATGTTTTATAGCCGCCTCGCCAGTCCCTTCAACCTTGGAAGGGATTCTAGCGGGAGGATGCGCGAGAAACAGTGGTGAAGGCAGTGCAGAACAGGACACTGACGAGAATGAGAAATAAGAAGCGAATGGAATACATGATTTGAACAGGACAAGAAAAAAAAAAAAAAAAAGAAAAAAAAACATAACCTTTACCAGTAACAACAGGAATAGACAAACAAAATAAAACAGAAAATAAAGTATTAAGAATTACCCTGGGACAAAAGTGAAACAGAAATTGACCCGATGAAAACTCGAGTTAGTTATAGGATCGATGAAGAGTAGATGAAAAGAAAAACAGACCAGAAATGAAATAAGAAAAAGAACAACGTAGCTCCTCAAACACGGTAGCTGGGTGCGTGTTGAGTGTGCTGCAAATCGTGGCTATGACTGCCAGTGCAGAGAGTTTCGCTGCGGGAGTCATGATGCTGTGGTTCGTACAAAGGCGGCGGTGCCGGGCCATCGGTTGGGCTGTACACGCGGTGCATTGTTGTTGCCGATGTTGTTGTCGGTGCTGGGGAACTGGTGGAGGAAACAGCCGCCGTTGATGATTTCTGTGCCAAGGTATTCTGGGCCAGACTCTCGGATGAGGCCGTCTTCTTCTTGCTCTTTTGACGGGTCATGGCAGAGCTCGACGGCCGCGGCGTACCGGGCTCGTAGGTGTAGCTGTTGAGGTACGATGCAGACGAAGACGGGCCGCCGCCGGTGCCCTGCAGGCCGACCTCACGGTCTTGGTCACTAAAGAGGCCACCGCCACTCGTGATGGAGGTGTTTGCCGTGCCGTACCCTGTATGATGGTTGACCGGGCTGGTGCGAGTCGAGTAACCCAACGGCGAACCGAGGGACGAGCCCATGGACGCGCCCAGGGACAGGGACGAGACACGGTCGGCGTTACCACCACCACTGGGCGGGCTCATGTGGCTCGTGTATGGCGCCGTGTTGTAAGGTGTGATAATTGACGACCGGGCAGGCACAGAATGAAGGATCGAGTGCGGCAGAGGATGCGAATGGGAATGAGAATGGGAATGGGGATGGGGGTCGGGCACGGGACTGTGCGTGCCACTGCGGGCAGCATATGCGGCAGAATCAGAAGACTTGCTAGCCAGGGAACTCGGCATGGAGTGGCCAAGCAGCCGGTCGCTGAGCGGCAGAGACGACGTGGCATGGCGATAGTCATCGTTGTCGACGTCCGTGGCGAGACGGTAGACGAGACTGGTGGCCCCGCTGGTCGTGTTGGGTGGCAGAGTATCGACCGTGGTGTTGGTCGAGATGTAGGCCGTGGTGTTGGCAGTGGTGTTGTTGGACGTGCTGCTCGTGCCCGTGTTGCTATGACGAGGCATGTTATGAACAGGGCTGGGACTAGGCGAGCTGGAACTGACGCCGTCCGAGGTCTTGGTTGTGGGAATCACTGGCGGCACCGACGAGGACGATGACGAATGTGCAGTGTCCGGCATGCAACCAACACCAGCACCGACACCAACACTGACCTGCTTCGAGCGCACGTCCCAGGGCTGGTACGATACCAACTGGCCCGCCGCGTCGTTGACTACGGCATACGGGCTGCAGGTGGGGACGGTGTAGTCGACGCAGTCCTCGCCGTAGCCAGCACCCCACGGCGTCATGCTGGACAAGTATGATTTATTGACGTAGGGGTGGAGACTGGACGACCGGAGCGGCTCGCCGGAGGCAGTAAAGTCGCTTCCACAGGTGCCGCCACTGGTACGGCCAATGGTGCTGGCCCCGACACTGCCTCCGATACTGCCGCTAGAGCTCGAGTAGGTGCCGTAGTTGGGCGATGGCGAAACGGCCGCGCGGCTGGCGAGGGTGCGGGCAATGACGGGATTGTAGTTGAACTCGCTGCGGAGGCTGCCGCCCGCGTTGCCCGTTAGGGCGCCGCCCAGTTGGCCAAGGGCCATGTCGCTTTTGATGGGTGTCTCGCGGGAGGACACGCGCAAGAAGAGGCACTGCGTCACACCGGCGCTCTTGCAGTTGGAACAGGGAATGTTCTGGCCCAGATCGCCGCTGCACCGGATCTTTCGCTGGCGACATCGGCCACACTGTCACCAGTCAGACAAAGATGATGAGAGATTGGAAAATAGCCGTAAAGATGACTTACCGCAACGGCAATCCTCTTCCGGGGCGGATCTGGCGGGTTCGTCTGATGCTCGCTTATCAGAGTCCGCGTGTCTGGCTGCGGCGGCACAAAGACACGTGCCTCGGCATAGCCGGAGCTGCCAACATACGGGGAAAAGGCCCGGTTGTGTCGCTTGTCGCCAAGATGGTTGTAGGCTTGGGACACCATGGTGCTTTGATGATTCAATGGTCTGATGAACTGATGGTCAGCGACGGACGGTGGTGTTGTACGGACGAGCATGACTGACAGAGTGACAGACTGACCTAACCAAGAAGTCAATTCAAGTAAGAGGCGTATTTGACGTTATGGAAGAGACAATGCCAGACGATTGGATAGAAGAAAGATGTAAGGTGAAAGAGGTGAAACGAATGGCACCTTTGTGATAGAAACGTTTGCCTTGCAATATCTCTAAGTGAATCAATCAATGACACGAGATGCAGAGTTACAAAAGAAAACAGTTTGATTTATCGTTCGTAAGGTATTTCTGGTAGCAAGCGGCAAGGCTGGGTAGCTGTGTTATGATGAACGCAATGCTGTTCTGGAAGATGGTTTCTTGGAAGACAGACGAGGAAAGAGAGAAGAGATGGTGATATATTTAAAAAAGTGCAGATGTCTAGAGATATAAAAGCATGCAAAATGATGGATAGAGGCGACTAGAGAGAAAAGTATATAGAAAGGGGAGTGCAAAACAGGAAACTGAGGCCCGCTGCAGATTACCAGGGCCAGCCTTAAATAGATGGACGAAACGAGAGAACGAGTGTAGACTGGAGGCAGGACTGGAGGCAGGAGATGGAGAAGCAAAGAGTAGAGAGGAGACGAGGACGAAGGAAAGCGAGGCAAGTGGAACTGGAGCGGTCCACTACAAGGCCCGAGTGCTTCAGCAACGAGAGACAAACGGAATGCGAGAAAGAAGGATGTACTGACTGAAGGGGAAATAAAACGACAGCGAAGGGTCAACTAAGAGCCAGAGAAACAAGAGAGTGAAAGACAAGAGAACGAGACGACTTTTGTGTGTTTTGTCGACCTGTCATATTCTTGGCGGCAGTCCTGAGCAGCAGTGCGTTTTTCTGTGCTTTTGCAGATGGTTTGTACGCCCGTTGCTGTTCACGGTTTGCAATCTGCGGTTTGCAGCTGTTTGCAACCGTTGTTTGCTGTCTGCTGTTTGCTGTTTTCTGTTTGCAAGTTACACATTTACTTTATGTCTCGCTCACATCCCGTCTCAGGCTGGTAAACGAAAACGACAAGGCGGCACGCCTGCCCAGGAACACCTAGGCTGGTCCAGGTCGCCCTTATTTTAGACAGCCAGGCTGCGGAAGTGCAGGTCGGAGCATGAGAGGCACCTGTTCCTGCAGCCGGACGTTGTTGAATCCTAAATTCCTGCATCCAGGACCAGGTCTGCGGAGACATGTCGACGGGCACCGTCGGAGATGAGAAACTTGCAGAGTGGTAGCCATCAGGGGAAGAGATGCAAGGGGAAATGGAGACGATCAGTGAGAGGCGAACCTGCTAAAACGAAAGATGGAAGACGACACGAAAAACGACATGGACAACTACATGCATCACGTTGGGGTTGGGTTGTCTTGTGCAAAGCAGGCGTTGCCAGTGCTGCGGGGGTACAAGGGCACGGAGTACAGTCTTCATGTCGTATAAATAGATGGAGCATGTTTGGTTTGTTTTAAAGAGTGTCGTTTTTATTGTGTATTTTATCTTATTTTATTCTATGCTGCCCTCCTCAATTGATGTTATTGTACTCCCTCCAACCGTCTGTAATGACCCACCTCCACTGATGATCGATCATTTTGACAGTTCCCGTTGTCTTACCTACTCTGTCGCTTGCTCTCTGTTTTGTTGTCCGTTTGTCATTTTGTTCCCATTGGCATCTTGCATTTTATTCGTCGAATTCTCAAGACAACGACTGTCGATTCTTCGTTTGGGCAAGCGTGTTTCGTGTAGATGGCGTCCTGTCGTCTTGTGTTCCCGTCGCGCGGCTGGTTTTGGTTACCCGATTTCTTTATTCAATAAAAGCTATGGCATACAATGGTGACTATTCGAAAATACAGTCAACAAACCCTCCCCAATGCGAGTCACCATCTCGGGCCAGCTCGTGTTTTCTTCATACTTCAGCCCCGTAACACGGCATATAACAGAACGGTGAAACATGAGGAGAGCGAAACAAATATACAAAACTTAAATAAATTAAAGGAACAAAAGGGGGGGATCAAAACTAGCCAAAACAGGGAGAGACTCTTTCTCAGGCGGAGCCAAAGCCAAATGCAGAATGCACACATTCAGTTTACAGATAGAGAATGCGGAGGCAACTCTTCCCGTATGTAGTACAAATTCCCATGTCGGCGCCCCCCCCTTGACCCATTTCTTTTTCACTTTGCTTTCTCCTTTTTATTTATTTACTTGCCTGTCCCCTCCCCCACCCCTTCTCTGTTCGTCGTGCTCGTATGTGTTACAGAGACAACAGTATTTTATTTGCAGTGGAGGTGCTGACTTACAAAGTTGACAGTTGGGGCATTTTCATTCCACTCTCACTCTCTGATTGTGTTTGTTTGCGTTTTCAACAAACAGGCACGAGAAAACATCCCATGCGCTGTATTTCGTTTGTGCACCCGTCCCGCAAGTCCCCCACGTAATCCGTTTCATACCAATCAATTCAAATGTCGCTGGTTGACACACGACTGTCATTTTGGCTCTCTTTTCGGTAGTCGTCCTTACATGTTTTCTTTAACAATGATGGCCACATCGTTAGGAGGTTTGTGTACAAAAGAAAACAAAAAAGCCGCCCAGTTAAGCTAGGTGACTCTGTAAATGGTTCTGTAAACAGGACGTCATTTCTTTCCCGGTCCCTTTCTTCGGTGCAGTTTCCTTTCTTTTCCCTTTTTTTCTTTCTTATATTTTCTGTAGAAAATAAAAAAAGTAGAGGAAAGATTGAACAGAATCAAAGTATCGATGAACAAGTCGCAGCCGACCTAGGGGGCTCGACCCCCAACGAAGCGCTCCAGAATTCTCCAGAACATTGCAAAGGTCTCCACTTTGAATCAAACGACAGCACCCCTGCTATTCACTTATTTTCACCTTTTTCGCCTTTCTGGTATTAATTATCTCATTTTTGTTTTTTGAAATAACGAATCTGTACTTAATTGCCTCTTCTTCCTTGGCTCGCCAAGATGGCCAAAAGCGAGCAGCTCGTCAAAGTCGGTTGTGATTTGACGAGCCAGTGAGCCAGTGAGCCAGCGGATGGTCGTATTTGAAATTAATGGCCGACAAGAGAGAAATCAAAACGTAAATACCAAAGAAATTAAAAATTTAATACCATAGACACAAAATTAAAGTCAGTCCGTGATAAATGCACGCAGCCGGCTGTGTTGGTTTGCCTCGTTTGCCTGCTCTCTCCGCTCGGGAGAGAAAAGGCTGCGTTCTATGCACAATTTCTGTACTCTTACACTGGCGCTCGTTGGTCGACCACGGCTGATATTAAACTTGTGCGACTGCCGGCGACAGATGTAGGAGGCCGTGCGATACGACGATACCGTGAAAGTACGACAAACGACAGGACGACCTAGATAGAGCCACAGAGGACAAGGAAGAGCATCCGGCCAGTTGTTTGTGTCCTCAAGTGTTTTTGTGAGCTCGGATGCGGATCGTTGGTGTTCTGCTTTCTGCTGTGGCGAGGGAGAAGTGTGGATGCAGGCGACACGTCTATTTTCTATTTTGTTTCTTTGCAGACTTTCTCTCGTCCTTTTCTCTGACTGTTTCTTCTCCATGTTTGTATGGCGTCACCGTCTGTACGTGATATCCAGAGCTAGCGTGTGGCCTGCAAACATGGCGAGCAGGGTTTGGTTAAACTGATAGCCATGTACGCAAGCTAGAAAGGACATAGATTAAACAAGAGACAGGCAAAAGAAATAATCAAATAGACATACAGACAGGAGACAGAGAGCAGACAGGTGACAGGACGGACTCTTCCACGGATCTCCAGCGTCTCGCCCCGGCGTGTGTCACCTCTCTCCTTCTTCCTCCCCCGTCGCCTCCTTTATCATTATGTCTTATCCTTCACACTCTTCAATACTGTCCCTCTGCTTCTCTCAGCCTGTCATTTGCACCTTCGCTTCGCCAGAGGGCACAACCCCTGGTAACGATTCACCCGATGCAGGGTTGTACAGGGCGTCTCTACCAGGTTTGCCCGCCGGCCAATGGACGACGCCTGTCACTTTTTTTGTCGTCGTCTTCTTTTGTCCTTCTTTTCTGCAGTGGCTGTGCCATAAGGCCGACATTGTGAACGACCACAGGACCGACCGTCTCGCCTGCATCAGCCGTCAATAGTCCTCGCAACCAACCCCTTCAACGCTGCAGATGCTCTCGTATCGCATATCCATGCCATGTTCCTTGCAGCCATCGGTCTCTTAACGGCAGCTCTGTCTCTGTTGTCTCTCTTTCTTTTCACCACCTTTCTTTCTCTCCATCCTCCACCTCCCCCGGCAGGAAAGGATAAACGAGGGCCTTAACCTTGTCGACGCATGTTGCAAGACATCAAGTGGCATGGCAATGTGTGGTATCCTATTGAATGCTTGAAAGTGAACTGTATCCTACAGAAGGCTCCGATTACTGTACATACTAAGTAAAGCAATAAATCAAAATTAGTAGATGTAAAGACAGACAGCCTACCGACGATGGCGGTCCCTATCTCGGTCTCTGTCCTTGTCTCTGTTCCTGCCTCTATCCCTGTCTCTGTCCCTGTCTCGCCCTTGATCCCGCCCCCATTCGCGGTCTCGTCCTTGGCCCCGCCTTGGACTCCTACTTCGGGCATCGGACCGGGGCTTGTCGTGTCTGTAACGGTCCTGTCTGTAACGGTCATCGCGTCTGCTCCGACTGTCCTCTCGTCTCTCGTGTCTCTCATCGTCCCTCCCTCGGCCACGGCCACGTTCTTTGTCCTTGTCGTAGTTGCGGTCTCTACCCCTGTCGTCGAATCTGCCTCGGCGATCTCCGCCGTAGTCTCGTATTTGGTCGCCGTGGCCATTGTGCCTGTCCTCCGATTTCTTCGCTGCCGCCTCCTTTTCTGTAAAAGCCTGTGCATGTTGGCCTCGGATCTCCTCGTCGCTGTGCACCATGTCGTACGACGATGGCCCGTCAGCAGCATTGTCGTCTTCGTTGCGGTACTTGCGCCACTTTTCCAGCTCACGCACACCGCCCCAACCGCCGCCGCGCCCGCGCGCCTCTTTCTGGCGTTTGGCGTTTGTGTCGCTGCGCCACGCGTCGCTGAGCTTGCTGACACTCTGACTGAAATCAATGTGGATGCGGCGGTCGTCAATCAGCACGTCCTGCATCTTGAAGTAAGCAGCCTCGCAGGCGGACTTGTCCTCAAACTCAATAAACGCGTACTGCAGGCTGTCGCCCGTCTTGCGGTCGCGGATGACCTCACACGAGAGGATCGTGCCGAACCGACTAAAGATGAGCTCAAGGTCGGCGTCCTGCGTGACCGGGTTGAGCTTGCAGACGAACAGCACATTCTCGGGCGGCTTGACCTCGGCAAACGGCAGGTCGCCCATCATCTCGAGCGTCAGCGCCTGGGCACGCGCCTCGCGCTCGCGGCGTGTCTTTTCGGCGGCCGCCGCTTTATCTTCAGAGTCGGAGGCCGGGTCGTCAATGTTCTTCTGGTCCTCCTCGCCCAGTCGTGCTGTGTCCAGCTGGGCACGTGACGGTGGAGGCGACGAGGGCGGCTCAACAAGGCCGGCCGGGTCTGGGTAGGGGTCGTCGAGGATAGCCGTGTGTTTGATGCGGATGTCGACGAGCGGGTAGCCGTTGTCATCGACAATGGCATTGTTGATGCTCTCGAGTACGTCGAAGCCCTCGACGACGCGCCCAAAGATGGCCGATTTGCCGTCCAGAAAGTCCGTGTCGTCGCCGAGGCTTACGATAAACTGCGACGCCGCCAGCCGCACATCCGGATCGGTGGGGTGCGCCACGGTGGCCATGCCGACGGTGCCACGCTCGACATGCTTCAGTTTCGGGTGGAACAGCGCCGGAAACGTGCGGCGCGCCGGGTCGCCCGAGAGCACGCTCCAGATGCTGGAGCCGCCATCGGACAGTTTAGAGAGGGGACCAAGCGGGTCGCCGGTCTGGAAGGAGAATGACTTTTGGATAGAGTGGACGGGCGCATAGTTGTAATATTTGATCTTGCAGAGTTTGAGGAAGCTGAAAAGCGGTCGTTAGTGGAAACTAAGTAGACGACAAAAAGAAAAGGAAAAGAAGCATTGTAGATTGGAACTCACTTTTCGCACAGCTTTGGTGCATAGTCTACCAAAAGGTCGATCACAATGTCCCCCTTGCTGGTCTCGAGGAGGACAGACATGGCGTCTCGTAGGTGGTTCTGGCTGATCGTTAAAGAAGAAACATGAACGATGACGACAGGTCGACATCGCCCTACGCCAAGCGAAAGGTCGCGGTGGTATGGTGGATCACAAAGCTGATGCATGTGACTAATCACGTGAACGTAACATCAATACTCTAAACTGTTTACTTATGCAGGATATCGTCCTTTTTGGGAACTGTCTTAGAAAGGCATCTCGTCTCAAATTGAGTTCGTTGTGCAAAATGTCAACGAGCAAGACCAATTCCAACCCAGCTGGCTCAAAGTGACCAACCGTTGCAAAATCTGTTTAAAATCAAAAGAAATCCATTTAATCTAACATCCAACATGGTTTTCGCATATCACATTTGCAGATCGGCTGTACTGCACTGTGATCCAGAATCACAGTGTGAATACCAATCTTGTGAATGACAATCCACCCTGTGGACGACAATGCTGTTGGAAGCGTCCAGAGATTGCTAACAGTCGACCGGTATCAGCTTTTTACCCGCCGAAACAATTGCTCTTTGATTGAAAATAGGAGTAGCACGGCTGTTGGGAGGCACAATTGGTGTTGGCTACGTGCAATTTGAGGTTTGCGCTGCGCGGAGAATATCCAACGTCGCTTCTTGTCATACAATTCAAGAGGAACATGATAGCCAAGCTCCGACATCTCAATATGAAATATTTCAACAATTCTGTTGGTTTCATTGATCTGAGGAGGGCATTACTGCTGTAACCAGGGAAATGCTGCCAGTTTCATTTGCCTTTATTGGCGAGTAGTCTATTTGGAAATTGGATCAACTCGAGTTTGTTGGCTCGTGGTCTATGGACTTGAGATAAATATCAAGAAGCCTCGTTTCCCATGTTCTTCTTTTTTCTCATCGTCGATCTTCCACTTTATTTACTACATAATCCACCACTTGCTGTCAATTCCTCCACTGTCACAAAATATGTTGCTCTCGGGTTTCTGCGGCCTACTTCTCGGCATGGCTACCCACGTGGCCGCCTTCGCTATTCCTCCGGGGCAGGCAGACGGCGTTTACAGTGTTTGGACTCGTCCGGTGAACACACGATGATCATGAACGCCACAGAGGCCCTGCTCGTCCGCAGTGGGCCCCACAGTCTTGGCCACCATATCGCGCGTCGGGCCAGGCTCGCCTCTCGGTGGGATATAAACGAAGGTGTCAGTTGCGCTTCCGGCCAAGAAAGACTCGACCCTGGCGATTGCGACGCTGCCAATAGCATGCTCGACAACCAATGCGGCAACGGTGCCGCTGTACGAATGGGGATGGACTTTTATTCCATCCGCAACTGTGCAGTGGCCTATTTTTGCAACTTCAGTGGCTATTACGATGCAAATTGCGATACCCAAACACGGCGAGACTGGTCTGCAGCCATTACACAAAAGTGCGGACTGTACATGCCCGGTTGGGGCCGGCACATTTCCAACGATGACGGGCCATTCAGCAAGGAGAATAATTTTTCCTATGTCTACGAGAATTATTGTCACGGGGGCAATAACTTCTGCAGCCGTGGCATCAATGGTTAAGTTTTGCGTGGTTTTGCCGAGAAAGGAGATGGTTATGTAGGGAACGTGTATGTTCAACTGGGGATGCTTTGTCTTGTCCTTCCCTCTCTTCGTCCGAACTTCTATTTTTGTTTGCTACCCCTTTTTTTTCCCCGGGAGGAAAGGGTTCTTGTCTCGTGGTTTCTTTTCTATTTTTCCATTGCTCTATGGTTCTCTTCTTCTGTTCTTCGTCTCTTCGTAAATATCGTTACTCTTTTGTTCGATAGGTCGTCAATTCAGCATATTGCGCTTTGAAAAGTTTCCCGTGTCGAAGCGAAATATTAATTAGCCAAAATGAAAGAAACCTTTCATTGCGTTGATACGCTAAAAAGTGTCTATTTTCTGCGCTGAACTGCCTCGACTATGACTTAAAACCATTAAAACCGGTCCAAAATCAAAACACAGCAACACCGCCACCCCCGAACACCACACCACGACGTGACCCATGACGTGGACTATTGCACGATGCTGTACTTGAATATCACAACACCCATATTGTGACTCTTCTGACCCTGCTAACAAAAAGCTCTATGTGGACGCACCCACCAGCCGGACTTGGCCTCTTTACAGGCAAAGTAAATAAAATCGCAAAACGACATCATGAGGTCGCTACATATTGCCCACCATGTTCATCCCGTCGTCCAAAATAGAAAGTTCGCAGTACCACGAGCACTTTATTCTTCTCTATGGTGCCCCAGTGCTTTTACTTCCAGTTCTTGTTAAACCGATGCTATCAAGAATGCACAACCACCACGAATTCAACGCCTTCCTAATGCGGGCATACTGGACTTCCCTTCGCTCTTTCTTATCCCCCCCCCTCCCCCCCCCCACCCCCTTTTCACGGTGTCCTCTTTCCGCCCCTCATGCCCGAACTAAAACTTCTCGTCATTGTTGCTTTCCCCCGTTTTCTTCTTCCCTGTTCTCCATCCGCCTCGATTAACCTTACTGCTTGTCCGTCTGCCCCAGAACCTGGTTCTTAGCCTAATCTGGACCCAATCAGCACTCTCCCAGGCTGCACGAAAACTGCGGCTTGACTCCGTGTACGGTTCTCCGGATATTGCACTCTATATTGTGTATAATGTCTATTTTTTGTTTTCCTATTACCCCGTCACCTCATTCGTCACCAGTGTCACCAGTTTTGCGCCTTCTGCCCACATCGGTTACGGGAATACCATCTCATCTTCCCATCGCCCAATATGGGCGTTCCCCATCTTGCGGCCTGCGAGTCACGCGGCTCACTGGGACGGTCGTGGACGAACGCAACAGGCATCCCATAGCATAGGAAATTCGGTCTCTTTTTCTGTTTTCTGTTACGCGTGGCATATTGACAATGCCTCATATACGGCCTTGGCAGGCCATAAGCCGTGGCTGATGGAGGCTACGATCATCAAGCGTGGACTGTTCTCCCAGGCGGGAGATAAAGACTTCTGGTCTCCCAGCCAGCTTGCTGTCTTCCCTAGTCATTTGCTTCCATTCTCTCGTTTGATTCCGTCCTCTTGTCTCGTGACTGGATATCGGGCCTTGACGCCAGCGACACAGACATGGCACGCTTTGCATTTGCGCTGCCGCTTGCGGCACTGCTATTTACGGCCACGGTCTACTCCCAGCAATGCGGCTGCATGGGCCTCGACTACACCGACGGAGGCTCGTATCTGATTGATGGCAGCTCGCAGCTGAACTTCACCTTCCATTCCTCGTTTGAGGGCTGTCAGGACGGCTTCGTCACGCCCATCCTCATCGATCCTAGTGGAATCCAGTATGCCTGCGATGACATTGAGTCGCAGCCCGACGACAGCCAGCAGGCGTCTCAGTGGTGAGTCTGTTGTCTATATTCCACATGCATCGACGTTGCTAACAAGCTCAGCAATCTCACGTACGACCAAATGGTGACTGGCCAGTACACCATCATCCTGCAGTCCACCGACATTGAGTTTGCCTCGCAGCGGCAGTTCCAGATTACGGTTGGCAACCAAGGCCTTGTCGTGGTGACTGTCACGCCCACAGAGACGGTTGGCGTCACCGTGACGCCTACAGCGATCAGTACGTCCCCCTGGCCGCCTTCTTCTGCATTTGTGTTCCCTCCAACCTACCGTTCTAACACGTTCAGCCCAAATCAACGAGGTCGTCGAGACACAGACCGTCATCGGCTACCCCGAGACCGTCACCTCCTACTGTGACGCGCCCACTCAGACCATCATCAGCTATGTTCCTGGTCCCACGTCCGTCATTGACACCGTCATCCAGCGATGGTTCACTGCCGGTATCGTCACAAATTACTACCAGACCACCGTCGAGGTCGACGCATATTGTCACTGGCCCGCAACTTGGCGCTCGCCCACTTCGGATCGTCCGCCGCCACCCACGTCGCGGCCCACCAACTGCGACGGTTGCCGGCCCTGGTACACAAGCAGCAGCTGGGTCTACACGCGGCCGAGCAGAACGCCGACGCGCCCCCACACGATCCCGCCCAAGTCGACGACATCGCGCCACCGCAACCCCCCGCCCCCGTCGTCCACTCGTCACAATGACCCGCCTCCATCCTCGACGCGCCACAACAATCCGCCTCCATCATCTACCCGGCACAATGATCCTCCCCCGTCGTCAACCAGGCACAACGATCCCCCCCCATCATCCACGCGTCACAACGATCCTCCGCCGTCATCTACGCGCCATAATGACCCACCTCCATCGTCGACACGTCACAACGATCCTCCGCCTTCATCCACGCGCCATAATGACCCTCCTCCATCGTCAACAAGACATAACGACCCACCGCCATCATCTACCCGGCACAACGATCCCCCTCCGTCATCTACCCGACACAATGATCCTCCTCCTTCATCAACTCGCCATAATGACCCACCGCCATCGTCGACACGCCACAATGATCCTCCTCCGTCGTCGACTAGACACAATGATCCCCCTCCATCGTCATCCCGGCACAATGACCCGCCACCATCTTCAACGCGGCACAACGACCCTCCTCCATCGTCTACACGCCACAACGATCCTCCGCCGTCGTCCACTCGCAGGCCCGATCCTCCCCACACAAACCCGACCACTCGTCAGCCAGAACCCCCTCGCTCAACGTCGCAGCCAGGCAATGGAGGCAACATTGGAGGAGGCAGGGGCGGCGGCAATAACGGAGGAGGCAATAATGGAGGCAACAACGGAGGCGGAAACAACGGAGGTGGAAACAACGGAGGTGGAAACAACGGAGGAAACAACGGGGGTAATAGGGGCGGTGAGAACGGCGGCGGCCATAATGGCGGTAACGAAGGCGGGAACAACGGGGGAAACAACGGTGGAAATAATGGAGGGAACAGGGGCGGAGGGGGTGGCGGGAATAACGGAGGCAACAACGGAGGGAATAATGGCGGTAACAGAGGAGGCGGCAACGGAGGCAACAATGGTGGTAACAATGGTGGTAACAACGGAGGGAACAACGGAGGGAACAATGGAGGGAACAGGGGCGGAGGAAGTGGAGGGAACAATGGGCGCGGCGAAGGCGGCAATAACGGCGGCGGTAACAATGGTGGCAACAGAGGAGGTGGTGGAGGCGGCAACAACGGCGGCGGAAACAATGGTGGCAACAGAGGAGGTGGTGGAGGCGGCAACAACGGCGGCGGAAACAACGGTGGGGGTAACAATGGCGGCAACAGAGGAGGCGGCGGCGGCGGCGGCGGTAACAATGGTGGCAACAGAGGAGGTGGTGGAGGCGGCAACAACGGCGGCGGAAACAATGGTGGCAACAGAGGAGGCGGCGGCGACGGCGGCGGTAACAATGGTGGCAACAGAGGAGGTGGTGGAGGCGGCAACAACGGCGGCGGAAACAATGGTGGCAACAGAGGAGGCGGCGGCGGCGGCAACAACGGTGGTGGACGGGGTGGCGGCGGCGGTCACAGGCCGGATTCCACCGACGGCGTCAATGGTGTGCCCCAAAGCACCCCGGCCCCGGCTCTGGCTCGGCGCACCCTTCTCAAGATCCAGGATGTGACGAGTACTGTCGTCGAGACGACGTATACGGCCACCGTCACCGTCACGTCCACGGCCGAGACGCCGACGAGCACCGAGGACGACTTCTACACCGTCACGACCACCTTCGACCCGCCGGCAGAAACGGTCTGTGACGACGACGGCGTGCCCACGGTCACATACTTTTACCAGGGCCCTGCGCAGACGCAGTACCATGTGCACTACGAGACCTACACCACGTGGGACATGGTCTGGGTCGGACAGACGCAGACCTACACATACACGGACCGTGACGCCATGACGCAGTGTTGGCAGGGTGGAGGACGATATGGCGTGTAGCGTGGCGTAGTTGTGTTGGAGCTTGTGTTGTTTGGTGGAAGTCGCGTAGGAGCCTACCCGATGTTTGCACGCGGAATAAGCTTTGTGGGACAAACGGGTTCAACATCGACAAATGTAGTTTCTACACTCGTTGCTTCAGCCATATTCTATTGTGCTTTTATTTTTCTTTTTTCTTGTTAATTTTTCAGAAATTCTACATTCATTAATTATTGCATGTTTACAGTTCGTCTTCTCGCCAAATTGTACCCAACGCATTGCCCTTGATTCCTCCGTTGTTTACTGGACTGGGTTTACCAGAGAGCTTAGTATGGGGTAGCACAAGACCGTCACGTGCCAAGCACATTGTTACGTGCGCAGGCAGGCGCATTCCACTCGCTTTATCTGGAGCTGCGCCCCCGACCCCGCTAATTCAACGTCAGCATCCCAGGACCAACACGCCCAGCCATTCCGAGACGCTGCAGTGGCTTTCATCGTCCTCCCTGCCGTACATCGCAAGCGCAAGGCAAAGCGACATCCTGCGACTCTCGACATCACCCTCCAACCGCGTGTGCCGCACAGTCCACTACCATGGCGTCACCTCCCCCGATTGGTACGTATATCTGGATCATTGAACTGTCGTGGTTGTTGTTGTGGGGTTGGTCTGCCCATCCGCGCCTGAGCATCCGAGCTCCCCTCATCTGGGAACATCCTGTCGTCACCACCCTCGCACCCACCATTGTTGCTCCCGTGGCCTGTCCTCGCCTCTCACGCTGGCCCCTGCTAACCTTTCCAGTCCTTGATGGCGGCACGGGCTTCCTCAAGGTCGGCTATGCCGCGCAGAACTTCCCTGAATTCCAATACCCCTCGATCGTCGGCCGGCCCATCCTGCGCACAGAAGAAAAGGGCGACAATGACCTGGTCATCAAGGACATTATGTGCGGTGACGAGGCCGCAGCCGCACGCACGATGCTGCAGATCAGCTACCCCATGGAGAACGGCATCGTCAAGAAGTGGGACGACATGCAGCACCTCTGGGACTACACCTTTTACGAGAAGATGCAGATCGACACGACGGACCGCAAAATCCTGCTGACCGAGCCGCCCATGAACCCGCTCAAGAACCGCGAGCAGATGTGTGAGGTCATGTTTGACCGCTACAACTTTGGCGGCGTCTACGTGGCCATCCAGGCCGTGCTGGCCCTCTACGCGCAGGGCCTGTCGTCGGGCGTTGTCGTGGACTCGGGCGACGGCGTCACGCACATTGTGCCCGTCTATGAGTCCGTCGTGCTCAACCACCTGACGCGCCGCCTCGACGTGGCCGGCCGCGACGTCACCCAGAACCTGATTGCGCTGCTGCTGCGCCGCGGCTACGCCCTGAACCGCACGGCCGACTTTGAGACGGTGCGCCAGATCAAGGAGAAGCTGTGCTACGTGAGCTACGACCTCGAACTCGACAAGCGCCTCAGCGAAGACACCACCGTGCTCGTCGAGAGCTACACGCTGCCCGACGGCCGCGTCATCCGCGTCGGCAGCGAGCGCTTCGAGGCGCCCGAGTGCCTGTTCCAGCCGCACCTGGTCGACTGCGAGCAGCCCGGCATGGCCGAGTTTCTGTTCAACACCATCCAGCAGGCCGACGTCGATGTGCGCTCGTCGCTCTTCAAGGCCATTGTGCTGTCGGGCGGTAGCAGCATGTACCCCGGCCTGCCCTCGCGTCTCGAGAAGGAGCTCAAGCAGCTGTGGCTGACGCGCGTGCTGGGCGGCAACCCGGAGCGTCTGAGCAAGTTCAAGGTGCGGATAGAAGACCCGCCGCGTCGGCGACACATGGTGTTCCTGGGCGGGGCCGTGCTCGCCAACATTATGGCCGACAAGGAGTCTATGTGGGTGACCAAGGCGGAGTGGCAGGAGCAGGGTGCCCGCGTGCTGGAGAAGCTGGGGCCGCGATAGATACAGTGTAGAAAGATGTGGTTTTTATAGGAGGGTGGCTGCTTTGCGCATGTGAAGCTGGTTCTTACGGTGCTGTCAAGACGAAAAGGCGACCTGTCGCCGCACAATCAAGTTCTTTGCAAATCGTCATGCCGCAATGTTCGCAGTGTGATTGTCGCCATTATGTGCTGAAGATGCTCTGTAACCTCGCCAAAAACTCGTACCAAACTCCCTGTAAATTGGAAGCCAAGCGCTGACAGCCATCTCAAACCAGCGCCATTTTGTCCGCATAGCGCATGCCTCCACATCCCACCCCGCTAAAAAGCGATAAACGGCAAGGGCATCCATAATCCCCGGACGTTTTTCTCCACCTCTTTCCAGCATCGCCGACATCAGCCACGACACTCGATCCGACGACTTAACGACGACTTCTTTTATCACGACAAAGCCCTCCGCCCATCCACGATTGAATCTGCACAACCTCAGCCTGCTTTCTGCCCTCGCATCTCGGCGCCAATGCGGTCCATCGACGGCTGCTCATAGAGCCGCCCAGGGCGACCTCGGCATCGCATCTCCACCGTCCCATCGTCCCATCGTCCCATCGTCCTTCCATCAACCGTCAAACGGCATCACTTGCCGGTATACACAACCTTTCTCGCCCCTACTAAGATGAGCCACACAAACCCGCCGACGGGCACGTCAGGGCCGGCATCAGGTTCGGCGATGCGTACACATGCTCTTAAGCGGAGCGTCCAGCAGGCATTCGAAGGTGAGTCCCTGTCTCGGTGACGTCTGGCGTGGTGATGCTTCTAACCCGGCGTCCGTGGCCCCTTAGACACTGTCGACCGCAATGTGGGCTACGTCGGCTACCAGAGCAAGGTGCGGGTGACGGACAAGTACCGCGTTATCGGCTTCATTAGTAGCGGCACATACGGCCGCGTGTACAAAGCCGTCAGCCGCCAAGGTATGCCGGGCGAGTTTGCCATCAAGAAGTTCAAGCCCGACAAGGAGGGCGAGCAGGTCACGTACACGGGCATCAGCCAGTCGGCGATCCGCGAGATGGCCCTGTGCAGCGAGCTGTCGCACTACAACGTGATCCGCCTCGTCGAGATCATCCTCGAGGACAAGTGCATTTTCATGGTCTTTGAGTATGCCGAGCACGATCTGCTCCAAATCATCCACCACCACACGCAGCAGCCGCGCCACCCGATCCCTGCGTCGACCATCCGCAGCATCATGTTCCAGCTGCTCAACGGGAGCCAGTACCTGCACACGAACTGGGTGCTGCACCGCGACCTGAAGCCAGCCAACATCATGGTGACGTCGGCCGGGCAGGTCAAGATCGGTGACTTGGGGTTGGCGCGCCTGTTCTACAAGCCTCTGCATTCGCTCTTTTCCGGCGATAAGGTCGTCGTGACGATATGGTACCGCGCGCCCGAGCTGCTCCTGGGATCCCGCCACTACACGCCGGCCATTGACATGTGGGCCATTGGCTGCATCTTTGCCGAGCTGCTGTCGCTGCGGCCCATCTTCAAGGGTGAGGAGGCCAAGATGGACTCCAAGAAGACGGTGCCCTTCCAGCGCAACCAGATGCAAAAGATTGTCGACATCATGGGCCTGCCCACGAAGGAGCGGTGGCCGCTGCTAGCCAACATGCCCGAGTACCAGCAGCTGAGCACGCTGCAGCCGCTCTTGACCAGCCACCATCACCACAGCCAGCATAGTCACCACTCGTCGTCGTCGCCGTCGTCCGGCAACCTCGAAAAGTGGTACTACAGCACCATCAGCCAGGGCCAGACATCGGCGCCGCTGCAGCCGTCGGCCGCCGCCAATGCCAACCCGTCGTCGCTGGCCAGCCTCGGGGCCAACGGCTTCTCGCTGCTCGCCGGCCTGCTCGAGTACGACCCCGAAAAGCGCCTGACGGCCGAGGCCGCGCTCGAGCACCCCTTTTTCACGAGCGGCGACGCGCTGCACAGCAACTGCTTCGAAGGCCTCAAGACCGAGTATCCGCACCGACGCGTCAGCCAGGACGACAACGACATTCGCACAAGCAGTCTCCCCGGGACGAAGCGGAGCGGGCTGCCGGACGACTCTCTTGTGCGGGCAAGCAAACGGGTAAAGGAATAATCCTGGGGGTCCCCGGTGTTCGGGTGTTGTTTGTTTTATATGCCGCGTGCCGCACGCGTCTTTCATGCTTGCTTCTATTATGTCCCTTTATTATACCCCTTTGCGTTTGGTTTTCTTGATTTTGCGTTGATTTTTTTTTCTTGTCCCCTTATTATTTCATTTGACGAATAGGATGCTGAAATTCAATCATTTTTAAAAGATGCAACAAGGTCGAATTACGAGGTATCTATAAAAGGGTACGGAGTACTACACGGTACACGGAGTAGACTGAAGAAATCGAACAACACGAAGAATGCGGTGCGGGACAGGACAAGCCTAGAGGCAGCCTGGAGGCAGCCTCGCACCTTGGGTATACCCTTTTTATCCATCTCCCAACGCAACACCCAGTACAGAAAACGGAACAAGAAGAAGAAAGTAAGAGCCAAAAATAAAAGAACAAATTGAGCGAGGCAGACGCGAAACAGCAAAAATTAAACTGACATTGTGGGGAAATAGGGTAGAAGATCGGAGCAGTAGAGGGCAGGGATGAGGTTTTGAGGCCAAGACGGAACAAGTGAGCAAAGAGTAAAGGGTAACAACAACGGGAGCATATTAGAAGCCATACATAGACCATACAACCACAATAGATTGCCATCAACCACAAGGATATTTGCCCGACCTCACCGCAGGCCGCTCTCTCATTTCTTGGCCGGCGCCGGCGGTGCCTTGACGTTGTTGGACAGCCAGGCCAGGCCCTCGAGCAGGCCCTCGCCAGTGGTGGCGCAACTTGGCACAACGTACCAGATCTTGTCCTTGAGCTTGGACAGCTGCAGCGCCTCGGTGACCTCCTGGGGCTTCATGCTGTTGTCGAGGTCCTGCTTGTTGGCAAACACGAGCAGCAGGCTGTCCTTCATCTCGCGGTCGTTGATGATGCGGTGCAGCTCCTGCTTGGCCTCGTCCATGCGTGCCCGGTCGGACGAGTCGACGACGAAGATGAGACCTTGGGTTCCTGGGCAAGTTAATACGCCTACATTAGACAGAGGTGGTGAGGACTGACGTACCACTAAAGTAATGTCTCCAGAGAGGCCGAATCTTGTCCTGGCCACCGACGTCCCAAACGTTGAACTTGACGTTCTTATACGTCACAGTCTCGACGTTGAAGCCGACGGTGGGGATGGTCGTGACGTCCTGGCCCAGCTTGAGCTTGTACAGGATCGTCGTCTTGCCGGCCGCGTCGAGGCCCAGCATCAGCAGGCGCATCTCCTTGGATCCGAAGATCTTGCCCATCATCTTGGAAAACTGGCCGCCCATGGTGAAGGATGTCTGTGTGGTCGTGCGACGGTGGCAGGGGGGTATCAAGGAGGAGGGGGGTTGCAGGGACGGTTGTCGAGGAAGTCGAAGGCGGTCGAGCGTGAGGTTGTCGCGTCCACGTTTGCGCGCGTCGAGTGTATGTTGCGAAGTGACAGGCGGAGGTAGCTCAACGTGCGTCGTACCTCGATCGGCAGTCGCACAAAAGAAATAACTCAGAAAAGAACGTCAAACGTCTGGCAGATGCGGCTCCTCTGGATATCCGTCGAGTCCACAAAATGGCGTCGCGGTTGTCAGGTCGCGCGACAACAAAAGACAAAAAGGGGGCGCGCAATGGGATCGGCGACTGGGGATCGGAGTCGGGTCGTGGCGGTTGCAGATGAGATCGCTCAGTCTCGTCACAGCCTCGTCGTGCTTTCTTCCTTTGCTCTTGTCTCGTGTTTTCTTTTGCTCTTTCTGTTCCGCTTTTGCTGAAAGCTCCCTCCTTTTTGCGGTCACCTGTTTTCTTGCGTTTTCTGGGGAATTCGTTAAATTGGCAGTCGGCTGAAGGTGGGCCGCCTGGTTCGCAGGTGGCAGGTGCGCCTCCCCTTCGTTCCTGCCCCTGACTGTTGTGCACGGCACACGCACCCCAAAGCGTCCAAGCGCCAAAGCGTCCCAGGGGTCAAGTGGGGTGCTGGCTTTAGGGTGAGTGAAGAGCCTCAGAGACTGCAAAGCTGCGTAGGGCGCAGGTTTAGGGAGAGGGATGGTCGCAATAGCAGATGTTAAATTACAGTGGACATGTCAACGACTTGCACATGCAACGACAGAGTCTTGCAGTACAATTAGAGTTACGGAACACCCCGGTGTTAAACACACTGCTAGCAGACATAGTGCAGGATCTTGATGTTAGAAGCGACGACGCAAGGTGCACGTCTTTTAAAATTTATGTGACAACGTACAGCGTACTCCGTACAGTCCACAGAACAACTCGATCCAGGTCTTACATTTGGATGCAAACGCTGTTGTGACAAACAACGCTGTGCCGTCCGGGATCCCTTTCCTGGGTATTCAATATCCAAACCTCTCGTGTCCCAATAAACAGATGATGAACCCACCCAAAGCCATTGCGCCGTGCCATCCCTAGAAAACACATTGATAACGACAAAAATCAGCACATAAAGACGGGCCACTGCAACCAATGCCCCCACACAAGGCTCCCAAATCACTCGCCGCCTAGTTCCGGTACTCGACAACAAAGCGCCGCTCGACCTCCTGCAGTGTGCCCGAGTTCTCCTCCCCCTCGAAGCGCAGGTTAACTCGCCCGGTCGCCTTGTCCGTGCTCATCACCTCTGCCTTATAGAATGTCGTGCTGTCCGGGTACAGGGCGAGCACGGTCCTGCCGGCCTCGAGCTCCGTCAGGTCTTGGCCCGGCGGCGGCAGGGGGATCATGTTGCTAGCGCTGGTTCGGTACTCCTGGCGCTGCTCGGGCGCAACGTCCGGGTCTTCGTCCTTGACCTTGTAACGTCGCGACTTGCCCTCGCCGAGCACCTGCTGCACCTTGCCCAGGAACCACTCGGCCGAGTCGTTGAGGTTGGCCGGCTTGGGCTTGAACACGACGTCTTGGCCTTTAACAAACATGACGCGTGACCGCTGTGCCGCCGACGTCATAGCGCTGCCCGGTCCTTGTGGCTCGACGCTGTCCGCCTTCACTGACGATGCCGTGTCGCGGTCGCCGCCACGCGGCGGAACACTGTCGCGGGCGTGGGACGAGCGGTCGCCGCGGTCGTTTCCATTGCCAGCACCGCCCTTGCGTCCATGGCCATTGCCGCTGCCCTGGCTCGGCTCAATGTCCATCTCATCGCCGGGGCCCTCAAACTCGTACGGGTCCTTTTCGCGTTCTTTCTCGCGCTCCAGCTCGCGCTCCTTTTCTCGTTCCTTTTCTGCCTTTTCCCGCTCGCGCTCGCGGTCTTTTTCCTTTTGTGCCTTTTCCTTTTCCTTTTCGCGCTCCTTCTCCTTCTCGCGCTCCTTCTCCCGCTCCTTTTCCTTTTCACGCTCCCTCTCCTTCTCCTTCTCGCGCTCCTTCTCACGGTCACGCTCCTTGTCTCGTTCGCGTTCGCGTTCGCGCTCTCTCTCGCGCTCCTTTTCCCGCTCGCGCGTGCTGGTCCGGCCCGTGCTGCGCGACGACGAGCCGCCGCTCAGGAGGCTAGACCGCGACGGTGTGGCGCCTTGTTTCGCATCGGCCTCGTCCTCCTTCAGCTTCTGGATCGTCCGCAGCAGCTCCAGGTTCTCGAGCACGCGCTTGAGGTTGTCCTGCACGGCGTCTGACGTACGCACCCCTTTGCGGAACAGGTCCTCCTGCTGCTTCTCTTCGGCCTCGGCGTCCATGGTGTCACCGCTCTCGTGCATGCGCGTGTCTTGGTCGATGATCTTGCGCAGGCCGTCGTTGTCCGCGTTCTGGTACTCAACGTGGTTGCGGATTTCGTCCTTGATGCTCTGCCACAGGTTGTACTCCTCGCCCTGCTGGCTGCCGCGGTTGGGCCCCGAGCGGCCGGTGCGGTTTCGTGACGAGGACATGGCGGCGACGTGTGCGTCCTCCCCGCTCTGCGACTCGGATTCCGATTCCTATGCAATGCCGAGATCGCTACGCAGGTTAGCGAGCATTCTATTGAGGTTCGAGCGAGCCATTGGGGGCAGTTGGTGGTGATTGTGGTGTCTGGTGTGGTGGAAGAGAAGGCATAGATATGCCATCACATGTATGTATCGATTTTCTCCAGCAGTCGACTGGTTGGATATGGGTGCAGGTGAATGGGAGTGGGTGGCCAACCGTTGCCAGAGGCGTTGCTCGTGTCTGCTTACCGTTCCCCAAAAATACAAGTACCTAATGTTTGATGACCACGATGGTGGTCACGAGCGGAAAGAAGGTCGCAGGTCCGCCCGGAGTGCGATGAGGCGGAAGGTGCGAAGGTGGATTCTGCGATCGCGAATGGAAGTTACGCAGTTGCGTGAGAAGCTCAGAGCGCCGACAAGCTCAGTGGGGGGAGCTCTTCATCGAAGTAATGTTGCACGTGACATTTTGTGGGTCTGACTGAAGCCATGCGCGCCCCAATCAGGGTCGCTAGACATATCTGCTCCAGGTGCCAAATACCGTACCAGAAGACCACGCTGAAGAGCGCTATCTTATAGGATGCCCCACGCTTATCGATCGGGAAAGGCCGAGGAAACCCATCAAAGGTATCATGCCCTGAGTGAAATATCGGCGTCGTGAAAATAGTACATGGCAAGTCATAATGCATAGCTGCGAAACGCGCTCACCTTCGCCAATAATCGCCAACTGACCAAGCTTTCCTGTTCAAGCAACATGGTGTCTCCAAAGGACACAGTGCGGATCCTCGTCCTCAACCCGAACTCATCGACTGACATGACGCACGGAGTCGAGGAGGCCCTGCGCAGCATCGACCTTCCCAAGGTGAGTGAAGTGTCGTGCCGTCTTGTATTTATTCCATTTTCCTGCAGGTCTCTCTTATTTTTATATCTTTTGCGAGCTTGAATTTTCAACAAGGTATTTTTATTTGCATTTGTTTTTATGTATTTATTTTCTCTAGCAAAATATTTTGAGAAAAAGTTGCAAGAGTGAAACATTTGCCAAGGAAGAGATGGATTCCAAGAAACTGAATGAAAAGACGATGGCCATTAGCCTTGGATTTTAATTCGATATCCGAAAAGCCGTTCCGTTATTCAAAAGAACATGCTACTAACAACACAAGTCACTGCAACTCTCGACCTACACAGCACCCAAGGACAGTCCAGCCAGCATCAACGATGGCGGCGACCTCGAAAAGAGCACGGCCGTCGTGCTGGCCAATTTTGACCTCGAGCACGCCGCCCAGAACTACGACGCAATCCTTGTCGCCTGCTTCAGCGTCCATCCGCTGGTGGCCAAGTTGAGCGAGCTGCTGGCCGACCGCGGCGTTGTGGTCACGGGCATCTTTGAGGCCAGCATCCTCACGGCGTTGTCGCTACTACCACCGTATGCGCTGGGCACGAGCAAGGGTGCAGGGCCCTTCAAGACATGGGGCGTTGTAACAACGGGCAAGTTCTGGGAGGGGCACTTGACGGCGGGCGCGGCCGCGTACCTGGGAGCAGAGCAGCACGAAGGTGCGCGCAGCGGCAAGTTTGCCGGCATCTACTCGACGGGCCTCAATGCGGGCGATTTCCACGGCGGCGTGTCGCCCGAGGTGATTCGGGAAAAGCTCAAGACGGCGGCGAAGCAGCTGCTGGCGAGCTCGGATGTGGGCTGCGTGGTGATGGGCTGTGCCGGCATGGCTGGGCTGGAAGAGATCATCCGCGACGCGGCGCGGGAGCAGTATGGCGCCGAGGCGGGCAACCGCGTTCTCATCGTCGACGGTGTCAAGGCCGGTGCGGGTCTACTGGACCAGGCGGTCAAGAACGCCCGCTTGTTCCGGGAGTGAACGTGGCATAAGACGTGAATATCGCGAAAACGAAGGATTTGAGCAAACCAAAATAACCATATCCGATTAAAACGCCAGCGCCAAAACACAATCGCTAGCCATAGTACATAAGTCCCTGGACTTTCCTAAACTGTAAAGTAAAACCATGGTATACCAACCACAAAGGCACATAGAAACATACAAAACTTAAAGCCGACTACTCAGGTACATCAGGGGTAGGGTACGAAGCCCGAAGACTAGGCTGTGTTAGTCCGGTCGCCAGGCCCAGACTGCTAGTCAATGCGCGACGTGCGGCCCCAGACCTCGTCGGCGTCCTTCTTGCCGTTCGTCTCGGGCACGTAGAACCAAAAGAAGACGGTGGAGAGGGCGGCGAAGATGGCAAACAAAAAGTAGACCCAGCCAGCACCGCCAAAGCGGTTGTTGAGGGCTGTGTTGATGAGGGGGAAGAACTGGGCGACCAAGAAGGTGGCCACGTAGTTGGCGCCCAGCGCCCACGACTGTGTCGCTCCGACAGCCTCCTGGCCGACGAGCTCGGACGCCAGAATGAAGGGCACGGGGCCCAGGCCGACGGCGAAAAAGGCGACAAACGTCAGCACCGAGAACGCCGACAAGATCTTGACGCCGTAGACGATGGAAAAGGCCAGGACGAACGCGCTGGAGCCCTGGCCGATGACCGACAGCAGGAGACATGTCTTGCGGCCGAGGCGGTCGGGCAGCGGGGCGCAGAGCATCGTGGTTACCAAGTTGACGCAGGAGATAATAATGGTGAGGAGCGCCGAGTTGAGAGGCAGCATGCCGTTGAGAAGGGACACGGAGTACATGATGACTGAGTTGATACCGCACGCCTGCTGGGCAAACATGATTCCTATGACGGCGATGAGGGCGGGGCGGTAGTGGGCGTCGACAAGCAGTTCAAAGAAGCCGACAGGGGCCCTGGCCTTTTGTTTGGTATCGAGGGCGACGGGGCCACGGGGCGATGGTGGTGCAACGGCGACGATTCCGCCGGACAGGGACGCAGCGTCCACCTCGGGGTCGTCCGCCTCGGGGACGGCAGCGATGGCGGCGCCGTTGTTCTGGTCCAGAAGGGCCTGTTCCTCGGCAGAGCCAGCGGCTGGCCAGGGGGCCACCTCGTCGTCCAGGTTGGCGGCCTTGCCACGGATGCGCTGTAGGATGCGCTTCGCCTCAACCGTCTTCCCCTCACCGCCACGTGCCGCCAGCCAGGCCGGACTCTCGGGCACGGCCAGCAGGCCCACGAACTGGACGACGGCCAGGGCCATGCCCGTGCCCAGGATGGACCGCCACGCAGAGCCGTGGCTCAAAAAGAAGCCGAGCGTTTGGGTGAACAGGATGCCAATGTTGACGGTGATCTGAGTGAAGGCACCAAAGAAGCCGCGTGCCTGCGCGGGGGCGACCTCGCTGATGTAGAGAGGCACAATAACTGTCGACGCTCCCGCGCTGAGACCGTTGAGGACGCGACCGATGGCGAGAACAGCGACTGACGGCGCAAACGTCTCGGTGACGGAACCCAGCAAGAAGACAACGGCTGTCAGACGCATGGCGAGCAGGCGGCCCTCACGACTGCAAAAGGGTCCCGCCACAAGGGCCCCGATAAGGCCGCCGATGGTGAAGACGGACGAGACGGTCGCGAACTGGGCCTCTGTCATGGGGATGCAGTCGGGGAGGGTCGTGCCGGTGCTCTTGCCGGCAGGAATGCCCTGTTGGTGGCAGGTCAGGACATCCTGGGGCGCGTTGAGCTCGGCCAAGTGGAAGCCGAACTGGTGCGGGCCGAGTGTGACGACGACCAGGAGCAGGCAAAAGTACGGCGTGACGCCGTCGGTGACGCGCCGCAGCGCGGCAGGAAGCATGGCGGGTGGGAGATGCGTTCGGTGCGCTAATGGATGAATGGAGACCAGAAATGTATGGATGGTCGAACGGCGATCGTGCGGGGTTATGATGCTGGTGCTGATGCTGGTGATGGCGATGATGTTGGATGTTTCGGAGTGCCGTTGTGTGTTGTGAAGCGACCCTGTCTTGGTGTGGAGCCCAGCTGGTCGGACCATCAGCCGCGAGGTACATTTGGGGAAGGAGCATCAATACAGTTGATATTACGTGGGGAAGCAACGACCCCAGTGAGCCAAGCCACGTGCCCCTCAATTGGAGTTTGGAGGTACGATTACATTCAATCCACCGGATGGCCAGCTTATCAGTAGACCGGCTGCACGGGTTTACCGCCGGAGCGAGCTTACAAGTTTCCAATTCCGACGACTTTCGTACTTTGCTATTCATGATTGACTTGTAGATGTTGCTTTCCAATTGCATGTCTACTATTCACTGACCCGCACCGCTGTGGTGCCTGGCGTCCAGCGAGAAGCTCCACTAGCGGACAGCGCTAATTATTTGCGCTAGAGAACGCCCTGGGCCTAATGTTCTCCCGCGAACCTAACCAACCCAGCTCTCTCTCATCCGTTCTCGTTAGTTACTTGCCAGGGCCCGGCCCACGGCCGTTGCCAGGCTATCCGTGTCGTTGGGGCCGACACCAATCAGCTCGTTGTCGTTCTTCTCGTACAGGGTGCCGCCCTCGGCCCAGATGCGGCGCAGCGTGTAGGCCGTGGCCGTAGGAATGCCGTCCGCCCATGCCTTTTCCTCGAGCGCCTGCAGCTCGGCCAGCGGCACCTTGGTGACCTGCCACTTGTCGCCGCCCGTCTGCTTCTCGTACTCGGCGAGCACCTCGTTGGGCGTGACGACAAAGGACTGCACTTTGAGGGCCTTGCCAAAGGACTCTTGCGGGTGGTGCAGGGCAGCCACCAAGAACTTGCCGACGTCGAGCATCGTGCAGAAGCCGATTTTGCCCTCGCCGTCCTCAATGACATAGGCCTGCTTGTTGGCCACATCGAACCTGCCCAGCTTGGGGTCGGTGGGGGAGGCCACCCACATGTCAAAGTACGGGCCGGTGACCAGGTAGGTAACGTGCATCTTCTTGACGTTCTCGCGAATGTACTTGCGCAGGGCCAGCTTGTTCTGGTGCGGCTTCTCGTTGGGGCTCTTGGCGTTGTGCTCAATGTCGGTGCCGTACTCGGAGGGGAAGAGCCACTTGACCGACTCCGACGCCTCCGCGAGCTCAACGAGCTTGGTCTGGACGTGGAGGGCGCCGCGGCCCAACGCCGAGATGACAGTGTCGGGCTTCTCGGACTTGTAGGCGTTGGCGACGTCGTCGGCACTGGTGACGTCGCCGACGACGACGGACAGCGAGACGCCCGAGGCCTTCCAGCGGGACAGCAGCTCGGGCTTGGTGGTGGCGGTGTTGGTCGACGTGAAGATGGATACGTGCGAGAGCGCCGGCTTGGCTGCCAGGACGGCCTCGGTGATGTACTTGCCAATGGCGCCGGTGGCGCCAAAGATGAGTAGGCGAGAAGGTGCGAACGACATGTTGGGTATGTATGAAGCGTTAGCGTGGAGTGTGAAGTTGCGAAGTGAGAAGAGTGTATGGAATGACGAAAGGAGAAGAGAAGAAAACGTCAAGCTGTCGAGAAAAGCAGTTTGTGGAAGGGTTAGATTAAACAGAAGAGGAAAGAGCGAGCAAGAGCTAAAGAAATATTGACGATCTGCAAACACACTCTGGCCGGGAAAATGTTTAAGAACCGCGAAACTCTTAAGTTTATTAATGGCTGCCATGACCACAGGCGCCGATCCCGCATTGGAGCAGGCGGGGCGTGAGCTCCAAATCAGCACTACTGGCGACGCAGTGAAGCTCCATGCGATGGTCTGCCAACGGGCGTGGATGGCGTCTTTATGTTAGCGGGACACGGCATGTAACACACTGCGTAGTTCGGCTACTACAGAAGCTCCAAGGAGGCAGACACCCGCTATGCGGAGGCTAACTCCTAAGCCGAATCCTGGAAGTTCCAGTCAGATCTTGGTACTACAGCGCATTGGGAATCTGTGTCTGATAAAGTGCTGTTGGCAACCGTGAGAAAGCATGAGAATGTTACAAAGGAAGAAGACATAAGACTTTGATGATAGTCCCTAAGTACGACGTACTGAACGAGCTGGACCAAATAAGGCGCAAATGCGCTGTGCCTTGAAAACAACTAGTGACGCCTTGTCTATGCAGAAACATGCAGAAATGGAAGATAGAGAACCCAAATGCAAGGCCGGATAAACGAATAATAAAACGACAATTCAACGACTTGACAGCATACGTGTATGTTGTCTCTCTCACTCTCTCGTGCACACCCTACTCTGGCGATCCTGGTTGGCTGCCCTTGTACAGCTCCACTTTCTGGCCGCTCTCCTCCTCCTCATCCTCCTTGCCAAACTGCGTGATGCTGAACTCGGGCAGCCGGCGCACCTTCTGGCCTGTAATGTAGTTGTCGCGGCCACGGGCTATGCGTGCGCGCTCCTTGGCTTTCAGTGCACGCTCCTCGTCGGGGGGCAGCATGGTACCCTCAATGGCAATGTAGCCATTGTCGCCGGCTAGGCCGACGTCGAAATCCTTGATGCGGAAGCGGACCTTGCCCTCGACAGGCCGGCCGTCGGCGTCTGCCCAGTAGCCCGTGGCCTGCAGCGGCGCGACGGACTCTGTGTCTGTGGGGGCGCCATGAGGGGCCACTTGCTCCTCGCCATCCTCGGCTGTGTCCATTTCGTCGCTGTTTGTCGCACCAGCACCTGTTTCCTCAACATCCTCCAGCTCGACGTACTGCCAGCCCGTGGGCAACCGTGCCGCCTCAATACTGGCGTTAAACTTGTCCCAGCAGCTGACGCCAATGGCGCCCTCGTTTTGGAGGATGATGGTGCCCTCGAGCCAGGCGCCGCGGCTTGGCACAAATAGGTCGACATCGGCTGTCATCCAGCCAAAGCCCACAGCGTACTCATCAATCGAGGTGAGCGTAGCCGGCGTGGCATCCGTCGGAGGGTTGCGGGGGTCGGCACGGGTAGCAGTTTCGGACAGGTTGACATTGCGGTAGGCCAAGAGGTAGCCGCCGAGCTGGGGCGCGTAGTGGTCGACAAGGCCGGCCAGGTGCTGGGTGGCGGCGCTGGTGATGGGCTTGTCGAAGCCGAGCGGAAATAGGGGCACCCAGAGCGAGACGGTCTGCGTGTAAAAGGGAAAGACGGCGGCGTCCGGGTCGTCGGACGGTAGGTTGAGGTGGCCGGCGGTTTGGCTTTGTGGTGCTGGTGTTGATGCTGATGTCTTTTCCTTATTCTCTCTGCTCTTCTTCTCTTTCTTGTCTTTGCTGTCCTTGTCCTTGCTCTTCTTGTCCTTCTTATCCTTCTTGTCTTTCTTGTCCTTCTTCTCCTTCTTCTCCTTCTTATCGGCCTCGCCGTCCTTGGCCTTCTTGGACTTGCGTGGTGTCTCGTCGCTGTCGACACGCGGCCGCTTCCGATCCGCGAGTTCGGTCATTGTGTATTGCGAGGGCAGGCCAATTGTGGAGGGCATTGTGAGAGGAGAGCGTGTGAGAGGGCTCGGCGAGGGCTGGCAAGACGAGGGAAATCGCAAAAGCAGTAAAGCCACCGCCGTCCGGCTTGACTGCGAGACGAGGCCCAGTCGACGTCTAGAAAGAAAAAAGTTTTAAGTGGGCCCGCACCGTCTGATAGTGAGAGCATTATCTCCACGTGCAAATGTGCTGAAAGTAACGTGACTCTCATTCAGAAGCCTTCAATTCTCCCCACACTGCCTGCCGGCACCAACTCTTGGTCTGGACACAATCCCCGTACGCCTAGAAGATATTAGCGTCGAAACAGCGCTGGCTAGCCTCACGCTCCGACCTCCGGCACCTGTGACGGCCGTACAGGGGGATGTGCTTTCTTTCCAAATTTCGTAGTTGACCTTCCTTTCTGGGGAGGGCGGCCCCACAGATAAGTTTTCGCTGCACTTTTGACCAACATGTATGTCGTATTTTCAGTTCAGCTTCACTCAGGTTTGAGGTATCGGACCTCTGCGTCGCTTCGACTGTCCGCATTCGCCCAAGCCGTCATTGTCAGTCATAAACCCCGGTCTGACGTCTAGGTAGCCACTGATAGCCAACGGAAGATACGACATTGACGGCGATGCCGTCGTGCAGTGATAGAAAGGGAATGGCCTTGGAAAAAGACGGATAGTGCTGCAACGGCAGAACGCCCCAGAGACTGGGCGCGTGCACAACAGAATGTGGAAAGAGGGGACTTTGGACGTCAGCTTGGAGGTGTGGCTGCCTTTATGACGACGGGCTGCAGCAAGAGGTGACAAGAGACAGCGAGGGCCAACAAGGATAGAGCCACGAAGCACAGCATTACTGAAAGGAACTGCGGGAAACGGCAATGTTTACACAATCGAGCCACTAAATGGAAAACATGACCGGTTCGCAGCCAGTCACAGCACAGCACCGTTGACTCTGCCATCTCCACTCCGTATCTGCATCCGAGCCAGGCCACCCCCCTCGTCAAGTGAGTCCACTGATAACCGGACGCTTGTTCTTAGAGCGATGCTCTGGTTCTTTCGTGCGAGACTACCCCATCTTTCGGTCCCTTTTGTTCCTTTTGGTCTTAGATTCGTTCCGACCGTGATGGCGTTACTCGACAAGGCAACTCTGCCTTGGAGTCTCGACTCGCCTGGTCTGCCTTCTTTATCTTGCCAAGCTATCGGCCACACCCAATGGCCTGTTTATGCTGGTTATCGTGCAGAACCACACCTGGCAACTGCGGTGGATAAGCATAAAAGAGAAACGATCGCCAACTGATGTGTGTTGTCCCCGAGCCCGTTTTCGGACAGTTGACTTGCTTGTTTGGTTGTCAAGAGTGTCTTTCTTCGACGGGGTCAACTTTAAACTGTCGTTGTCATCCTCTGTAACAGTCGTATTGTCACCAACCTGATATTCGCTTGCGACCGCGGCACTCCCTTATCTACTGAGCAACATATCACGCGACACAAGACGTCGGACGCTTCGGCTGTTATCTCCCTTAACTACGACATACGACAACTGCATCACAGCAGCGAATATGGCCGACGGAGCGGTGCTTGAGCGCCAGCCGACCAACACGGTCGCCGAGCAGGATGAAGATCGTCTGGCCAGTTTTGGTTACAAGCAGGAGCTGCGGCGTGATTGGGGCCTCGCACACAACTTTGGCGTGTCGTTTTCCATCATCAGCGTTATCACGGGCCTCACGACGCTCTTTTCATATGGCCTCAACACTGGCGGTCCGGCAGGTAAGCGTCGCCTCTGACGCCCTTTACATGTATCCCCCACCCATATCTACTCACTAACACACTTGTCCCCCAGTCATGTCTGTCGGTTGGATCCTCGTCTCCTTCTTCACCATGCTCGTCGCCGTCGCCATGGCCGAGATCGTGTCGGCCATCCCCACGAGCGGTGGCCCGTACTTTTGGTCGGCCTTGCTGGCCCCGCCGCGCTGGTCGCCCTTCGCCGCCTGGCTGACTGGTTGGTTCAACTTGCTTGGCCAGGTCGCCGTCACCACGGGCATCTCGTTCGGTCTCGCTGGCTTGATTGCCACGGCGGCGAGTGTCAAGAGCACCACCTATACGCCGACCGCGGGCAAGACCATTGGCATCTATGCCGCCATTCTGGTGTCCCACGCGCTGGTCAACACGTTTGGCGTGCGCGTGCTCAAATACCTGAACAACACGTCCATCTTTTTGCACTCGGCTGGTGTCAGCGCCATCTGCATTGCCGTGCTGGCCAAGGCACCCACACACCAGCCGGCCTCGTTTGTCTTCCAAAAGTTCTACGACGGCACCGGCCTGGACACTGTCGGCTGGAGTATCCGTGCGAGCCCGGCCTACGTGGCGCTGTGCGGCGCCCTGCTGTCGCAGTACACGCTGACTGGTTTCGACGCGTCGGCGCATCTGAGCGAGGAGACCAAGAACGCCTCGTGGAGCGCGCCCATTGGCGTCGTGTCCAGTGTCGGCTTCAGCGCGCTCTTTGGTTTCTTTGTGCTCATGGCCTTCTTGTTCAGCGTCCAGGACTTTGAGGGCACCATCAGCAGCCAGTATGGCCAGCCCGTCCTGCAGATTTTTGTGGACGTCTTTGGCGAGGACGGCGCCCTGGCTGTCTTTAGCATCATCATGATTTGCGTCTGGCACTGCGGCCTCTTCAGCATGACCAGCAACAGCCGCATGATGTTTGCCTTTGCCCGCGACGGCGGCATCCACCCGTTCTTCCACAGCGTCGACCGCCGCTTCCAGTCGCCCGTGCGCACCGTCTGGCTCGCCGCCCTGCTGTCGTTCATCCTGGCCCTGCCCTCGCTGGGCTCGACCGTCGCATTTTCCGCCGCCACGTCCATTGCCACCATTGGTCTGTACATTAGCTATGGCCTGCCCATTCTGATCGGCCTCATCTGGCACAAGTCCTTTGTAGCCATCAAGGGCCCCTTCAACCTGGGCATCTTCAGCCGGCCCATTGCCGCCGGTGCCTGTGCCTGGATCGGCTGTATCTCCGTGGTGTTCTGTTTGCCCGCCACCAACCCCGTGACCGACCAGACGCTCAACTACACCGTGGTCGCTGTCGGCATCATCGGCATCTTTGCCATTGGCAGCTGGGTGTTGTGGGCGCACAGGTGGTTCACGGGCCCGGCTGGCGAGGCCATGGAGGCCATGCGCGCGGGTGTCGACCCCATGGAGCCGGGCGCACTGGAAGCCAAGGAGGCCGAGGCCTTGCGGGACTCGCAGCAGAGTCACGGAGCCGAGCTATCTGGCTAGGGGGTCTGTGGCGCGCGCAGCGGAACACGGGAGGAGTGATGTGTGCGTTGGATGGGCTGCACGCTCGTGCAATCTTGTCTGTCATCTGTGGTACCGATTATACCCAAGAGCTAGGATACGGTAGACCAAGTAATACAATTTATAGAAGTGATGATATGTGTCTATCTGAGGAAGCATGGGGTGGAGAGATCAACGTCGACCATCGTGGTGCTTGGCGATAAGCATTTTGCATGGTGAGTAGGTGTTTGTCGATACGCAGCACCCGACAAGCATCCCGTAATGCAAACGCAATCAATGCCACGTGCACGACTGAAAATGAACTCGCTTTTGATTGCAAAAAGCACGTTTCATTGCGATCTTCCAAAGGCGATGTCGATGTCGGTGGCGGTTCGAAAGTGAAAGCCGGATTATGTAATACGCGACGCGCACTGGACGCGTTGCCGCCCGGCCCACTTTGCGCACCTGCCCTGACATGCCTCGCTATTCCGTTCCCCAGAATGTCTGCCTGAGGCCGCGAATCCAGGTTTAATTGATTTTCGCGCGTCGGCACGCGTCTGCCCCATTCTCCCTCTGCCACTCTACGCGTCTCGCTGCGTTTCCTCTTTTCGATTACCTTCCCCGATCCTGGTCGAAAACGAGGAACGAGATCACGCCTAGATCTTTTCTTGCCCGAGCCGCGCATGACACACTACGACGTACTGACCCATTCACTTATCATATTTCTCATTCGTTTGATTTTTGTACATCGACATCCATTCACGCAACCCTCGTCGTTCTCGATCCTGGCAACGAACGACATCTTCGATCACAAAACCGATCTCGGCGACTCCCCTCATTTGCCTCCATATTGAAAGCCCCGTGCCGACTCGACGACACCTGTCGCCGCCTCCGTCTTTCGTCCCTCTCCTCTCCTTTTGCCGTCCTCAGGACCGTCGCCCACGATGGCGACAAAAGAGCCCGGCGTGTACAGCGCGACCTACAGTGGTGTATGATGCTGACCTGTTGGCATATTGATTGTCTATTTGCCACTATCATGGACGCACTTGGATACTAACTACACCCTACCCCCCCTCCTAGATCCCCGTGTATGAATACCAGTTCGGCGTCGACCTCAAAGAGCATGTGATGCGCCGGCGACATGACGACTGGATCAACGCAACACACATTTTGAAGGCGGCCGGGTTCGACAAGCCGCTGCGCACACGAATTTTGGAGCGCGAAGTGCAAAAGGACGTACACGAAAAGATCCAGGGCGGCTACGGCAAATACCAGGGCACATGGATCCCATTGGAGAGTGGCATGTTGCTGGCACAGCGCAACAACGTCTACGACCGGCTGCGGCCCATTTTTGAGTTTACACCGGGCGACGTCAGTCCGCCACCGGCACCGCGGCACACGAGCAAGCCCAAGGCACCCCGCGCGCGGCCGGCCGTGCCCAAGTGGACGGCGCCGCCGCCGATCCACGAAGAGATGGTCGACGGTGCAGACGTGGCGATGGGCGAGGACGACACGCCGGACAACCTGACGGTGGCGTCGGTGTCGTACGCGGCGGACGACGACCTGCACCACAACGACCTGTCCCAGTTCTCGGTGCCTCCGTCGCAGTCGCAGTCGCAGTCGGCGCAGCAGCAGCGCAAGCGCAAGCGCGAGGAGATGATCCAGGACATGAAGGAGCAACAACACTCGGTGTACGGCGACGAGCTCTTGGACTACTTTTTGCTGTCGCGCAACGAGCAGCCGGCCATCCGGCCGGACCCGCCGACAAACTTCCAGCCCAACTGGGTGATTGATACGGAGCGGCACACGGCGCTGCACTGGGCGTGCGCCATGGGCGATGTCGAGGTGGTGAAGCAGCTTAAGCGGTTCGGCGCCACGCTCAATGTGCAGAACGAGCGCGGCGAGACGCCCTTTATGCGGGCGGTCAGCTTTACCAACTGCTACGAAAAGCAGACGTTCCCGGCGGTGATCAAGGAGCTGTTCGAGACGGTCGACGCGCGAGACAATGCCGGGTGCACCATCATCCACCACGCCGCCATTATGAAGAGCGGCCGCGTGACGAGCCAGTCGTGCGCGCGCTACTACCTGGATAACATCCTGAACCGGCTGCAGGAAACGCACGACCCCAACTTTGTGCAGCAGCTCATCGACACGCAAGACAACGATGGCAACACGGCGGTGCACCTGGCGGCGATGAAGCACGCGAGCAAATGCATCCGGGCGCTACTGGGCCGGGGCGCGTCGACGGACATTCCGAACCGCGAAGGTGTGCGGGCCGAGGACCTGATCAAGGACTTCAACGCCAGCAAGAAGGCACGCGGCAGCGCTGGGGGGATGCTAGGTGGTGGAGGCGGTGGTAGTGGTGTTGGCCTGGGCGGCGCGGCCAATATGCAGCGGTCGTCGTCGCCGTTTGCGCCCGACTCGACGCGGCGCCCGGGCGTGTTGCGGGACGACGGGCTGGACGGTGCGGCTGGTGGTAGCCTGGGTGTGTCATCGTTTGGGGCCGGGACATATGCCAGCAAAGCCTTGGCAGCGGCAGCGGCAGCGGCGGCAGTCTCGTACAAGTCGGAAGCGGCCAACACGGTGCAGTCGCGCATCACATCGCTGATCCTCGACAAGTTCCAGGACCTCTCGACGCGCTACGAGGAGGAGTTCCGGGAAAAGGCTGACGCTGAGAAAGAGGCGCAGCAGATCCTGGACAACACGCAGGGCGAGCTGCTGGCGGTGAAGTCGGAGACGGCGGACCTCGAAGCGCGCATCGAGGCGGACGACGTGGCGGCCAAGATTGCGCTGGAGGCCGACGTGTCACAAAAACAGCTGGCGTCGCTGCTGACGCGACGGAACCGCCTGGCCCTGGACGCGGACGCCGAGCAGGAGCTGAAGAGCACAACAAACGGCACCAATGGCCACGACGAGTCACTGGCCGCACGACAGGCACTGGCGGCCGACCTGCGGCAGCTGGCGGCCGAGCAGAAGCAGGCCGAGGTGGACTACGTGAACGCGCTGGCGGCGGTGGGCACGAGCGACAACATTGAAAAGTACCGGCGGCTGCTGCGGAGCTGTCTGGGACCGGAGGCGGAGAGTCTCGAGGAAAACCTGGACGGTATGATTGCCATGATGGAGGAAGAGGCCAGCGACAGTCTGCGGACAGGTGGTATCGGCGGCGGCGGCGGTGTTGCGGCCGTGGAGGCGGTGGATGCTATGGAGATCGCGGTATTATAGGGTGTGACTGTGACTACGCTGCTGTTTGTTGTATTACGTCGCCCTGTCACTGTACATAGGCATTTGGAGTTCTCGTTTTTTTTTTTTTTTTTCCTTTTTTTTTCTTTTTCTTTCCTCTTTTTTTTTTTTTTTTTTCCCTTCTTTTTCCTTTTTCGTCACTCATTTTCTCTGGTCTTTTTTTTTTGGCAAATTGGTGCTCACTGGGAGCAAAGAGCAAAACTTGCACAGGCACAAGCACAGGCACAAGCAATGAACCATGCGAGCATTGCTCGTCTACAACACATTCATATGTTTACTTATGCAATAGAGCTATATGACGAACGGCGAAAGTACTGTGCTTACAGGCCAGGCCAGCTGAATTGGGCAAGCTGCCGAACCGGACATGGGCTGGCCCGTTCCCAAACGAGGGCAGTCGGCTGCAGTGGCTCGAGAGGCTGCAACTTCAGCTATCCGATGGCAGGGGGCCAAGCTGGATCTCAGAACCAGCATCGTGTGCTGGGCGTGATTTGATGCGATTGGATCCCTGCGATGCAGGTGATATTTGATGTCCAGCTGGGATGAAGCAAGATTGATGCAGGGCCAGACCACGTCAGTGGATTCAGTCGACGTTGGCAATGTTAATAGAGAGTCACACAGTCCACCGATCGTGCCATCGGCGGCTGATCAATGAGAATGGATACAGAACCATGCATGCATGCAATGCGGATCGAATACGTCAAAGGCTTTCTCAATGCGCCCGCTCGAAGAACATCCCGGAACAACAAGAATGTCGCATCGAGATGGAGATGCAGAAAAGTGGCATGAAAACATGGGACAAGAAACAGAACGAGCAGAAGTAGGAGCAAAGTACTGAGACCCCACTAAAAGCTGCCCGGCCCAGCTGAACGGACTGGCCGGTGTTTGGGGGAAAGTGGGACCTGTCAGCCGAAAACAGCAAAGACGAGCTTAGAGCCAGCAAGAGAGAGAGACAACAGCGATGGGCGAAACTCAACCTCAGCTGAGCATGCCCGACTTTGGTGGCCACTAGCGTCATAGTTTGCCACTAATTGCTAGGGCGTAGGGACACCAAAGTACGAACAACCTCATAACGGAAGGACCAGATCGCCAGCATCGCTCCAGTCGACACCAGATGCAGGCAGGGCTGGCGTCGGCTGTAAGTGGCTGCCCGTCTTGATCTTTTCAGCAGTGGTTTGGCAATAGTTTGTCGGCTCGTCGCCTGGCGGGCCAATTACAGTGCGAGAGCCAGGCCCTGCGACAGGGAGTCGGGTGATCTGCTTCGATGAAAGGACACAGACACATCTGCAGCCGAAAACAGGTTGATCTCAGCTCTGGTGATGCGCATGGCGCGCTGCACATCACCCAATCATGCGTCAGAAACGCATCGAAGCAAGCATGGAAGGCAGGGAACGGCGCAATGGGCAATGGACAAAGCCCAAAACGGAAAACGGAGACACAATATTGAGCGGAGAGTGGAAGCAGACAAAAGACCCGGTCAACGGCAGAGGGAGCGGTGAATAAGGGAAAGCCATGTGTTTGTCTAATTGGAGGGGGTTTGGACGGATCGCCGGTGGAAATAAGACTGATTGGTGGTGAGGATGCGAATTGGTGTTTACGCTGTTATTTGGCGAGGGATTCTATGGATTAAACATCATCCAAGACTCAAGCCCAGGAGGAGAGAACCTTCCGGCGTCCCTCGCACCCGTCGTCCCGTATAGACAATCTGACGGGCTTTTCGTGTCAGCACGATCACTGGACGGCGACATTGGCCACGCCTTCTCTGCCCGCGTGATGTGCTTTGTTTTCTGACATGCCGAATTTCTATATCCCAGAACCCTGTCCAGAGTGACATTCCACCGCACATCGTACTTCGGACATGCTCCCGCCGGCTGCCATCCTGACATACGTCTTGTTTAATGAAACTGCCTTGCATCACAAATGTCTGCGACCTCGACACGATGGCTGGTTGGCTTGCTACGGACAAGAATCCACGAGACTTGCGTAACTAAGAAAGGGCTTGAATCCAGCTCTACTCTATCCGGACAACCCAGCACTATTCGGCACAATTCAGCACAAGTCAGCACAACCCAGCTGGCGGCTCTGTGCGGATTCGCAAGTGGCGTGGCGAGTGTGGAGTGTCTGCAGCGGAATTGGAATTTGATTTGAGTTTGAATCTGCACCTAACAACCCACACCGACACTGCACGCTGCACGACGACTTACGATGCACACTGCACTCCTGCGCCTGCATGCAAGACAAAAACAGGACGGATGCGCCGTCGATCCGGCCCAAGCTCAATCAAGCAACACATCTAGCAGACTGCAGCTGGCTCTGGTCAGGTCTGGTGCACTCTAGCCAGACCGAGACGGACCAAGCCCATAGTTTTTGTTCTTGTTTGGTCTTGGCCTCTTTGTCTCGGGTCTTGATTCTGTCATCCCTCGTCGACTCAACTACCCAACTGCCTGCCAACTGACCTCCACGGCATGCCCGCCTGCCGCCGACCGCCATTGGGCCCTGGCAAAGGGTGAAAAGCAAAACGCCCTCGTACCGTCTTCAGCTGGCCTCGTTCCCCGCGACGCCCCAAACGGATCTAAACCATGCACAGACACACTCGATCCATTTATCTAACTAAAATTGATTGACGCCAGATCATGATCCATCATGTTCGCGGGTCGACTTCAGTACAGTACTTCGTATTATATCAGGACGACAACGTTGTACATCAATAGTCCGCATATCCCACACGTAGCCCCCAACGTCGCACTCAGTATTTAATTCGATTTAATTCCACTCCTTGCGACATCTGCCGTGCTGTTGCATTTTGCTTTTCCGCTCGCCTACCAATACGACGTGCGTCGTTCCGACTGTGACGACAACTGCGGAGTAAAACCAAAGCTCAGCACACCCACCACGCCTGCCGCCCCCTACAACACCACTACCACAGCCCTACGCGCGCGCGTCGCATCCGTCGTACATCTTGGCCTTGCGACTCTTTGCACGGCGTAGGCTCACCTCGGCCCTGCAGCGCTTTCTCGGAACGAGAGGGGCCTCCATTCTCACCTCGGTCCCACGTCCCCAGGCCATCTCATCCTCACCACTCCGGACACTTGGACACTTGATTCTCGACTCGACTATCTCTTCGTCTCGTCTGTTGCCTTTTCGTACTATTGGTTGCACTGCGGATCGGCCGAAGGAACAGCGGGTCAGCGGCGAAATTCCTAACCACGAGAAGGAGTAAATACTAAGAAAACAAAGAGGCAAAAAAAAAAAAGACACAACAACGGGAATCAAAAAGGGCGGCGAATAAGAAGGCACGGCAAGGAAACGACAAAATACAGTCTTGAGGCCACACACAAATGACGACCACAACAATATCACAAACGCAAACAACGGAATATCAACACAAAGCACCAAACACCAACAAACGCCGAGGCTCGAGGTCGCCTTGTCGGATCCAAAACAACCCCTTCATCCACCACACAAAAAAAAGATTCCCCAGTAAGCGCTTGTCTGCTTTTGGCAACTTTTGACAGGCCGACAGGGCTACAGGGCAGGCCGACACCCGCAGGACAGGGGACGAGGGCCCTTGTTGGCGCAAAAGGCGAAACAACGAAAAGAGACTCAGAGGAACGAAGAGAGAGAGGGAAAATACGATAAAAAGCCATAAGCAGAGGCGACGGGACAGTCTTACAACGGAACCATGCCAGCCGTTGTGTCTCCTCCGCCACTTTGGGCAGGAGATGAGGAGGAGCGCGAACGAAACGGACACGAGGAACTCGAGCAAATCGAACAACTCGAACACCAAAATCAACAAAATCAGCTGAATCAACTAAATCAACTAAATCAACACGATCCTCTCTTCACGTTCAGCACCGCTTCCCCACCCTCTTCTTCCGTGTCTTCCTTGTCCTCGATTTTCTCGTCTCGTCCCACTGCCTTTCCTCCACTTCTTTCGCACTCACGCGCATCGACCGTTCACTGGCTGCTTCTGGCCGTGACCGTCGTCCTTGTCAGCTCGTTGTTGGTGGCGGTTCGTCGTCTCGTGTGTGGCAGACTGAAGCGTCGGCGTTTGTTGGCGTCGACCTCCTCACTCCTTGGCGGACAAAATACAACGACAACACACAACGTCAACGTCAACGTTCTATCCGAAAAGGATAAGACGCTCAACGAGCCCATCAACAACGTCAAGGACAAGTCGATACATGACCAGGCACCACGCGCTTGCTTTGACGCATTCCCTCACACATCACGCACATCTGCGCCTGCACCTGCATCTCCATCGGCAGCCACATCCACATCCACATCCACACCCCCGTTTTTTTTCCCATTTACACACCCACCCACACGCCCTCCTTCACTCGGCTTGCCGTATCCCTTTCCCACCCCGGCCAACTTTATCGGCAACTACAACGCCAGCTACCAGGTCAACACCCACCCGCAAGCGCAGCCCCAGAAACGCCGTCGTCGCGTCCGTGTCTACCACCTGCAGAACCGCTGGCCGGCCGACATCATGGACAAGTCGCGGAGAACTTCGTCGGCGTCGTCGTCGACGACGACGACTACTACTCTGATGCCGGACCATGACGCGGCGCCCCGGCCGCCACCATTGCCGCTCTCAACATCAAGCTTTGCCTTTGAGCGGCCGTCGTTGGGCGGTGGCAGGGAGGGACAGGACGATGATATGGGCGCCAACGATACGGACAACAACGGCGGCGAAGAACCGGGCATGGCGTCGTCCATCAACGTGGCAGCATCAATTGCCTTTATCCACCAGCCCAACCCAGACTACGCCAACGTGGGTGATGAGGAGACGTTGACAGCAGCGACTGGTCCGCCGCCGGCAGAGCTACCCGCGTCGTCGTCCCCGTCCGTGTCGACCGTCACGGAGACGCTCCCCGCGCTCGACACGGGCGCCGCCAACGACCTGTTGTCCGTCCTTGGCAACGTTCCCGATGACACTCTGGCTGATGGCGACTGGGGCCGGCATACGCGTGTCTACGGCGGCGGTGTGTGTCTGGCTTGCTTGGCGGCGGAGAGCAGTGGTGGCGAAGGGGGTGAGTACGGGCCCAACGTGCCAATGGAGCAGCGGCGGTAACTAAAAGCAGGATTGCCAAAGGCAGTCGTTAATTGTCGTCGAAGACGTCGAGGACGTCCAAACGTCGACGGATATATTTCTTTACCCTTTTTCTTTCCTTTGTCTTTCCTTACTTTTCCATTTTCTCATCCTTGTTTTCTTGTATTTACTTGGAAATGTAGAAGGTGTCGGACGGCAATCGTCATTATGAGTTGAACGAGTGGAACGATTTTGGGGGACCTGCACGAGATGCTCATGAGCGCGTGCATGATGAGATATGTAATGCAGATATTTGATGTATTTATTTCATTTTTTATTTATACTTAATATTCATAATGAACTGTTTTTGTTCATGAGTTGTCGTTCTGTTCCAATTTCTTTACTTTTCGTCTGATAAGCAATCATAACATTTAGACATGAGCAATCATTTTTAAAAATAGTTTACTTCTAAAATCGTTTAATAAGTATATTGCTGTTACATACGCTAAGGTAATTAAAATATTACCTGTATATCTCTGAATGCTATTTCGCCATCAATAGACGTCGTATGTTTACCCAACTCTCTGCTCACCAACATCCACGTCTAGTCACCGGAAATTCATATCACCGGCAAGTTCAGGGAATCAACTTTGTGAGTACATCACATCGACGATTTAGTTACATCGCGTGTCGACCGAGGGCCAACTCACACTTGCAGGGTTCGTTTCCTGATAGTCCAGTTGTCAATGTTGCTGATGTGGTGGTCAAAGGATGTACAAGATGGTGATTTGTTCAGGGAGGGTGGGGACGGTCATGATGTGAATGATTTTGTAGACAACGGTGTTTGTGAGGGGCCAATGGATGAGGCGACGACAGCGGAGGACGAGGATGACGATGAGCTGGTGGCGGTTGACACAGTCTCCTGCTTGTCTCGGCCGTAGACAAAGCTATGCACAGGGACAGGGCCAGGTTCAGTAGGCCCTGGATGCTGGGAAACGCGCGTCGCTGGAAATCCTGGATGTTTCCACCACCGGATTCGAGCAGGTGGCGGCTCTATAGCAGATGAAAGACGACCTCGTCCAACAGACAGGTCGCTACGAGGTGTGGCGGCAGCATGGACCAGATATGCTGGCAGCGGACAATGGTGTGGTACGCATGATTGTGGTCTTGACTGTGGGTATGGGAGTTGACTAGCTGGGCATCGTTGGCAAGCGATGGTGATGGTGAGGGCAAGGCTAGGGCCGACAACCCATTCGTGTACTGCACCGCAAACCGACCCAGCTGGAAGGCCGTCTTGTCGTCGAAACCGGACACGCCTCACGTACGGAGAACAGGACCCGAACTAGCGAGTCGTTAGTCCCTGTCCTGAGTCAAGCGAGACGAGTTACAAGGCAAAAGAGTTAGGTAAAGGTAGGAGACAAGGCACGACGAAAAGTCGGTGCAGTTGCAAGGACAGTAGCCTGTCTCGACCATCGCCCGATGGAAACGGACGCCGACATGCTCTTCACATTCACGGCCACGTGTGGCTTCTTTGTTGAGCCTTTCCCGAAACATATAAGTCATTGCCACTGACTCTCTACGAAGCATACTCACGTATTATCCGGCCGTCAACCCTCAGAGAGTACCCTGTTAGAACTACGATATATTTTCTATCGGATTATGCAGTCTGGTTATAGTTATAGTCATCGAGTTCGCCCCTCACAACCTGCTCTGCTCAACAGGCCCGCCATGCTCGACTTCGCGGACGGCGGCAGCAAATGAGGCCTGCACGTCGTGCTCATGCAGCCAGGTGGCGTCTGTCCGGTTGCGGATGCGTGCCCTCAACTGCTCGTCCGTTTCGGGGATGTAACCCGGACGCAGACTCGCGCGCAGACTCTCGACACGGGCCTGGTTGGATGCGTGGACGATGCGGAGGAGACGGTCGGTGTGCCCCTTGCGCGTCTTTTCGTAGACGCGGACGGCGTGCAGCAGATCGGCCGTGCTGGGCTGGGCCTTGGATGCCGGCGGAAACACATGCTGCAGCGCCGCCGCAAACGCCCAGGCATCGTCGAGCGCGAGGCTGCCGCCCGTGGCAAAGGCGCCGCCGTGGGCATGCGCGGCATCGCCCACGAGTGTGACGCGGCCGGCGGGGATGTTGGCCGTGGTGCCGCTCAAGACCCAGGTCGGCAGGCTGTCCGACGACGAGTTGGGGTACAACTCGGTGTGCGGGACGGCATTAACGAGGTTCTTGACCAGGCTGCCCCAGCTGGTGTACAGGCTGCGGAGCGTCTCCACGCTGCCGTTGGACGCCCACACCTTGGCGGTGTCCTTGAGGTCGAGCCCGCCGCCCGGCGCAGCGCTGTCATCGGCCGGGTCGTACTGCACCTGGCCGACGACGGTGTACAGGTCCCGTCCCAGCGGCGAGAAGAAGAGCGTGCGGCCATGGCCCCAGACGTGTGTGGCCTCATGGGGCAGGCCTTCGATGTGGGCCACGTGCGAGCGCGGGAAGACGGAGCGGAGGGCCAGCGCGCCCGTCCACTGCGGCCGCGACTCGGGCACGAAAAAGGTGCGCACCCGCGAGTGCAGGCCGTCGGCGCCCACCAGCAGGTCGGCCGTGGCCGTGCTGCCGTCGGCAAAGGACAGGACCAGCTCGCCCTTGGCCTGGTCCCACTCAACGCTCGAAAAGGCCTTGCTCAGGTGGATTTGCTGCGGGTCGACGTGGGCTGCCAGCGACTCCTGCAGGTGGGCACGGTAGTACCGTGCCGTCCAGTGCCGTTTCAGGATGTTCTTGTCGGCCTGGCTGGCGTCCGTCGAGATGATCTCACCTGTCTTGTAGTGCCGGTAGACCATGGGGTAGCCTGAAGCGTTGCGGAACGACAGGCCGTTGGCCGCGTCGTCGGCCGCGTCGACGAGCGCATTGTCCACGCCGAGCCGGTCCAGCGTGCGCATGCCGTTGGGACCCAGGGCTATGGACGCACCGATCTCGCGCAGCTGCGTGGCACGCTCGTACAAGTCGACGCGGATGCCCGGATGCTGCTTGAGGGCAATGGCAACGGCGAGGCCGGCGATGCCCGAGCCGGCGATGGCAACACGGAAGGGGCGAGCGTTGTCGGCAGCCATGGCAGTTGTGGGATGTGTGGTGTTGAATCTGGGTGGTGGTCTGTGATGGGCAGCAGAGGCTGTTTCAGCGGCAAACGGCGATGTGTCCGGCAGTTATTGTTGACGTGCAGTTGGCCCTTGGCAAACCCTGAATTATGTACCATTTACGGAGTGCACAGACATACGACACACTCCGTTCGACCACGGATGTCTCGTGTGCGCCGTATCTCATGCAAAGTGTGCTCCGTAAGCCGACAAAGTAATACTGCTTAGAGCAGGGCTCGGATGATGCCACAGCTCACCATTATGGTGCTTGTCCGCATCGGCGAGAATGTGGACTGCACAAATGGGTGTGCTTTTGCCTGAACGCTGACTGCTGGCGATTGCACCATTGCGGGCAGCGGGGTGCTTTCCCCGAACCGCTGCAGAACCGCCAGCGCCACTCCGCGAGGCTACTGCCGGTCGGCGACCAGCATTAAGTTCCCCCAGTTCCACCACACCATCAGCCACTTACATCGGCCGCTGGGGTTGCGTTTGCGGTAGCTCGTCAACAAGGTTGGATATGGCGATTGACGCGTTGGAGGCAGCAACAGTGAGAAAACCTCCGGAGCACTCACACGGTCCAAAGTAAAGTCTATTAAAAATACAAAAATACATACAAAATACATAAAAGTAAACAAGATAGGAACGTCTTTATCCGTGTCTTGGAGGCAACCCTGAATCTTCTCTGTTATCGGAACCGCCCCGACGGATAAAACTTTCCTTTCCTGGAGCGATCGTCACTGTCAAGACGTTGCCATGGGCTGTTGGGGTCCATTTACCACGGACCTTGCGAAGCTGACAATGTACCGACAAAGTACCGACGAGCAACTTGTAAGCCGCGCGTTGGGCTTCGGTAGATGGCGTATTGGGAGTGGTTGGCATTACTCCGTATAAGTGCCAGCCAACAGGCAGACCGACAAGACACGTCGTACAACGCGCGAGCGCCGACAGACACTGTGCGCTGACTGTCTTGAATATAAGACTTGGCACACTTGAATTTTCCCGCCTTTCGCTTCCATCTCATCGCCCTTCACGTTTTTTTATATTCATTTTGATTTCCCTCCCGTCGTAGTTTCATACCAGATTCGCCCCATATACAAACAACATGGGGAAGACGGCAAGCCCCGGCGAGTCGGCCGTGTCGGTCGTCGAGACACCGGCCAGTCCCGTCCCCGAGGCCCCCCAAACGCACCTGGCCAAACGGTCCGACCGCTATGCCGACGAGAGCTACCGGCTGCTGTCGTCGATCAAAGTCGAGCCGCCGACTCCCGAAGAGGCAACTCGGCTCCGGCGCAAGGCGATCCGTTGGATCCTGCCCATCATCTGCGTCGGCTACCACCTGATGTATGTCGACAAGCAGACGCTCGGCAGCTCGGCGATTCTGGGCATCATGGATGACGCGCACCTCACTGCTAACCAGTACAACTGGCTGTCGTCCATCTTCTACGTGGGCTACCTGCTGGCCGAATGGCCGCAGAACCTGGCCCTGCAACGCTTCCCCGTGGGCAAGTGGCTGGCGGGCAACCTGATCGTCTGGGGCGGCATACTGTTGCTGCACATTCCCTGCCGCAGTTTCGGCTCGCTCTTTGCCGTGCGCTTCCTCTTGGGCCTGGCCGAGGCGTGCGTCGTGCCCGCGTTCCTGCTGACGCTCTCCATGTTCTTCACATACGACGAGCAGGCGTGGCTGATGCCGAGCATGTGGGCGGCCGGCAACTCGAGCCCCATCACGTCGGGGCTGTTGTCGTACGGCGTGCTGTACATCGAGACAAGCGGGTTCGCTCCATGGAAGTGGTTCATGGTGATTACGGGTACGCTGACGGTGCTGTACGGCGTGTTTGTGTGGTTCTTCTTCCCCGACAGCCCCGTGTCGGCGCATTTTTACAAGAAGCCAATCGAGCGCGCCCAATCCATCCTGCGCATTGCGTCCAACCACTCGGGCATCGAGCAGAAGCGGTTCCAGCGCTACCAGCTGATCGAGGCCATCACGGACCCCAAGACGTGGCTTTTCTTCTTCCACGCCTGGTCCCAGGAAATGGCCAACGGCCTTACCAACCAGTACTCGCTTATCATCAAGTCGTTTGGCTTCACGACGCTGCAGACGACCTTGCTCGGCTGCTTGACGGGTCTTGTGTCCTTGGTCTCGCTGCTGGCCGCCGCCTGGACGCTCGCCAAGACCAAAAACTCGCGCGCCTGGATTTCCGCCGCCTCCTACATCCTCCCCATCGTGTCGTGCATCATGCTGCTGACGCTGCCCTGGTCCAACCGCAACGGTCTGCTGGTGGCCATTTACATCCGCGGCACCGCCGGCATCGCCTACAGCGTGGTCATGATCTGGGCCGCCAACTGCTCGGCCGGCCACACAAAGAAGACGGCCGTCATCGCGCTGTACCATGTCGGCTACGGCCTCGGCAACATCTTGTCGCCGCAGCTGTTCCAGCCGCAGTATAAGCCGCGTTACCTGGTGACGTGGGCCGTCATCCTGGGGGTGGCGTGCGTTCTGCCGACCATCATTATCCTCTACCTGCGGTGGTACCTCCAAAAGGAGAATGCGCGCCGGGACGCCTTGGCGGCACAGCAGGTGATCCAAGAGATCGGTGTCGTCGAGCACGTCGACGAGTCCGGCGAGCGCGTCGAGGAAGTGGTGGACGCCCGCCAGCTCGACTTGACCGACCGTGAAAATCTTGCCTTGTAAGTGACACCCGACCTTTACTTCGATATTAACATAGCAGTAGACTAACACAAACAGCCGTTACGTTTTGTAAGGGGAGCTTCAGAGGGTGTGTTGGGAAAGGGTAAAACTATAGAAATAGTACTATCAAAATTTGTATCAAATATATACGACGGCTGGACGTCCTTTTGCAGCATGTCGTACTCCGAACTGAGTTGCAGAATTTCGTCAATGTACATGAGAAGTAGACAACATGGATATATTAGACGGTGAAAGCAGTTAATCATGCATGAACAAGCCCCCTCTGTCCTCTCAGCCCTCTAACCACAGCTCTCGGTGTTGGTAATTCTGCCACACACTTGGAAAAGCGGTTCCTAGATGCGTGACTTCCCACAAAACAAGTGAAGCGAGTGGCAGTGATACCAATAACAGAATAGTCAAGGATGGTCGTGTTGATCCTTTGAAACACTTTGATAGCACTGTTTTCGCCTCCCGCTCTAGGTCTTCGGCCTACAGCAGCCGACCCTGCATCCTTTAATAATCTGCCAGTCTGTATGTACTTCTCACAAGGACGAAGTATATGTCTGGGCAGGATATCTCACCCGTTCGTCTGTATTCTTCGACAACCTTTAGACGGAGAGTCTCGGCCTTGTCGAACTGACCTCGTTCCTCATTCAGGCGCGCCAGACTTTCCATATCTCGTCGCACGAATCCCGTCTCCCCCGTTACCTCGCTGCCATAGGTCTCCCTCGAGCTGATTCGTCGCTCGTATTGCGCTATGGCTTCCGGCAACATACCACGCGCAAGGTAATGCTCGGTCACGCATTCTAGAGCGTGCATCATATCGAAGACGAATAACGGTGGTCGAGTATGGTCCCCTGCTTCAACCCATCGATGTAGACAGTCAAACGTTTTTTCCACACGCAGCAGCTGAGTTCAGATTCCTCCCATCGCCCCTGTGCTCCATACATGTGCGCCAAATCGCACCTGCTTTGAGCGACCTGGAAGTAGTCCTCGCCGAAGACAACTATGCCATGTTCAATCACTTGTGCGAGATATTCGCCCACTTCCCTTAGCCGACCCTTGCCTGAAAGAACCGCGACTATGCCCAGCCAGACATTTCTTTTTGTCTGGAGATATCCGCCACCAGCGGCGTCCAGAGCCATGAGGGCTTGTGAGAACAGATATTCTGCCTCGTCCAGCTGTCCTCAATTGTAGTAGAACATTGCTAGCTTGTGCACAATGTTTATGACGCTGTCAAGGCTGTTATCACACAGCATATCTTCGAGCCAGTCTGCCATCCACATCTCCCCATCAGCAGCTATGTCAAGTGATGTGCTCATGCATTGAAGACCGTCCAAAGTGACTTTGCTCTGGTTGTCCGGTTCAGGGTTGCGTGCAAGCGTGTCCGCCACGCGCCTCATCACTTCTCTGGTGTCGTCAACTAGGTCCACGGACAGAAGGATTTGATATAGGCCGCTGCCGATGATGTAGTTGTATACCTCGGCTGCTTTTTGGATGCCCGCAAAAATTTCTCCCAGATTTGGTAGTTGCTCAGCGAATAATCCATGTACAGGGATAAGACTCATAGAGTGACGCATATATCGGCCGGTCGCGTCAATGGCCGTTAAAAACCACACCGACCAGGGCTTGTCTTTTGCATCCTGCAGTGCCCGACACCGGACCAGCTTGTGCATCGCGAAGCCTGGCAGTACACCCCCGATCCCGGCCACTTCTTGTAGCAAGCCGTAGCGGAGGAGAAGTTGGAACGCACTGAGACAGCGGTCGGTAATCTTTTCACCTAGTCCGTAGAGTGACTTTGGCGCAAACCAAGGGGTGAAGCGAGAAGGTATCCAGTTAAAGGCTGCAGCATAAGCAATCAAAACGGCAACCGAGATGCAAACCGTTACGGCACCCCAGACGTGAACAAAGATGCTGTACCACCGCATAGTTCCTCTGATTGTATACCGCTTCCGTTTGTAGATTCTTGTCGTGAGATGTAATAAATTTCTTAATTTTTGACGATGAAGATTGCAAAAAAGCAAGTATGCCAGACAGAAGCAAGCAGAGTACAAGAAAACTCGTCAATTTTGCAGCCTTTCTGCACATTCTCTGGCAGCGCCTAGAGAATGGCTCCTATTGGTCATGGGAAGCGAGCCAGGAATAGGTTTGACATCATGTCCCTCCCTGCTCGGCGGCTGAGCTGCACAAGTTAGGGGCATCCAGGAGTGTTCTCCAAGCCACTGCTATTTTCATCAAATAGCAAACACCTCGGCGACGCCGTCACCCCCTCTGCCCCAAAAAAACAGACGTGGAATACAAAACATGGGATAAAGATTGAAACAAGAGAAACAAGACAGTTGCAAGGCCGAACCATGATCAGTACAACATAACGTCTTTGTCGCCCCCATTTCCCCGATCGAAAGCACTCGATCACACGAGCCTCGCCCTTGTCAAAGAAGACGAGCCTCCCAAAGACGACAACAACGGCACGGCCAGCTCCAAATATGAATGTAACGATGCCAATATCGCTCCCACAACACGTCTCCCCGGAAACCCTGCCGTTGGTCTCGACCTGGGTGAGGTCAGAGACCATCTCCTAAACCTGCTGGCGACACCATTGCTCGACCAGATGCACGACAAGTTGTGGTTCATGGCGCAGCCTGCCAGCGACAACATTGACGCGCTGAACCAGAACCGGGTTAAGAGGCGCGAGATCATCGCCATCGACGATGCGAAGTTTCACCTCGCCTGGGGGTATGGCAGGATCTATTTCCAGCCTGTGCCAGCGTTTCTGCTCAACTACGACGTCTGGGCGCGGTACCTGCACGACCGAGACGTGCATCGCGCCCTTGCTGTCGGCTTTCTGCGCTCGTATGCACTTCTCGTGGCGTCACCACTCGACTTTGCGTTGGCCAAGCAGGCACATCTGCTGCCAGCTGACAGTGCCTTTGACTGGCTCGCGTGGGCTGCCTTTATCAGCCACTTTCGCACAATCGGTGACGAGCACGTCGCACCGCGCTACCGCTACGGCCAGCTGCGGCTCTCGTGGTTGAAGTGGACCCTTCGGTTGTTCCGCCTACGGGGCGCCGACTCGTTGTGGCGTCATGAGGTGGCATATACTTCCATCAGCGATACTGTGGCGAAGACGACGCTGCCCTTGCTGTTTGTTTTTGCCATCGCTTCGTCCCTCCTGTCGGCGATGCAGGTGGCCCTCGCCGTGCCGGCCGACAGCCTCTGGTGGTCCTTGGCAGATGGGCCCGGTCTGCAGCACATGGCCCGCGCATTTTGGGTTGTCTCGGTCGCGCTGGTCTTGCTGCTAGCGGCTAGTATTGTTCTCATCATTATAGTGCCGTGCGCTGTTTACCTGTGGCAAGTCCAGTGGGCCATTAGGCATCGCCCGAGAACGGGTTCGTACTATCGTCCATAATCGGTAGGCCTGTCGTTGAGTTATGGAGACAGGAGGATTCACGTCCATGTATCTCACTTCACATGCATGAGAACTTTGGTATAAATGAGTCCTTTTTGAGAACCATAAGAAAATAGCTTTATACAAATGTGTGAATTCTTCGTACGGACGTTAAAAAGAAACCATCGTCCCCCCCCCCCTTACGACACGTTCCTGCGCGGAAACGACTGGCTATATGAGCTGGACGGCTGGAACTCCTCCGACAGGGCTTGCCGCACCGTGTCGGGAAAGCAAAAGGTGGTCTCGAGCCCGGCGAGAAAAAAGGTGTCGAGGCGGTAGAGGCCGAGGCGCAGCTGCAGTTTGAAGAGTGCGGACTGCTGGCGCATGGTGCTCGGCCAGCGGGCCATGACAGCGGCAAGCTCGCGGGCCATTGTTGGGGACAACGGCGGGTGCTGGAGTGTGAGGAGGAGGAGCAGAAAGCTGGAAATGGTCGAGAAGCAGATGCCGGACCAGGCGTACAACAGGCCGTTGCAGTCAAAGGCGCCGAGGCGCTGCACGAACGCGAGGGTATGCTTGATGAGCTCGACGGCGTTTTTGAGGGCTGCGTCAGCGTCGGCACTGGTGTTGGCGATGGCGCTGGTGTTGACATTAGGTTTCTGGCTCGCCAGCGGTCGCAGCAACGCCCGGTAGACGAGCACATGCAGCGTCAAAAAGGTGAGCTTGAGCTGGGCGGACGAGCGCGAGTGGAAGTAGTCATGGCGCTCGGGCGCAAAGATAGGTTCGGGGCGCATGTGCTGGCGCGGACGCGGCAGTGAACGCTTCCACTCGCGCAAGAGGCGCAGCAACGGCGCGGCCTGGGCCAGGGACGCACGGAAGTCCGAAGAAGCGAGGCGGAGCGTCGCCCCGTACGTATAAAAGGCGTCGAGCACCTGGTGTGCAATGCGGGCGAGTCCGGCCAGAAACACAAAGTCGTCGCCGGCGTGGCAGAAACGGCACGGCTCTTGGAGCGCCGGTGCGTGACTGGCCGTCTCTTCGCTGGGGATGCGCAGATGGTCGATAACAAAGTCGGTGTCGTCGAGGACGGCGACATGCCACTGGTCGTCGTGGATCGGGTTGGCGTTGCCGGTGAACAGGCTCCTGAAAATCGTTTCCGCATAGACGACCCACCATAGACGGCGGCGCAGACGTCTCTCCCAGAGCGGCAGGCCGGGCCAAGCGCGGCAGTCCATATGCAAGCCGAGCTTAAATGCCAGCTGGACGGCGACACCAACCAGAACCCAGTTGGCTGAGCTGTCATCGTCGACATGAGCCGGCTGGTTGTCTGCCAAGGGCTTCTGCAGGTAGATGAGGATGATCTGGAGCATGACGAGTCCGGATGACGAGGACGAGGGGACGGCAGTAGATCCGGACAGCCACTTCAAGACGGCATCGTAGGCCATGGCCCAGAGCGTGTCGGTTGTGCTCTCCATGCGGCTGCTGAGCGGCGACACACAGAGTACGGGGTCGTAGCGTAGAAACGGCACGGACGCGGCGTAGGCAGCCGCCAGCAGGTACGTAGGAACCTTGGCCAGCGCCGTGGCCTGCGGGATCAGTGTCTCGCTATCAATGTCGAGGAAGCTGCGCGACAGCACGGGTAGGCTGGGGAAGACGTAGCGCAGGAAGAGGCCCAACAACCGCGTGCCAGTCTCAGGGCTGATGACGGCGTCGAGATTGGCATGGTTGTCGAGGCTGTCGAGGTTGTCGAGGTTGCTGGGAAGTACGGACGATTTTGGGGTTTCGGTGTTTTCGAGAGATATTGTCGAGGTGTTACTTTTGCTGACAAACTGGACAGGGACGACGTGGTCGGCAGTGGGATCCACCACCTGACGATACCGGTAGGGCCCAAAATCGTACGTGCCCTCGCTGTCGTAGGCCAAGTGGCGGAGTACGTAAGGATCCATCTCGCCGGAGAGGCCGATGTGCTGGAGAAACGGTCCAGTCTCGAAACGGTCCAGGGGATGGATTGGATGTATTGAGTGTAGAGACGTGTCTCTGGCGGACGTGTTTTTGGACGTGTTTCTAGGTGACTCTGTCGTGCTGTCTGGTGAGAGACCAGATCCTAATGCAGATGGCGATGCGGGCAGGAGCGATTTTGGGGCAGGTGAACAGGTGTTCTCTACGGCTGGCTCAAAGTCACCGTCGGGCAGATTTTGTGATGGAAACCCAGAATCAAAGGGCCCAAAGCCGGTGTCGGTCAACCATACATCGGGCATCCAAAAGTCGTCAAGGTCCCCGTCCCAGAGTGGTGGATCTTCTTCGCCGTCTTGACGCGGATGCGGCTGCTGAAGTTCGGCGGCATCCCTGGCATTGCTGGCATCGCTGGCTGGTGGGCTGCCGTCGTTAACACTGCTGATTGCCGGCGACGATGCAGCAGGGGACACAGTGTTTTGTGCCATATATGGTACATGCAGTTGAACATGGCGTTGCCGCTGAGGTGCAGCTCTGTCAAATGTGCACTCTGTGCCCAGGCTGCGGCAGATTCGGCACGGCAACTGCCCGCTGTCGACAAGACAGGCATGCTTGCGGCGTCGACAGGTGTCGCAGGGCCGTCGGTTCTTGGCCCGGTACGGACGAGTATACGGTCTAGGGCTTCCGTTGTCCATGGCAATACAAAAAGAAGATGAAGCCGAGGTTGGTAACGAAGCAAAGGGGAAGAATTATCCTGGGTTTACAAGGTACAATATTCCGAGGGTATAATGACAACCCCGTTCTCTTGTACTCCGCAAACTGGAGGAACATAGCCTTTGCCCAGTATTCTTATCAGGATCGTGTCCTGTCCAATGGGAACTAAGTAACGGTGTAAAAGTGTACATGTCGCCTTTCCTTGTTTGGTTACCTGCTGTGTACAGTTATTCCCGGACTGGCAATGTGGAGCCAACTGTCGCCGGACTTTTATCTCTACACCCTAACATCTCACCCAAAACGAACTACACAAACAGCTATAAAATTGACTCGTTTTCTCCTTCCACCCCCTCGCACCCTCCAATCTACGCCTCCCGCTCCTCAAAGGCCAGCTCGCACTTGAGGCCGTACGGCACACCCGACGTCAGCTGGTCGTCCATGGCCATGCTCGCGTCTGTGCATGCCGCCGTCGTCGTGGTCTTGTAGTAGCGGTAGACAGCGCCGATGGCCAGCTTCATTTCTGCCATGGCAATATTATGTCCGAGACACATTCGCGCGCCGCTGGAAAATGGCCAGAAGAGGGCACGCATCGCAGCCAGCTTGTCCTGGTTTTGTTGTACGATCCACCGCTCTGGCATGAACGAGTCCGGATCCTCAAAGACGTCGGCGATGCGGTGTACGCTGTATGCCTGGCAGCCTACCACGGTCCCGCCGGGGATCTCTACTCCGGCAATCGTTGTTGCTTTTGGTCTGTGGCGTGGCACGACGCGGAACAGCGTCATCGGCACGGGTGGCCGCCAGCGCAGGCCCTCACGCACGACGGCATCGAGGTAGGGCAGGGCGTCAAGGGTCGCAAAGGGGGCCGTTGTTGTTTTGGGATCGAACGCATCCCCAACCGACTGTAGCTCCCGGAAGAGTGCTTCCTGGATGGACTGGCATGCCGGTGTCGACAGCTTCCACATGAGCACGCAGAGCGCATCGCCCGTCGTGTCCACACCCGCCACCATGTGGTCCATGCACTCGGCAGCCGCCTTGGCATCGGTCATGGTGACGTCGCTGAACAGCTTCTCGCACACAGCCACTGTTTGTTTCTGCTTTTCCTGCATTTGCTGCTCTCCCGTCTTTTCCAGCTGAGTCTGGCGATAGCCGACGACGCTCTCTTTTCCGTAGCGGTTGAGCCGGTCGCCGCGGATATGAAAGTCGGTGGTGGTAGTGCTTCCACGGCTGGCCGTCCACTGCTTCCATGTGCGCGTCACGGCGCCAACAAAATCCATCGGCGAGCGCAGATAGTGCAGCAGATACAGCCGCGTGCGGTGCTTTTGGCCAGACAAGTCGAACACGAGCGCACGGTGTGCCGGGTCGGTGAGCGTTGATGTGCCAAAGGCGGTGCCATAGACATGGTTGGTGATGACGCTGAGAAGTTAGATTTGAAAGAACGTTCACCAAGCGATGGCAGCAAAGAAAACAGGGACAATGGGACATACTCCATGGCATAGTAGTGCAGGTACTCATAGACATCGAGTGTGCGGCGCTTGCAGACCACGGCCATGAGATTGGCGGCCTGCGCGCGGATGTTGTCTTCCGACACGGCCGGCTGCACAATGTACGACTTGGCATACTTGTCGGCCACAAGCCGTTTGCGCTGCGCGTGCTCTTGGCGCCCCAAACTCGTAAAGGTGTTGCGCTCGCCATAGTAGACAAACAGGTCGTAAAAGTCGCTCTTGCTCACATCGGACCGGATGCCATAAATATCGCGCAGGGCCTCGGCACTGTTGAAGCTGACTTCGTCGGGTGCCACGCGCACGACGGGGCCGTATTTCTGGTGCAGCTGGTCGATGACCACGGTGCGGTCGCCCCGAAACTCATAGTAGATAATCCAGAGTCGTGTCAGCGCCGTGATGCGAGGCCCCGCCAGCCAGGCCAAGGGCGAGAAGAAGAGCTGGTAGACCAGTGCGGCCAGGGCCAGTATGCCGGCACCTATGCCGATGTGCGACGGCGGAAGCGCCCGTAGTATGTCTAGTGTGTCGAGCAGTGTCATATTTGCCTGTTTATGGCGAGGTAACGGAGGAGATCCTTAATCGACGAGGCAGCACGGCCTCATCTACATTTCGCTATATATATATATCTTACATTATACAAAGTAATTACAACGTAGGCATGGTATAGCGTCTTTTACCTTCACCTCTTCTTGGCCCGGTCCTGAAATCCACGATGACTGTCGTCGCGCTTAATCACTTACACCCACTCACCGTCGTGTAAAAGATAGGCGCGTTTTCAAACCTGTCCTCTTCAATACTCGAACCCACTAACGGGTGTTATATTACCTATCAAACCATGTCGTGCCTTACAAACGCTTTCTATACCGAGCATCCGCCGCCTATCTACCACCTATCTACCACCTATCTACCACCTATCTACCACCTGTCTAACACCTCTCTATCTATGCCAATCCACGCTTGTCTCGGTCCCCCATCCCCTCTCACACCTATCAGTCGATGGCTTATCAACTACGGACTATTGCTTCGTTATACCTGCCTTTGCGTGACACTACGTCTCCGTGGCCTATCGCTTAGCTTACGACGTCTAGTCTACGGTCTCACAACCGGCGGGACTGGCGGCCGAAATAGGGAAATGGGGCCTCTTCAAGATTGGCGCGTTTTGTTGTAGAACTGCATTGGGCAACAGAGATAAGTATCGCAGCGTCTTTGGCTCGTTGCGATCTATTTACTCTCTCAATAGAGCAGTATATTTGACAAAGAAGATGGGTTTCTTTTCTTCTTTCTTGTTTCTCGTTGATTCGGTTTGTGTTGCTTAGGTTCTGGTCGTTATTTGCATTTCTCCTCTCACTGCCTCCATCATGGACGCCGAAGAGAAACAGTACTCTCCAGCCATGTCGATCAAGAGCCCCAATCACAGCGGCCCCGACCATGGTGAGGGCGAGACGTCTATCTTGTATACCAACCTCGAAAACAATCTCGGCTACGAACAGACCCTGGAGAAGAACCGCTCCTTGCTCACCCTCCTCTTCCAATCCCTGGCCATTGTCGCCGTGAGCCTTCCTTTCCTTGCTTTCTTTCTATTCGCCTAACTGTACGCCTACGCCCACTTTCTGACGCTGACGTCTTAGATCCCCTACGCCTATGGCAGCCCTTTGATCAGTGCCATCTACGGTGGCGGCCAGCTGGCCATGTTTGTCGGGTGGCTGGTCGTGCTCGTTTTGAGCGAGTGCGTCGCCATGTCCCTCGGCGAGCTCGCCTCGTGCTATCCCACGGCGGCCGGTCCGCATTTCTGGACGTTCCGCCTGGCCTCGCCGGCCCACCGGAGGCTGTTGTCGTTTGTGACGGGCTGGACTTGGCTCATTGGCAACTGGACCATTACGCTCGCCGTCAACTTTGGCTTTGCCTCGCTGATTGCCGCCTGTGTGGCCCTGTACAGGCCAGACGTGACCCTCGATGCGTGGCAGTTGCTGCTGATTTTCTATGCCGTCTGCTTGGGCACGTTTGCCGTCGTCGCCTTTTGCAACCACCTGCTGCCGTACATTGACACGGTGTGCGCCGGATTTACGCTCGTTTCGGTCGTGGGCATATTTGTTTCGCTTTTGATCAAGGCAGATTCCGGTCGAAACTCGGCCGCGGTGACGTTTGTATGTTCTCTATCCCCCCAGTCCTCTTTGAAATTATAGAAAATGAATTGAATCAACCTAATTAACCATTGTATCAGAGCCAATACGATACCACCCTCTCCGGGTGGAACGGCTTTTCCTTCTTTATCGGCCTCGTCCCTGCCGGCTACGTCTTTGCACCCATTGGCATGCTCGCCTCCATGGCCGAAGAGTGCGCCCACCCGACCATCATGGTGCCGCGGGCCATGTGCCTCTGCATTCCCGTGGGCGGCATCGTCGGCCTGCTGTTCATCCTGCCCCTCTGCGCCACCATGCCGGCCGCGCTCGACGACATTCTGGCCGCGCCCGTCGGCCAGGCCCTGCCGTACTTGTACGGCCGCATCATGGGCACGCCCGGCGGCGGCTTGGCGCTGACCACGCTCGTGCTCGTCGCGGCGCTCTTCTGCTCCATCTCCATTACGGTTGCGGCGTCCCGCTGCACCTGGGCGTTTGCGCGCGACAATGCGCTGCCGCTCGCCGGCGTCTGGGCCCAGGTCAGCAAGCGCTTTGGCAGCCCCCTGTATGCGCTGGCCCTGTGCACGGCGGTCCAGATGCTCCTGGGTCTCATCAGCCTGGGCTCGTCGTCGGCCTTCTCGGCGTTTGTCAGCTGCGGCGTCATTGCCCTTGCCGTGTCGTATGCCGTGCCTCTGTCTCTATCCATGGTTTACCACAAGCGCGCCGTGGTGCGCACAGCCGCCTGGCACCTCGACGGCTGGGGCCGTTGGGTGGGCTGGGCCGTCAATGCCATCACGATGGCCTGGTGCGTGTTCCAGGTTGTCATCTTCTCCGTCCCCATTGCCATCCCCGTGACGTCCACAACCATGAACTACGCCATTGTGGTGTATATTGGCTTCCTGGCGCTGTGTCTCGTGTGGTACTTGGTGTATGCCCATAAAGGTGAGTCGTGGACTGCATTCTTCTTGTTCCCTCTGGCTTGTATTTATCTTTTGAGGTGGACAAAACTGACAACGACGTAGTTTTCGTGGGGCCGCCCGAATCGAGCGGTATTGAGTCAAGTTGAAAAGTACTTGTGTGATGTGACAATAGAAAATCATAGAGCATATAGTGACGGAGATTGTGCAACGTAGAACTGGTCTAGCATGAGGCCCCTATACAGCATCCGTTAAACCAATATCCGGGAAAACATGATTCATAGTCTGGACGCTGCACTTGGCCGGCGCTTTCCCCGCATTCCAAGTCGACACAGCCGTGTGCCCGGGAAAACGTACCGAGCCCAGAAGGCTAGTGGTATTCGAGCAACCTCACGCATTAATATTACAGCAGTTAGATGCAAAACACAGCTTGACATCGTGAAAGTTTGGTTTAAATGACACAACACGTCCTATAACAAACGCCCTACGAACTGCCCACACACGACATGGACAATGTGCAAGAAAATATTCTCGTCGTCCTACCATGGCCGGAGCCTGTCGTGGCGGTAGAACAGCTGCGCACGCAGTTGCCCAAGTGCAAAATTACGTTTATCACAGCTGGCAAGAGTGACCAGGGGTTTGCGGGAAACGTGGACTTTCCAGAAGGTGAGTGCGAAGTGCCCTTGTGATTGGCCATAGACTGCCTATTCATATTGAATTTCCTTGCCAGACACTTTCAGGGACTGTACAATCCTCGTCACCATCTGGGCCATCCCCGCGTCGGTCAAGGTGGCCCCCCATCTCCAACACATCCATCTCTGTTGTGCCGGCTCCAACCACATGGACAAGCACCCCGTTGCCACGAACCCGGCTATCACGGTCACCACGTCCAGCGGTATCCACGGCCCCCAGATTGCCGAGTGGGTCATCATGACGGCACTCGTCCACGCCCATCGCTACAATACACTGTACGAGCTACAAAAGACAAGCATGTGGGGCGGGCACGGCGACTTTTCCAGCGTCGCCGACCTCGTCGGCCAGCGTGTCGGCATTCTCGGGTACGGCGGCATCGGACGGCAGGTGGGACGGCTCGCCAAGGCGCTGGGCATGGACGTGATTGCGTTTACGGCCACGCCACGCACCACGCCCGAGGCGCGCAAGAGCGACGCGTACACCATTCCGGGGACCGGCGACGCCAACGGCGAGATTCCCAGGCAGTGGTTCAGTGGCCTGGACAAGACGAGTGTGCATGAATTTCTGGCGCAGGACTTGGACATGCTCGTGCTGGCGCTTCCTCTGACGTGAGTTCGGCCTCTTCTACCGTTTATTTTGAACGCGTACTCACTGATACGGTAGCGACTCCTCAACTCATCTCTTGTCACACGACGAGTTTGACATTCTGAGTCGTCGTAAGGCGTTTGTCAGCAACATCTCGCGCGGCGGTATCATCGACCAGCCGGCGCTGATTGCTGCGCTCAAAGCCGGCAAGCTGCGCGGTGCGGCCCTGGATGTCACGGACCCCGAACCGCTGCCCGCCGACAGCCCGCTGTGGAAGGCGCCCAACATTATCATTACGCCGCATCTGAGCGGTCTCGTGCACAATTATGTTGAGCGGTCGCTGGACGTGCTGGCGGAGAACTTGGCACGAAAGGCCGAAGGCAAGGACATGCTGAATTTGCGATATACATAGGAACACGTAGTGTCATAGTTGCGTGACGTACAACAGTACAGTCGTCGCCATTATCAGCTTAATATCCCGTCGCCGTTCTCCTGCGGTGAGGACATTGGATTCTGATTTCTCACTCGAACATCCGATTTTCCAATAGCCCCGGTTATTCCGCGTAGTACCTTCCCTCCCAGCTGACAAAAAAGGCGAACCACTGCCCTGGGACATCAGTTAAATGTGGTTCGACTTTTTTGTCAGGCTGGAGCTTCCTTTTGTCGATTTGGCCTATGTGAATGATGTACACCAGTTCAAGGGTTGGGGTTTTTGATTATTATTATTTTTGAACAGGTCATTTGGGGCTTTATTCGCCGTATTGTTTATCGTCCTTTCGTGCTTATTCCCATTTCGCATTGCACGTGTCCAACTGTCGCCTTTACAACACAGCTCAATCATTAGCACGCCATTCAATGGTCACCTTGTCTTATGATATCCCCGCAGGAGCTCCAATGTTCTCCGAATACGGCCACATTCACGCGGAAATAGCGGAGCATAAGAATCACAACAACAGGCATCTACATTTCGCAACATTGTCAGCCGTCTATCCGTGTAGGATCCCTCGCCACCCTCACCACGCCTCACCACCCTCGCAACCACCATGGCCCCCAAGCTTGACCACATTGTGCTCCTCGTGCCACACGCGGTGCTCTTGACGCTGCCGACCTGGCTGACCGGTGCTTTGACAGTCATCCCCGGCGGCCAGCATGCGGGCGGCGTCACCGAGAACCAGCTGGTTTTGTTTCAAGACGGCGTCTACGTCGAAATTATAGCGTTTGTCGGCGACGACCAGAAGAAGCGGGAGGCGCACCGTTGGGGACGCCAACCAGAAGGCCATTTCGTCGACTGGGCCGTGAGTCTGGACAAGCCGACGCAGAAAGAGAACGACGATGCGTTTGCAGAGACGCAACAGCGGGTGGCAGCAGCAGGTGCCGGTCTGGGCTACCAAGACCTGGTGGCCGGCGGCCGGACGACGCCGGACGGGGTCGTTCTCAAATGGGCGACGGCGTCGCCCGTCTCCCTTCCGGGCCACGGAGCCGTGTCGGGCGGTCTGCTCCCGTTCTGGTGCATTGACCGGACAGACCGGAGGCTGCGGGTGCCGTATGCCACCCGGCCCGAACTGGCACAGCATCCATCCCAGGCCGTCGGTGTGGCGGGTGTGACACTGCACATTGCGGACGCGGCCGTGGTGGACCGGCTGCGAACGGCCTACGACGTCTTGTTTACAAGGAGCGGCGACGGCAAGGAAGACTCGTGGGACGTGGCGGCGCCCGAGACGCCGGTGCACGGGCGGACGCCGAAACTGAGCATTGCCTTGCTGGACAGGACGACAGCAGGACCCGACATTCACAGCTGGATCGAGCTTTCCTTGTTCACGACCGGTCCGGCAACGACAATTGGCGGACAGATTGTGGACGGATGGCGAATCGACATTCGGCTCGAGTCCGTGGCGTAAAGTTGGAGGAGGATGGAGGTGGGGATGGTTAGAGTACGGAGTACGACATAGTCCATCAACCATTCAACAGCACACATTACTGCTCGCGGACGTCGGCATCCAACGGACCGTCGATCCCGGCCGTCCTGGTCATTGTGATGGTGGGCATGACCGGTGTCTGTGACTCAGACGAGGCACACCTTTTGACGGGCAGATGGCAGACCAACGAGCTTGTTGAGAGCGTCGCTGACATGTATATTTTGGTGCTGGAGTGGTTCCTCATGCGGAAATACAACCGTGAGACACGACGCGCAGAAACGCCAGCAATGACGTGATTAACCGAGGGGCACAATCGATAGAAAATGAGGGTCGTGATGGAGGGCAGTTGCAGTAGCTATGGTGCCATGATTTTATTAGTTAGATAATACGGAGTTTGCTGAAACCGGGGTGGTGCCGCTGTGGTCGTCCGTATGGAGTATTCCGCAGCTCGCGTAGAATTGCGAGTTCGATGGCGTTATGCAATGGTGGCAGTCGACAAGCACGAATCGCGTATCAGGCACGAATCACCGTTCCGGCACCGAGCAACGCTAGGCTGAGGAGTGGCAGTTTGGGCGCACCGAGGGGGGGGAACATACGTCGTATCGATATTAAGATGTCTCGAGTATAAATAAAAGTGTGCTTGTCGCGATGTCTGTTCTATATTTCAAACTCTCCGATCACCTTACACAACGCACAATCACCCACCACATCCATCATCACGACCACCCACAATGGCACCTTCTGCGATTGAGACCGTCGTTCCTGACGTGTCAACACTCAAGCTGCACTCGACACTCAACAACGCGCAGGCCGGCGCCCAGCGTGCTGCTCGTGCACTGTTTGCGCCCAAGTACGACGCAGACGTCGAAGCCGGCAAGAAGGGCGAACCGGCTGCAAAGGTGCGTCGTTGTACGTTATACTCATCACTCTATTGGTAATCAATCATACTCACCTAATGGCAGTACCCCAACTACCTCCCGACGTGGAACCCGGAGCAGAAGTACCCACCTCTGGAACCGTTTGAGCACCACGACCACGGCAAGGATGCCGACCCGACCTACCCGGACCTGCTGCCCAAGGATAAGGCGGTGCGCCTGGACCTGACGCCGACGATTGGCTCCGAGGTGCGCGGCGTGCAGCTGAGTTCTCTGAGCGACGCCGGCAAAGACCAGCTGGCGCGGCTGGTGGCGGAGCGCAAGGTGGTGGCGTTCCGCGACCAGGACTTTGCGGACCTGTCGGTGGCGGATGCGCTCAAGTTTGGCGGCTACTTTGGCCGGCACCACATCCACCCGACGTCGGGGTCGCCTGAGGGCCACCCAGAGGTGCACCTCGTGCACCGCGGCGCCGGCGACCACTCGATCGACAGCTTCTATGAGCTGCGCACATCGTCGATCGGCTGGCACTCGGACGTGACGTACGAGGCGCAGCCGCCGGGCACGACGTTCCTGTACGTGCTGGACAAGCCCGAGGTGGGCGGCGACACGCTGTTTGTCGACGCCGTGGAGGCGTACAAGCGGCTGTCGCCGGCGTTCCAGGAGCGGCTGCACGGCCTGCGGGCGGTGCACTCGGGCATCGAGCAGGCCAACTTCTCGCGCGGCAAGGGCGGCGTCGTGCGGCGCGAGCCGGTGTACAACACGCACCCGATTGTGCGGACGCACCCGGTGACGGGCGAGAAGGCGCTCTTCGTGAACCCCGGGTTCGTGCGGGAGGTGGTAGGCCTCAAGAAGGAGGAGAGCGACTGGCTGCTCAAGTTCCTGTACGACCACCTGGCGCACGGCGCCGACTTCCAGGCGCGCGTCCGGTGGGAGAAGGGCACGGTGGTGGTGTGGGACAACCGGATCACGCAGCACTCGGCGGTTGTGGATTGGAAGTCGGGCGAGCGGCGGCATCTGGCGCGGATTACGCCGCAGGCCGAGCGGCCGTTTGAGACGCCGTTCAAGTCTGAGTAGGGCGTAGACAGTATGTAGCAATAGTAGATGAGCCAACGACCGAGGTATCGACAGTCATGCCACACTATAAGTAACGAAACGTTCTCGTGAGCAAAAGTTCCCCCACCAGCATGGCCAGCCCCGAAAACACGACGGCCATGCTCCAGTCGTGGCCGCTGTGGCTGCTGTGGCTGCTGCTGCCGGCGACAATGGCATTGGCCACGCTGGGCCAGCCAGCACGCCGACACCAACAATGCTATTGAATAGGCCGACGTTGCTGGCGAGTTCGTCGCTGCCAAAGAGGTCGGACACGACGACTCCGGAATCAGACTGACAAAGCCCGACCCGCGCAGGCAGACAAAGACGACAAACACGGTCAGGAAAGCGACTGCGTCGTGGCCCGTCCGCAGGACACCGGGCAGCCAGAACAGCAGGTGGCCGGCGCCGCACAGCAGCAAACTGGCCACAAGACCCATCCGCTTGCCGTAGCGATCGGCATAGGCGCCAATGCCCAGATGGCCGGCAATGGACAGGCCATTCATGAGGCCCAGCAGCCAGGCGGCATAGGTAGCGTCGACGCCCTGGGCGACGGCGGCAGGTGCGATCAGAGAGTAGCGCGGCAGAAAGCCGGCCGTGGCGACGCTAGTGGTGGCCAGCATACGGCAGCACACAGCCCCCGAGAGCGCCGCCGGACACCACAACGGCATTGGCCATGCCATGGCACCGCGCAACCAGGCGGCGCGACACGCTGACGGCCGGGTAGTAAACAAAGGCGGTGCCGAGGCCAAAGGTGACGCCCTGCGCCAGCAGAAACTGGTAGAGCTGAGTGCAGACGCTGGCGGTGAAGAGGCCGACGACAGTCTCAACGGCGCCCACCAGAACCGCCATGTCGTATCTGAAACGGTCGGCAAAGCGCCCCGTGGGCGCGCCAAGGATCATGTAGAGGCTCGACGCGAGCGAGCCCACAAGGATGATCTGCGCGGGCGGCGTGTCCGGGAAGAGCGTGGACGCGTAGTAGTCCTGGAAGATGCCAAATGAGTTGGGCATGCCGACGGCGACAAAAGTGATGGCGAACGCGGCGACGAGAAGGGTGACATTATTGTGATGGCGCCGTGGCGGTGGTACCGAGGACGGTGGTGATGGAAGCGATGTGCGCGTGTCAGCGTAATCTGGAAGAGGTGCAGAGTGCACCGGTGTGGTGAGCACCAGGAGCTGTGTGGCCGACATGTGATTTGTGAGGTGATGCTGTGGTGGTGTTGGCGATGGATGCGGTGGAAGGAAAAGGACGTCCCAACTAATCGGGACAACGGCCAGGCCCTGTTGATCCCTGCAGCGGCCACAATGAGCTATTGGTTCCCTAACCCATTAACCCAATTGACCGGGCTCGAGACCCTGTAATACCGCCTGAAGCGCCCGCAGGCACGCTCAAGCACCAATCCTGGGTGCCGCAAGACTAATGTCGTAGAACAACATACAGAACAACGACACTGCAAAACACACGATGCGAATGCACTGCCTAGCAGAGCCGCATGCTAATTACAGCGCTGTCAATTAAGACGACAGTCCACGACTCGGTTCTGCACGGGGAGTTTCTTACTCGAAATACAACCCCGTCATATATTGACAGCCACATCGTTTCACTCCCTTCATATTTATCCACATCCGCACCTCCACAATGCCTCCAACCAACCAGGAGCTCAACGACAGGCGCGAAACGGGCTGCTTTTCCGTCACACCGGAACGCAAGTATTATCGGTGCGGCAACACATTCATCAAGCGCAGCCTACGCCCGGCAGAGTGGCAGCAGCACAACGGTTACCTGCACGTGCCCATCTTCAACTCGGAGCGGATTCTCAACGAGGGCGCGTGTCTGCAGCTGGTGGCCGATCGGACCAACGTGCCGGTTCCCCGCCTGCTGGCCTGCTTTGAAGACGACGGCGCGGCTTATCTGGTGACGGAGTACGTCGAGGGCGTCTGGATGAGCGATCTGTCGGACGACGACCAGAAGACGGTGGTTCTGGAACTCAAGGACCATCTGCGGACGCTCCACTCGCTCACGTCCGACACCTGGGGTGGGCCGGGCGAGAACGGCGCGGTGTTGCCACCATGGCGGGTCCTGCAGCACTCGGACCGGCGACCGTATCGCCTGCGCCGCCGCGCCGCGCCCGGCGCGCTTGTGTTTTGCCACAATGACCTGAACAGCGCCAATGTGCTGGTCGACCCGGAGACGCTGAAGATTACAGCCATTGTCGACTGGGAGTACGCCGGGTTCTACCCGCCCGAGTTTGAGCGGGCGTTCTACATGCGGCCGGGGCCGTCGGTGGCACTGCCGGGCGAGGACGACGACACGGCGGCGTTGCAGACGCTGATTGGCGAGGCGAGGGTTTGAGGGGGTTGGGGTTGAGGTAGTTGAGGCAGTTGAGGCAGTTGAGGCAGTTGAGGCAGTTGAGGTAGGTGAGGCAGTTGAGGTAGTTGAGGGCGTAAATACGAGGCCGGGGCAGTGTCATGCAGAGATGTGTACAAAACCGTGTACCACAGTACAAACCAGGACTTCTTTCGTCATAAATACGGCCGTTTCGATTTGGCGCGCTTGGCGTTGGCGGTGATGGCGGCCGTTTACTGAGAGTACTCGGTGACGATCTTGCCACGCCTGCTAGCTTTTGAAATCGGCATCTTGGCCTTTGTGTTCGTATTATGTTAGTCGCCGTAGTCCTGTTAGTCGCGTGTTTGGTGGGTCTTGGCCTTGGACTGGCCGGTCTTGGTGTCTCGGCAGCGGCTGCCTGCGGTACGACGCCCGTACACACTAATCACTAATGCCGATCGTATATATACAGAGGCGACATCGACAACAATCTCGTCGTCCCTTTTTTTCGTTCTTTCTTTTGCAATGCAAACTGATTCTGCGTCACGATTGCCCAACATGACCGACATGTCGACCACTTCGGCTGCCTCGGCCGCCTCGCTTCCCTACCACGAGCCGTCGATGCCCGCCATCCTCGTGCAGACGTCGTTCTTGCTGCTCCTCCACGTCGCCAACTGGGCGCTCGATCGCCTGATTTACTGCGGCCTCGTCGGCCAGATCTTGGTGGGCGTCGCCTGGGGCACGCCCGGCGCCAAGCTGCTGTCCGCCGAGGCCGAGGACACGTTTGTGCAGCTGGGCTACCTAGGCCTGCTGCTCATCGTCTTCGAGGGCGGGCTGTCGACGTCGCTGCCCGCCATGCGCGCCAACCTGTTCCGGTCGGCCAGTGTCGCCGCGACGGGCATCGCCGCTCCGATTGCGCTCTCGTTTGTGCTGGCCCCGATGACGGGTGCGTCGTACCTGGCCTGCTTTGCGGCCGGCGCGGCGCTCTGCTCGACCAGTCTGGGCACGACGTTTACCGTAATTCGCGCATGTGGGCTCGGCCCCACGCGCCTCGGCGTCGTCCTGACCAGCGCGGCCATGCTCGACGACGTTGTCGGCCTGGTCATGGTGCAGGTGATTGCCAATCTGGGGTCGGGCGGCAGCAGCGACGACGGCGACGGCGGCGGTCTGTCGGCCCTCACAGTCGTGCGCCCCATCCTGGTGTCGATTGCCTTCGCGGCCGTGTCCATTGCTGCCTGCTGGTGGTTGGCCCCTCGCCTGCGGTACTTTCTCCGGCGCCGGCTCGCAACACAGCGGTGGGCCCAGCCAAGCACGCTCGTGGGCGATGTCCTCCGCGCCAAGCCCACCAAGCTGGTCGTGGCCACGGCCTTCTTCGTCGGCCTGGCCACGGCCGCCACCTACGCCGGCACGTCCAATCTGTTTGCCGCCTACATTGCCGGCGCCGTGCTGGGATGGTGGGATTCGTTGGAGGTGGAGGGCGACGGCGACGGCGCGGGCGCGGCAGCGTCGACCGACCCGCTCCGTGTGACCACAGCCGCCCTATTCGACGAATACTTCCACCCGGCCCTGCGCTGGATCCTGCAGCCCTACTTCTTTGCCTCCGTCGGCTTCTCCATCCCCATCCGCCACATGTTTGCGGGCTCCATCGTGTGGAAGGGCATTGTCTACGGTGTGCTGATGGGACTCGCCAAGCTGATCTGCGGTGTGTGGCTGGTGCGCATGCCGCAAGGTCTGCGTCTACCCGGTGTGCCTGTGCCACACAGTGTGCAACGTCTGTGGTCGATGGTGAAGCGGAGGCAGGCGGGGAAGAAGGAGACGGGGACAGAGACGGAGACGGAGAGAGATAAGGCGAACAGTACGGGGAAGAAGACGACTGTGACGATCCCTGGGACGGCACCGACGCCGGCGACGACGGCAACACCAGAGAACGACTGCAATATGCCTTCTGCGAGCGGCGTCGACACCGACACGACCGACGTTGACACGGCAGAGTCCTCCCAGCCACCCGAGGCACTGTCGCGATCCCCATCTCCGCCTCGCGGCACAGAGACCGAAGCAGACGCGGTGCCCACCCAGGCCGCCACCTCGCCGCATGCCACGCCAGCCGCACCGACGCCCTTCTCCCTCTACCCGGCCGCCATTCTGGGCCTGGCCATGGTCCCGCGCGGCGAGATTGGCTTCTTGATTTCGTCCGTGGCGTCCACAAACGGCGTCTTTACGACCAGTGCGGACAGAGAGGCATCGTCGTCCTCCCCTTCCTCCCCCGCCTCTCGACAGTCCGACATCTTTCTCATCGTCACATGGGCCATTGTGCTGTGCACCGTCTTTGGGCCGCTCTCCGTCGGTCTGCTTGTCCGACGCGTGAAGCGGCTGTCCGAGCGTCAGGACAATACAGCAAGGAGCCCTCTGGGCGTATGGGGTGTTCAATAGAAATGGATATGCTAGATAGATACGATACGACCAAGATAATACGACTAAATAGACAAAAATAGAAAGTAACATAATAGATCATCGAACAACGTTTCCTACGCCTGCTTGTGCACCGCCTGCAGGACATGTGCCACGCTGGCAAATCCAAGCTCCGCCAGCGTCTCATCCCACAGCTTGTCCATCATCGTGCGTCCCGCAGCGCCGTACAGGGCCATCGGCCAGCTGCGCACCTTCCAGTCCGTGAAGGACCCGTGGCTCTCTTTGCCGAGCACCAGGCTTGCGTGCACGTACGCCCGGGCGGCATCGTCGGGTTGGCGACCCAGCACGGCAAACAGCGTATGGAAGACGGCCTTGATGACCCACGAGTCGAGACCCGACAAAAAGGCGGTGCCTTTCGTGGCGCCCGGGTTGCAGGTGTTGACGATGACGTCGTCGGGAGACACGGCGTCGGCGGCGAGCTTGGCTACGAAGACGACAGCCAGCATCTTGGTGCGGCAATACTGAGGGAAGGCCTCGAAATTGGAGGGGTCGTCGAGCGCATCGAGGATGCTGCGGCCTGTGCTCGCAGCACCTGCCGACGACGCAGGCAGTGTGGCACCCAGGGCCGAGTCCGATGTGATCATGGTCAGCCGGCCGGCCACTGCGTCGGTCGTGCCTGTCTTGGTCGTGGGCTTCAAGAGGGGCAGCAGGAGCAACCCCAACAGCGCGGTCGACAGGTAGTTGACCTGCAGCGTCGTCTCTCTCTTGTGGCCCTCGGGCGTCCTCGCAAAGCTGTGCTTGCCTAGGCCGGCATTGAGGACAGCAACGTGCAGGCGACCTCCCGGGCTCCCTTGGCGCCCCAGCTCCCGGGAACACCGCGCCGCAAACGCCCTCACCGACGACTCGGGCTTCTCCAGGTCGAGTGGCCAGACGTCGATCTGCGCGTCGGGGAAGGCCACCCGGAGTTTGGCCGCCTCCACCTCGCCTTTGCTGACGGACCGCACGGCCATGACGAGCCGGCTAGCACCCAGGGCCAAGAAGTGGCGCGCGCACGCCAGGCCGAGACCGACATTGGCGCCCGTGACCAGCGCGGTCTTGCCCACCAGGCTGACGTCCGCCGGGATGGGCGGGACAGACTGGAACAGCTGGCGACGGATGTTGAAGAGGGGCCCAGCCTGCGTGGCCGCCTCTTTTTCGAGAAATGCAGACATCGCGGATTGAAGGGTGGTGGCGGCGGTGTGTCTCGTCTGCCCGGTGATGTGAAATCAATCTATCACAAATTCAAGAACAACGCAAAACCGTATGCAGTCGGCGACTTATATCGCAGTTTACGTTACGACACGGAGCAATGCATGCCCCGACTCGGGTTGCCTTCTCGGACAGCCATGTAGGCCGATCGGCCGACTGGCAAGCACAAGTCCCCGTGCTCCGTCCTTTGTCTCGTTGAAACTGGGCAATGCGGCCAGCAGAACAACAGGTCACTTGAGGAACTTGGGGAACCTTTGGCACTTTTGGAAGTCGGCACTTTTGGCTCGTCAAGGACCTTTCCAGGCAGCAGATCCGAGGAGGTCAAGGTAAAGGGTAGAATGGACGAGAATCTGTAAGCTTGACGCTGGCAGCAGTGGGAACTTTTCCTTGTTTACTCATTTGTATACCATGCTCCGTACGACCACTCTTCAGCCGTCGAATGAGCCCTTATTGGTTAGAAAAGTTCCTCTCTCTCTTCTTCACGAGACAGGAGGCATGAACCGCCGGAGGTCAGCCTTATTTAGGGGCCCAGCGACCCTCGGTGGCCCCACAGCGGATCGGCACTAATTGTCAGTTCCCTGGGAACCTTTTTACGCCATCTGATTGGTCCGCCGTGTAAGTCGTTACAGTTGGACTGTTAACAACCTTGCCACCGCCGAAATGGTCATCTCCATCCTCCTTCATGTAGAAAAGGGTACTCGTCTGGTACAATAAAAGGAAGACACACACTCACAGAGAGAGAGAGAGAGACTAGAAGGTTCTTTCGGACGCATTTCACGTTTTATTCCTGGGACACCTAAAGGGACAGCGCGTCCAATGGCCAAATATTAGGCCGTCCGTTCGGTCGAGGATGAACGACGACCCTGGCCGACCGGCGAGTTTCGCCAGAGTCCGTTCTGCTACTGCAACAGTTGACAACAGACAATCTGACGCGGTGAGATCTGTCACGTCCATCAAGTCCATGCATCGGACTGTTTCCTGTCGAGTCCGTGCCATGGCCCCTATTAAAGATGTCAAAATGGCCTCGTTCGACACTGTCGCCGCCTTTCACGACCACTCTGATTGGCAGTCACATTTCAGCACCCGAGCTCTCTCGACTCTCCCATATCTCTCGACAGCCTTTCCCTCAACATAATGGCCGACACCACAGACCACTCCGACAAGGCCAACTCCACGAACGATGTGGATGCGGCCATGGACGAGAAAGATGTCCACGCGCCCAACACGCCCGTCAACAGCGACCACAACAGCAATCATGGCGTAGCCGAAAAGACCATCGAGGACGTCGAGGCTGCTGCTCCTGCTGATGCTGCCGCGTCCTCCCTCACCAGCGCAGCCGACGACGCCGTGTACCCGTCCGGCTTCAAGCTGGTTGTGCTCCTCAGCGCCGTCATGGTGGACGTCTTCTTGGTGGCCCTCGACCAGACGATTGTGGGCACGGCCATCCCCAAGATCACCGACGAGTTCCACGGCCTCAACGACGTGTCGTGGTACGCGGCGGCGTACTTCATGACGTTTGGCGCCGCCCAGGCGTCGGCCGGCAAGGTCTACAAGTACTACAACCTCAAGTGGAGTTTTCTGGCGTCGATGGTGCTGTTCGAGGTCGGCAGCCTCGTGTGCGCCGTGGCGCCCAACTCCAAGACGCTGGTCGTGGGCCGGGCGCTGGCGGGCCTGGGCGGTGCCGGGCTGTCGGTGGGCGGCACGAGCATCGTGGCGCTGGCGGTGCCGCCCGTGCAGCGGCCGATGATGATGGGCGTGGTGGGGGCGACGTATGCGGTGGCGGCGGTGCTGGGCCCGCTGGTGGGCGGCGCCTTCACCGCCAACGTCTCGTGGCGGTGGTGCTTCTACATCAACTTGCCGCTGGGCGGCGTGGCGGCGGTGGCCGTGCTGGTCTTCTTCGACACGCCGCCGCCGCCGACGGCCGGCGCCGCACGGGCAGCCACTTGGCAGCAGAAGCTGCTGCACCTCGACCCTGTGGGCATCGCGCTGGCCATGGGCGGCATCACCTCGCTCATTCTGGCGCTGCAGTACGGCGGCAACGCGCACGCGTGGGGCAGCAGCGTCGTCGTCGGCCTGCTTGTGGGCTTCGTGCTGCTGGTTGCGGCGCTGGTCGTGTGGGAGGCCTGGCTCGGCGAGTACGCCATGCTGCTGCCGCGGCTGTTCCGGCAGCGCTCGCTCTGGGCCACGGCGCCGTTCCAGTTCTTCTTCATGGGCGCCTACGTCGTCCTGCTGTACTACCTGCCGCTCTACTTCCAGAGCATCCGCGGCGCCAGCCCCATCCGCTCGGGCGTCGACAACCTGCCGCTCGTCGTCACCGCCACTGTCTTTGCCCTCGTCGGCGGTGCCATCGTTGCCCAGACGGGCCGCGCCCAGCAGGTCATGATGGCCGGCTCGGCGCTCGCGACCGTCGGCATCGGCCTCATCTACTCGTGGGACCAGACCACGTCCACGGCCCGCTGGGTCGGCTACCAGCTCTTCACGGGCGCCACGATGGCCATCGCCATCATGCACGGCCTCAGCATCGCCCAGGCCCATGTCGCCGCCGACGACATCCCCGCCGTCACCGCCAACCTGCTCGTGTTCCAGACCATCGGCGGCGCCTTCAGCACGTCCATCGGCCAGGCGGCGTTCGTCAACCGGCTGCTGGCCGTGCTGCCGTCCGCCGCGCCCCGCGTCGACCCCCGCCTCGTCATCGTGACGGGCGCCTCCGAGCTGCGCAATGTGTTCGCGGCCGACGTCCTGCCAGGCGTGCTAGACGCCTACATGGCCGCGCTCAAAGCCGCCTTTGCGGTCGGCATCGGGTTCTGCGGCGTGGCTGTGCTGTGTTCGCTTGCCATTCCCATGAAGCGGCTCCCCAAGGCGGCCGGGGATGCAGCAATGGCGGCCGTGGTGTAGGGCGATGACGAGTGGGTGGAGTTGTCGTGCTGTGGATGGTTGTGTGCCGGATGTAGCTGTCTTCGTCTCCTCGTTTTCTGTCTTCTTTCTAATATCTCTCGTCTGTCTCTCGTCTTCTTTTCATTGATGCATATCCCATAGATTCATAACGTCGTAGTCATAAGATAGTATTAATTACAGCCAATATACAGCCCATGTCCAGCCCATGTCCAGCCCATGTACAGCCACCCACCTACACCACATCCACGGGGATGTCGCGTACATACTGCTCGATCCGCGCATACGTGTCCTGTTCCACCTTGAGAGCCTCGGCCACATCGCCCGACGCATCCAATGCCTCTTGCAGCAGCCACATCTCCCGCAAGACCTGTGGGTCGTGGGCGCCGTCGGACTGGGTGCGGAGGTCGATGACCGCGCGGATCTGCTCGACGGCGTCCATGTGTGCAGCGTGTGTGTCGTTTGTGTCGACCACGGCAGAGGGACGAAGACTGTCGACAATCAGATTGTTGGCAGTCTGTTTGCTGCTCTTCTTCTGTGCGTCAATGTCCATGAGGGTGCGAATCACACAGGCCACGTTGCCCAGGTGGATGCTCGGCGTGTGCGTGAGCTGCCACTTCTCGTCAGGCGGCGACGACCCATGGGCATCGACCTTAACGGACGCGGTGTCAGGCACGGCTTGCAAGATCTTGGCCGTCGTCAGGCCGGCGAGCATGCGGAGCAGCAGGGTGGTGTCGCCCCGGAAGCCGGCGGCGGCGTCGTGGAAGATCTCGTCGCCGTGGGCGCGCAGGGCGGCCACGCTGCTGGCGTGCAGGCGTGAAAAGTCGGAGCGCGGCGGTGGGGGAGGTGGCTGGAGAGGTGGCTGCTGCGGCGGTACTGCCACATCCTCCGACACAACAGGGCGGTCGTCGGGCACTTGCACGGCGTCAATGGTGCGGAACCAATGCGTGAGGGAGCCGACCATGGCGACGGGCGGGCCGATGGAGCAGCTTTCCCACAGGATGCAGCAGTAGAGATTAAAGAGGTTGGGATCGTAGTGGGCAAACAAAATCTCGGCGTTGAGGGTCCAGGCTTGGGCCAACAAAGTGCGGATGAGGTCGCCGGAGCCGTCAGGGGAGGACGACGACGACGCCGCCGCAGACGCAGCCACGCCCCGTAGACTATGCAGCAGCGCCAGCAGGGGATGCCCGCCGGCCAGCTCGGGTTTGTTGCCCACCAGCGCAATGACATGCGCCAGCAGCATCTGGAAGAGCCGGATCTGGCCCAGGGACACAATGTGGTGCATGATTTCCAGTAGGTTCCAGACGAGCACGGGCGCCTGCAGCATCTGCAGCATGTCTTCGACGAGCAGAAAGGCTTTGCGGGCGGTCCGGCCGGCCAGCTCGCCGCGGCCGCGCTCCAGCAGGTCCATGACCAGTTTGAAGGCGAAGCTGATTTCTTTGGCCTTGGCCGGACGGCGGTGGACAGCCGGGGAAGAGGAGGAGGCGGTAGTCGTGGATGTTGTGGATGTTGGTGAGGAAGAGGAGGAGGAAGAGGACGACGACGGTGCCACGCCCTCAAAGTAAGCACCGCTCCATGTCTTGATGGATGTCAACAGCAGCAGCGTCAGCGTGTCCTCGGGGCCCAATGCGGGCAGGCCGGGGATGGACAAGTAGCCGTTGTCGAGGCCCTTTTGGATGTGCCCAACTCTCCCGACTCTCCCGACTCTCCCGACCTGCCCGACGTTCTGCAACGACTGGACAGCCTGTTTCCGTCGGGCATTCTTCTGGAAGCCCCATTTGGCAAATCTCTTCTTGTACATCTGGACCCTACCGGCAGCCGGCAGTCAGTAGACGGCACACACGCGCACCCCGGGACAATCTGTACTCCGCTTCTCCACTTACGTCGCCGCAAAGTTGTGCTCCCGCTCCATGTACTGTATGACATGCCGCAGTTTCCGCCGTTCGCGGACGTACAACCGCTCGATCTCGGGGTACGCGGCCGCCCACTCGGCATCGCTGTGCGTGAGAGACGGCGGGTGTTCAGGCTGATGTTGGAAGACGGCCGCCGTCGCCGTGTCTGTGACGGACCGGCCATTGGGCCGTGGAGCCAATATCGGTGCTTTCATGGGTTGTGTTGAAATGCGCGTGGATGTTGATGTGTGACGAGACAAGAGGATGTGCGAAGCAGACGAAAGCGCCGCAAATGGGGAGGACGCAGCCTGATTACAAACTCGGTCGACACGGCTTACAGCGGGATTCTGCCAAGGTCTTGGCAGGATTAGCGCTGGACCACACACTACTGAACCACTAAACAGTCGCGCACGCCGCCAATGCGAGTCATGCCGCAGCCTAACCGTCGTCGTCTCGTTCTTCGCTTCGGCTTCCCTGCTGAACCCGAGCGTAGCCTCACTTTCTCGCTCTTTCCGAGGTCACCGTTTTACACCACCACAACACCACCTCTCGCACAATGCAAGGACCATCACCACAAACGACTGTCGCCTCGCCGGCGTCAAATACCCGAAAGCGCCGCCACGTCAAGAGCCGTCTCGGCTGCGCCATTTGTAAGAGACGAAAGATCAAAGTAGGTCGTCTCGGTGTTCTCGTCGTCGTGATGTCTTCGCGATACCATCGCGATACTGTATGAATGTCTTCTGACCACGATGTCCACTACAGTGCGATGAGTCTCGGCCGGGATGTGCCAATTGCGCAAAGCATGGCGTCGACTGCGACTTTCTGAACGAGCCGGCGACGGTGCAGAGCCGGTCCAATGTCGCGTCGCCACATGCACGGTCGCCTTTCCATTCGCATGTACATTCACAGTTACATCCACAGCCACGGCAATGCATCGGAACACCACTGGGCGCCACTCCTTCTTACACAGCATACGCCGACGATACCCTCACACCCACGCAGCCCCCCCTGCAGCTCGCCCACCTCGAGATGCTGCACAACTTTGCCACGTCGACGGCCCTCACGCTGTCGCCCGACCCCGTGCTACGCACCATCTGGCGCCTCAACGCGCCGCGCGAAGGGTTTCGGCCGGGGCACGGCTTTGTCCTGCGCAGCATCTTTGCGCTGTCAGCGCTACACATGGCCGTGTTTTCGACGGACCAGGCGACCAAGGAACAGTATCTGGCGTGCGCCCGCGTCGAGCACGACATTGCGCTTCGGGAAACGGCGGTGGCGCTCCGGCACGTGTCTGCCAGCAATTGCTCGGCCGTGTTCATCTCGGCGAATCTGGCGTTTCTATATGCCTGGGCGTGTCCACGCCAACCGGGCGACATCTTTTTGGTGTCTCCGTCGACGACGACCACCGGCGCCGCCGCTGCCAGCAACGCCTCCTCCCTCCAGCCCAGCCAGCCCGCCGACTGGGTCTTTTTCCTGCGCGGCATCCGCACCATTACCGACGCCTGGTCGGCCGAGCTACTGCGTGGGCCCTTTGGCACCATGATGCGGCTCGGCTGGGAGAGCACGCACTTTATAAAGATGAGCCAGTACCGGCAACGCGGCGGGCGCGGAGAACGCGAAGACGACAGCGTTGGCCAGACCGCGCTCGTGGCGTCGCCGGCGTGGCAGGCCACGGCCGAGCACGCCCAGTTTCTGTACCTACGGCGCACCGTCGCCCGTGCCGCGACCCCCGACGAGGAGCCCATCTACCAGAAATCCATTGACAATCTGGAGTTTGGGTTTGCCTGCACCTACCGGTCCATGGGGGCGTTTCAGGAGGCAACGACAACAGCAGCGACCCAGGTCGACGGCCGCCCGCCCGGCGCGACTACATTGGCCGGCGCCGCCTTGACGTCGAGCGTCTACTACTGGCTCTACTGCATGGACGACGACTTCCTGGACCTCATCATACAGCGCCGACCGCTGGCGCTCGTCGTGTTTGCCCACTTTGTCGTGTTGCTGCGCGTGCTGAGCAGCTGCTGGTGGATGCAGGGGTGGACGACTCACTTGATGCAGGAGATTTGGGGGCTGCTGGACGAGGATCATCGGCTGTGGATCTGCTGGCCGATTGAGGAGCTGGGATGGCGGCCGAGTGTGTGAGGAGGAGGGCGAGCCAGTGAAGAGTGCCGTGACGAGCGGGTGTGGACGACACAAAGTGAGGCCACGCGGAGAGACCAGGCAATGTCATTCTCGTGATTAGGATAGGCCAGTCTGCTGACAATGAGACCGAGATACATGACAGACGGAAAGTGCCGTAAGGGGCATGAAACAGGCTGGCTGCAAAGGCAGTATGCTGCAAAGTTATGGAGTCGTCAGGGGAGATACGCCGCCCGATGAGACCAGGGAAAGGGGAACCAGGCACAACGCGTGGCACCGGCAGACGCAGAGACCCATTAAACAGAGCTGGACTAGGCATCAGCGACATATGGGGACAAAAAGACAAAAGAAAAGGGGACAATATGAGACGGGAAACCATAAATAGAATCTTGTTATCAACCTTGCTGGTGCGCACACGCAAGGCGGAACCATGTACGCCATCTCGTTTCGGCGCTCGGGTTGGAGCGGGTGATCTTCTCGGATTGTGCTCGGGTCGTGTGCTCTAGTGGGTCTTTTTCTCGGTTGATCAGGGCTATGCGAGTTTTCTCGGGTTCGTCCAATCGACTAATACCATTGATGCGCTCTTGTTGACAATCACTCACTCTCGCTCTCGTCGTTGTCTCGTTTTGTGTCGGCAGTGGCTTTGTTGCAGCCGTCAATCGTGACTTCTTTTCTTCCTATAAGAACTACCATCCTCGTCCTCTTGTCAAAATGACCTCTTCGTTCCCATCTTGGACTTACGAGAAACACCATCTCCAGCCCTGCGTTGTGACCTCCATCGCCATTCGAGCATCACCATCGCATCGCCAGCACGCTTCCACAACGCCCACCCAAGATGCCCTCACTCGAAACTCACAACGGCTACCCGCTGTGGCACTACATCCCAAACCGCCCGGCGGCCATCGTCTTTGTCGTCTTGTTTGCCTTGATGACGGCTCTTCATGGCGCCCGCATGATCCGCCACCGCATGTGGTTCTGCATCCCCTTCGTCATTGGCGGTGTCTGTACGTTGTGCAGGCGTAGGCAGCTGGACATGTTCCTGGGTTCGTGACTGCTGACCTGCCCCCAGTCGAAATCATCGGCTACCTTGGCCGCGTCCTGGCCTACGACCAGACCGGCGAGCTCATCGCCTACGTCCTGCAGTCCGTCTTTTTGCTGCTGGCCCCCATCTTCTTTGCCGCCACACTCTACATGACCCTGGGCTGCGTCGTTCTGTACACCATGAACACCGTCAACAACGCGGCCCACTCGCACCACTCGGTCCACGCCGTCGTCGCCGTCTCGTCCCTGTCGCTGCTGCCGCCCCGCTGGATCACCCGCGTCTTCGTGGCGGCCGACGTCATCAGCTTTTTCATTCAGGCCGGCGGCGCCGGCATTCTCGTGCAGGCCAGCTCGGCATCGTCCTCCAAGATTGGCCAGAACGTCATTGTCGGTGGTCTCGTCTTCCAGCTCGTCGCCTTTGCCGTCTTCATCCTGTCCGCCCTTGTGTTTGACGTCCGCAGCCGCCGGCAGGGTGCCAGCAGCCCCGTCGCCCGCAAAATCCTGGCCATGCTCTACACCACCTCCCTGCTCGTCATGCTGCGCAACGTCGTCCGCGCCGTCGAGTACGCCGCCGGCCAGGACAGCTACCTGCTGGTGCACGAGTGGGTCATTTATGTGATGGACGGCGCGCCCATGCTGGCCGTCATGGCCGTCTTTGCCGTGGGCTACCCGTCGGCCCTGCAGCACAACCAGCGCGGGATGCAGCCCGTGGCCACGCGGGCAAGCGACGACGTCGAGCTGGCCGGTGGGCGCAAGTCGAGCGATCGGAGGTTGGGGTAACGAAGGGGGGGATGGTGGACGTGGAGAAAGACGACTGTGCCGTATTTCCGAATAATCATAACTCGTAGACAGCTTTGCCTTTGCTTTTGGTTGTGTTTCGTTTTGTCAAGCTAAAAGAAAATACGACACATCGAGATTAGACATTGCTAGGGCAGTTCGCCTGTAGATGGCCATGGACGATGTGAAGAAGTTATATTTTTGTTTGCTTTAATGGGATGTGGTTTTCTACTATTTTTAGAAAACAAAGATGCATATAAATACGTAAAAAATGAAAGCAGACTTAATGTTATTTATTTATTATTACTTTTTTTAAAAAAAGGGAAAAGAAAAAGAAAAAAAGAAAAGCACAACGAGAAATAAATTCAAGAACTTGTGTATTTCCTATTTTCATATTACAGCCTTTGGTGTTACGTACCCCTAGAAAATAGACTCTGCTGCTATGTCTCTCATGGATGCTCTCCAAGGCCAATGCAAACAACTTTTACGACATCTACGATGTACAAACGTGTCATTGCGTTTGCTGCCCAAGCCTCCGGCCACAAGGGTTTGCGAGTGAAGGACGTCACCATGAACAAGCGTATAGATATGGCATGCACGACATGAGGACAAGAGGACATGGATAGCTTCGATGCCCGGTTCTGCATGGGTCCTGCCGGGAGCAACGTTTCACTGTTTGTTTGCCTGACTTGAAAGCTGTAGCAACATCAGTCCGCAGCAGGTTCATGCCATCTTCGAACCTCAGAAGATACATTCGATACTATCTAGTTCCAGCAACGTCACCTGTACCCACGTTCTGACAGCTTCTGTTTTCACTGCCAGGTCTGCTTCCATTGGGCTGGCTCTATGTCTCATTCTCTGCCTTTCCAAGACGTCTGAATTTTTCTACATCAACTGAAACCCAAAGAAAGCTTACGACACGGTATGGATTGCACATTTCGGTAGTCATGTCGTTTAGTCGTTTGCGGTTAGGCCGAGGTCAAAGTTGGTCCGTTGCAGGACGACATGGAATGTACTCCGTACGCGGGCCGGGGAATAGACAGCACACAGAGACGGCAGATAGCCAGGCAGAACAGACGGGGCTCTGCGGACAAGCATTCGTGCTTTTAGTGCGCCAGGCTTGGCGGTGCCCTTTCTGGGACGTTGTTGGCAGAAGTGCAAGGCAGGCGCAGAGAAAACGCAGGACGAATGGAGGTCGAAGAGGGATCGACATGTTCAAGAAACGAGACAAAAACAACTGAAAAAGACTTCATACTTCGTCACAGTCAGTTAACGTCACGTGCTACTCGTATTGTAATGAAAATTGCATCCACTTAGCCAGCACTTCTTCCTTGTCCTGCCGGTAAAGAAATGAATGCTCACCTGCCTTACCTTGCTCACCTCGTCCGAAGAGCTTCCCCCAGTCTGCTCCATCCTGGCCGAGGCTGCCACCATCACAAATCCTCATTGCGTGGCGATGACGAGCACATTGTCCGGAGCCAACGCACCGGGCGAGGCAGGGATTCAATGCGCTCTCAGTGGACAAGACGGTGCAGACAAAGAGCTGCACGAACTGCACGAACTGCACCTTGGCTGCACAAGACGTGTTTTCGTGTGCTGTTTTCGTCCTATCGTGCATTCCTGCAGGCCGTGGCCCACTGGCTGCGTCGCGTGATTGGCTGGCGCCAACGCAAATGAGCACACGTCTAGGCGCTTACCCGCAGGCGGGTGTTGGTTGTGTCGTTGGTGTCGACCATTTTTAGGTTTGGTACAGGGGGCGCTGTACAGGTACCAGCGAGCGACGTGTCTCCAAGTACCGCGATCGACTCACACACGCCAATTTCCGACGCGTTGTGGTGCCGTTTCATGTTGAGAGTACTTGGCCACTAGCTCCGTTGAGGTAGCATCCCTGCATCCTGCCACCCTCACGCCGTTTCGATAGCGCCGTTTGCCTTTGTGTCCCCCTTTCCCAGGTCTCGTGCGCTGCTATTGGCCCAGCGACTCCTCTGGCGTCGTTTTGGCGTCCATTTTCGTGGACTTCTCTGCCTCTTCTGCGGCCTCTGGGGCTGTTCATTTCCCGTGCATCTTCGCGTTTTTTTTCAACGATGAGCTTGCCTCTCACCCGTTCTCCGTCGTCTTTTTCGACGATTGTATCTGTGCATGGCGTATGTCACCTTTTCAGATTTTCACTGCCACGCGCCAATAGCGGGCGATCCTATGCTGTTCCATCCAGTCCTGTCGAGCCTGTCTCCTTTTGGGTTGGGCCTGTCACTCCGTTTGCTGTCTGAGCGTGCTGAGAGCGTTGGCGTATTCAGTGACACAGCGCCCTCGCTAAAGCTTTGGTGACCCCCTGAAAGTCCCCCATCCCCGTTGCAACCCCCTGTTTCTGACGCTCCCTTACTCCGCCATGCGCACGCACTTTCGTAGTTGAAGAATGCCTAGACGTGACGCTTGTACTGCACTCAAGTGCCTTCAAATGCCTTGAATTGGTTTGGCATTCGGCCGTCTGAACTTGTTGGACAACCAACATGTCCAAAACGACAAACGCCCCCTTCGCCTCGTGTCCTGGAATGCCGCACGGCTTTCGCCCTTGCTCCTGAATGCGTCGCACATACGACGTCTATATTATGGCTCCCTCTGGTGGTTCCAATGCTCCTCAAAGGCTCCCCTGCCTCCGTGAATGCACGCACTTTGTTGGCACCCCTGTACGACGTACTTGGCTGTCTGACATGAATGGCGCACGGAATACGGGGCATTAACGACAGACGTAGTACAGTGCGGACTCTGTGCCCGCCAAGTCTGTTGTGATTGCCATCCCAGCCCGTCACAGATTGATCCCGTTCGCTGCTGCCCTTTTCAGTTCCTGGTCCACGTCCAGGAGCGTCGCCCCACTTCCTGCCAGCGCGCCATTCCTCGCCACCAATCACAGCCCAGATCCTCCTCCGCTCCTTCCCCCGTTCTCTCCTTTCCTCGTTTTTTCTTCGCCCCTTGTTCTCACCCAGGCTGCCCACCACCGCCCACAGCGCCCACAGCGCCCACACCCACACATCCACACACCACCATGCCTGCGTGCTTGCTTGGCCTGGCCCTTTGCTCCTTCCGTCTACCATTCCTTTTCCCTGCGTGTGTCTCTGTCTCTGTCGCCTTTGTTCCTTTCCTTCTTTCTTCCTTCCTCTCCTCTCTCGATCTCGAACTTTGACCTTCGTCAAACCTCTCCTTCTCCCCCAGTTTCCTCTCCCCCATCCCCCTTCCCTTTTCCATCTTCGTTTTTTCCTTCTCTATTTCTTCTTCATCGATCTCTTCGCCTGCTCGCCCTTCTCTAATCCCTTCGATTTTTCGACTCATCGTTGCGGCGGTTCGTTTTGTGCCCGGTTTAATTTTTCGCATCCGCTGTTGTGACCATTTCGCCTGCAATTTCCCATCCGAAATAAAAACAACAGGCATCCAAACATTGCATACTGAAGCACCAAGCACTCCGACGTGCTTTTGCATCGAAACCCAGGGACAGCCCGACGCGCGGCCCTCGAAAAGCAAGACTTCGACTGGAAAAATTATCTTCTCTTCACCTTTCTCTTTTGCATATCTTCCATATTTTGCATCGCGTCTCGCACCCTTCGCACTGCCCCGGATCCTGGGAGGACCTCCGTCTCTTGACTCTTCTTTTCGACTATTTCGACTTGGAACTCAAAACTTGCACCTCTTGCTTCTTGCTCTCTTTCGCCATTTTTTGCTTTCGAAAACCCACTCCTTATTCTTCCTTAATATTCTTGTATTTTACTCGCCATTTTTGCTGCCTCGCATCGATATTCGATCTCTTTGACGCACTCCAACTCGAATAATAATCTCAACCTCGATCTCGACCCGTCTTCCATCTTTCCACAACTCCTTCGTTGGACAAACACGCTTCGGAAACCCCCATTCTTGCGCGCTGACGCTGCTGCACTTCCATTTTTGTGTGTCTCCGTGCCTGTTGACCATCGTCGACTTTGGATCGTTCGTCAAACCCCTCAAAACACCCTCAAAAACGCCAACGTGTTCGCCGTCTTGGTATCTTTGCTCTCCTTTCAGTCAACTCAAACCATCATCCGGAATACAGCCAGCGGCTTCCGTGTCACTCTTTCAGACGTCAGACTTTGTTCAGATCAGTCCAACTCAGCTCTCAGCATCTCGCCGTCAGCTCTTTGCTTTTCAGCATTTCAGCATTTCATCTTACCTTCGTGTCTTGTTCTTACTCTCAGCATTCGAGTTCGATACTTTCTGCTTGGACATCCGTTCCTTCGAAACTAATTTCGTGTGCTCTGCATGCAAAGCCAACTCAAACACAAATCCACATAAACGTTCCACTTGCGTGCAACTTGGACACTTCTCCTTTCCGTTACACTCTTCCCTCGACATTGCATAATACGGCCTGATACCCAGTTCTCCGATACACCTTTTTCGTTTTTCACTGTAATTTCGACTACCCCGTTGCGGTTTTCTACGAAACGAAACAACCGAAAATACCTTATCAAAAAAACCCACAAAAAAAGACGCATCACAAACTCCCACAGCAGCAATGAACTCTGGAAGTCTTGCTCAGATGTCTCACAACTCTTTTGCGGCCCCTGCCCTCGGTATGCCCATGTCCGGCCTGGCCTCGCGCCGTGGCGGCCAGAGCATCAAGCCGCTCTCCATTGACGCCGTCAAGCCCGGTACCGACAAGGACAACGGCCTGGTGACCCCGCGCACCAGCCGTTCGCACCTGCTGGCCGGTCTCCGGACTGCACCCAAGTCGGCCACGGCTGCCACGTTCCCCCAGTCCCCGACCACCGCCGCGCCCGTCAACAACAACAGCCAACAGGCTCGCAACGGTATGGCCAGCGGCCTGTACGGTGGCGCTTCGGACCATCATGCCTACAACAACGGCCCCAAGACGTCGCTGCCGCGCTTTGCCCAGTCGCAAACCTACAACACCCAGCACTACACCGCCGAGGAGATTTTGGCCCCGCCCGAGATCCAGATCGACGAGCATGATGTCTCCAACGCTGACGCCGACTATGCCGAGCTGGTCGCCACCAACATGTACCTCGCAGCCCAGAAGCAGCGCCTGCAGCAGCAGCTGATGTCGGTCCAGGCCGCTCAGCAGCAGTTCCAGAACCTGAACCTGGCTGGCGGCAACGGCGGCAATGCCAACACCGCCCAGCAACAGGCGGCCGCTCTGCAGCAGGCTGCGTACCAGCAGATGCTGTATCAGCAGCAGCGGCAGCAGCAACCGCAGCAGCAGGTCTACGCCGTTGTGGACCCCGTCACGGGCCAGCAGACGCTGTATGTGGGCCAGGGCAACGCGCAGCTCAACAACCACTACATGGAGCAGTACAATGCCAACTTGCAGCAGCTGCAGCATCTCCAGCTTCTCCAGCAGCAGCTCCAGCAGCAGCAGCTCCAGAGCCAGCAGCAACAGCACCTCCAGAACCACCAGACCCAGTACCAGCAGCACCTCTACCAGCCGTACCACAACCAGCAGCAGCACCGCCAAGCGTCGCCCATCTCGGCGCCGCGTGTCCAAGTGTCCCCGCCGTCCGGCGAGGATGGTAGCCACTCGCACTCGATGTACGGTGGCGGCCACCGTAACCCGTCGCCGCCCCGCCGCTTTGAGTCTTCGTCTGCCTCTGACCAGCACGCGCCGCTGCCGCCCCCGAGCGCCAACGCCTTCCGCCGCGGCCACAAGAAGTCGGCTTCGCTGATTGCCTCCACCACGCTCGACGTCAACAACGCTTCCTCGTCCGCCATCGAGCCCAAGTCTGCCGGCCCCAAGGCAACCAGCTTCCCGCCCAACGTGATGCAGGCGCCGTCGCAGTCCCAGGCGAGTGGTACGTACGGCCCCGGTCAGGGTCGTGCTGGTGAGCACCCCGTGCGCCAACCCCGTGGCCCGCCCAACTTCGAAGAGCTCGCCCGCAAGCCCACGTCCAAGCACGAGGACAGCAAGAACTTTGCGACGCGCACGCGCCGGTCGGCCGTACACAACCTGGTGCGCGCCGGTTTCACGCGTCGCCAGGGCACGGGTGGCAGTGGCAGTGGTAGCCCGGGCAGCATCAGCCCCATTTCGGAGACGGCCGAGCACAACGACGAACACGACGACCTGGCCACGCCTCTGACGGACGATGAGTCCGTGTCTGGCCGCAGCGGTTCGGGCAGCCTCAACGGCGACGACGTGGAGTGCTCGCTGCCGAGCTCGCGCACGTCGACGGGCAGCTGGGGCGCCATTGGCTCCGAGCGCCCGGGCTCGCGCGAGAAGGAGAAGGGCCGCAAGAGCACCGAGTCGCTGAAGGATGCGGCCGCGACTGCCTCGACGGAATCGGGCCCCGGCAGCTTTGCGTCGATGTTCAAGACGGTGGCTAAGCCGGCGTCGACGGATGTGCAGCGGCGAGCGCCGATGCTTGTTCTGTCCAACGCTGCAGAGAAGCGGCGGTTTGCTGTGTAAAGCAACTGTGTAGCTGAGCAGGCGACAGCTGCGAAGTTGTTCCAACTGCTTTTACCAACCGCGCGAAGCGGATGTCGTGCTGTCGTGGCCGACTACTGATTTCTTTCTCTACATTCCTTTATTCTCTTTATTCTCACTCTTCCATCTGACGCCCCATTACGATTACGCACCGCATGTGTTTTTTTTTTTTTTGGCTTTTCTTCACTTCTACCTTTTGCTTCTGACAACCCCCATTTTCCTTTGATTCGACCTGATACATTTTATTTTGATCATTTTCTCCCTGTCATCCAAATGACAACCAACATGAAACTATTTTCTTGTCGCCTTTGAACGCGACCAGGAACGAGGTAGATCCTCGAACATTTTTCGGTTTCGGGCACATGGTGCCTGCCCAGCCGTTTTACTTTGGCAACTTCTCCCCCTTTGGATACAAATTTGAGAGGGCCCAGAAAGAGGGGTCCGTGGATAACGGTTTGTGTGGAGGAGTACTCTTGTGAAAGGGACATTGTCAACAGGGCTGCTGGTTGCTTGTTTGGGATGCATTCTTTTCTCATTCATCTTGTGTTATTTTTGTCCATGTGACCTTCTTACCGTGTTACCTTTTTACTTTTAAAACCTTTACTACATCTTTGCGGCTTCTTCGCACCATATCGTATCAAATTACTTTACAATATTATGACCGTTTCTGCGGTGCTGTGTGCACTGGTACCCCATGTGTATTGCGTGTTGTTGGTATGCTTATCGTATATGCGGTACGATGCTGGCTGGATTCCTCATCCGTCTTCCACTTTCCCTTTGTAGTACACGCCGTTGATGGTTTGCAATATTGTCGCGACATCCTTTATCTGAGACGGATCTCGTTGGAGCTATATTTCATTTCTGGTTTCTTGTTTCTGTGTTTTTGGTTTGTCGTTGTTTTTCTTAGCTAGCAGGCGTCTCATAAGGAGAGCCATTCACTCGTTCAAGATATGGTGATTCAAAATATTATGTCCGCGTGGGACGTGAGAATGTAAAGCAAAGTGCAGACGCATCGCGACTAAATCAACGCACAGCAAATAAAAAGCAATGGTGGCCCATGGCCTGTCCTCCTTTAGAGGCTTCCGTTGTTTTTCACCACGTTCATTTCACAATGTCGTACTGATATTGACATTCCAGCATTGTTCCTTCTTTTCTTCTTACTTGGCCTCTGCGGCCTCCTTTGCCTTGGCCATCTGCGCGGCCAGCATGGCGGCGATTCTGGCGTAGCTCTCGCGCTTGGCGTCCTCGACGTGGCCGGACATGTTGCGCAGGAGCTGCGGCATGACCTCGTCGATGTCCTCGTCGGCGGTCAGGCCGGCCCAGGTCTCGTCGATGAACTGGTCGAGGGGCATGCCGACGGCGGGCAGGCCCTGGCGGGTGTGCAGCTCGGTCTGGACGGCGGGCGGGACGATCTCGATGACGCGGGTCAGGGCGGTGGTGGGGTCGGCCTGCAGCTGCGAGCGCAGGGTCCAGGCGAGGCTGTGGAGGGCGGCCTTGGTGGCGCAGTAGTTGGGGCAGCGGGCAACGGGGACGATGGCGAGGCCGGAGGTGACAAAGACGATGGCGGTAGGCCGGCCATGGCCCCGGGCCCCGAGCGCGATGAAGTGGGGCAAGAACAGGTTGGAGGCGTGCGCCGGCGACAGGTAGTTGACGGTGACTTCGTCGGTCAGGCGCTGCAGGGAGACGGACGCCGGGTCGGCGAGGTTGAGGGCCTCCTGGAAGCCGGCGTTGAGAATGACGCAGTCGAGCGTCGGGTGGGCGGCCGTGATCTTGGCGACCCAGGCGGGCAGCTGGGCAAGATCGCCCACGTCGACGTTCTCAATGGCGATCTTGTCCGGCCCGTGGGTGGCCAGCAGCGCATCGAGACGGTCCTGGCGGCGGCCGGCGGCAATGACAAAGATGTTGTCGCCGTGGGACAGGAGCCGCTCGACGAGGGCCTGGCCGATGCCCGAGGTGGCGCCCGTGACGAGGACGGTCTTGTACGGGAAGGGCATATTGGGAGAGGTGGGGAGTGAGGTGGGAGATGGGAGGTGGAAGATGGAAGATGGGAGGTGAGGAGATGGCAGTGTTTCTTGGGGTGTCGTGTGACGGAGATGTCAAGGTTAATAAATATTGGAGTCGAGATGTGCAGGAGAGTTCTCCATGAACGCCGCCAAGACGCGAGGTATCTCATTCGCCCTACCCAGCGATTTATTTACTACGCAAGTCTTGCATCTTCTTGGCTGTTGGAGGTGTTGGAGAATGCTGGCGAAGACGGAGTGACGGACTTTGGATTGCCCCTCCCCCCCGGCGGATGCAGTATGCCGCAGTTGGAGATTCTGTTGGTCGGTGGTTTAAGCTCCTTGTGGCTCGTTCTCGAGGAACGAACGGCGGGCACGGTTGGTGGTGCAACACAAATCACGAACCCAATCGAGAGGTGTATCACTGTGACGAACCTGATAAACCTGGAAATTGCGCCGTCTTACGAGTTGAGAGATGGTCTCACGTATCCAAGGCCTTCATATCTCAGGTCCTCGTAAGTCGTATAAACGGCAGGCCAGAGGAACGGTCGGGCAGCGAACCCGGCACGAGGGCACTTGTGTTTTTGAGGCTGAAAAACATGTGCGCAGTTCTTTGCAGTTTTATGCGGTTTCATTTTAGTCGTACGCTTTTGCGCACAGTTGTGAGTGGTAATTTCAGGTGCAGGGACAAAATGTGGCAGCCTGGAGCGGAAATGAGACGATGCGATGCAAGGCAAGCAAAATGCATGTGAACCAGCCATATTCAGACACAGACACGAAAACAAGTGGCAAGACGAGGCTGAAGATTGAGACTGGATGTTACAACATACTCCGCAGTGTCAGACAGCAGAATGGAGCGACGTTAGATTAAGAATTGCTGCCGGGATGCAGTTGCCATGCCGTCTGTCAGACGTTCCAAATGAACCTTCGGCAGCATCAGCACTACTTGTCCCAACCGATGTCTGTCAATCTGCCAATGTCCGGCTGCAGCTAGCCGCCGCATTATGGGTCCCCCATCCCCCACCACCCCCCAAAAAACCCCCTCCTCCTAACCATACGTTTCGCACGCCGCGCAGTCGACGTGCCGGTCGCCGTCCACGCAGGGCGTGCCCAGCATCTTGAACTCAGTGGTGCCGTAGAAGGGGTTGAGCCACCAGCAGACGCGGCCCATGACGTTCTCCTCGTACCAGTCGTCCTGGCGGAAGCAGTACCACAGGCCGTCGCGCTGCGCGCACTGGCGCACGCAGCCGGTGGTCTGGTTCTGCGCGACGCACGACGCGGCCGGGGCCCAGGTGGCGGGCTGGGTGCAGTTGCCGCAGAGGCCCTGGTCGTGGCGCGGCAGATCGGTCGACTGGGGCTTGTGGAGGATCCAGGTGGAGGAGTGCGTTTCGACGGACGGCGCGGCCGTGACGCGCGACGGGGCGGTGCCGTGGATGAGCTCGTGCGTGGTGACGGCGACCTGGACGACGGTGGCCGGAAACGAGGCCGGCGATGTGGTCTGGGCCTCGACGGTCACCATGTTCTGGTAGTCGGTGGTGTTGCCGCCGTCGGCCGCCGAGGCGACGTCGCCGCCGGGCGCGGCAAAGTCGTACGACGAGGTGAGCACGGTGTCGTTGGACGAAAAGGTGAGGGTGGTCGGGTAGGCCGTGATGGCGGGCGTGGCCGTGGGGTCGTCGAAGACGCACTTGACGGTCGTGCACGACGGCTCGACGGCCACGGCGGCGCCGACGAGCGCGAGGCCGGCAATGACAGGACGGTGCATGGTGAGGCTGAGAGGCACGGCGATGCCAATGGCTACAGATGGATTGCTACGATGGTCGTCTCGACTACACGACTGCAGATGGGAACGGTGTATTCAAATAGGCGTCTCTGGGCACGGACGCGGCGCGCAGAGACTGCACCGTAAATTGGGAACGCGCAGTCGTATATTGGAGGATATAAATATGCTTCTGTTTCCTGTTTCTCCAGACCCATCGGCCGGCAGATTCCAGCCTCTCGCCAGGAGCATCTCGGCAAATGTTGCAAGACGTGTCTGTCATACTGTCAGTGGACAATTAATATATTGGCCAAACCCACAGGAACCGCCACGCACTCGACAGCCATTGGATGAAGACGGATATTGTGTCCGGGGAAATACACCTTCTTGAGGGACAATTTAGTTGACGATATATTTAACCTTAGGCCGCGTAGCCGAGGATCCACATCCGAGTCAGATGGCAGTCGTTGTCGGGATGCCGTCCGCACCGGGCATTATGTAAGGCCTGGCGATTGCTTGTCCTGTCCATATGCTGGGCTGTCTTTCTATTTTCTGTGATCATCGCATGGCCAAGTCGTCCTGTTGTGCACCACTGCTGTGTCCCACTGACGCTGTACGGCTTGTCTTTGCAGCGGATGCGTAGCGTACTTTGTGGCGGGCCGTCCCGCTGTCTCTCACTGTACAACAGAGGCCAACCAAAGACATCAGTTGAAGACGACTAACTGGACAGAACAACGCAAAATCACAAGACGAATCTATTTAAGACGTAAAACGACATCATCTCGTGGACGCCGTGGCCCACCGGGGGCAACAACCCAATTCGGGACACTGGCCCGCTGCGCAGGGCCTCCCCAATATTGACCAGCCTTGTCGGGGGGCTGTGCTGACCAGTGCTTGCAAATGCCCCCAGAGCCCCCACCAATGAGCGTCACAGCTGCAAGCCGGGGTCGTAACTGGCGAGGGAAGGGTGTTCGCGCTTGCTCGCCAGAAGTGGTTCAGCTTCAGCCTCACGCTGGGTCACCAGGGCTGGCCGGTCTGGCGTTGGATGGGCTGCATTTTGTTTTCGTCGGTTGACATGGGCTTGCCCGACTTGCAACTTGCACAACAAACGTCGACACAACACTGACAGCGACACTTCCCAGCTCTTCCTCGCACAGCGCCTCACGATTCCTGATCTCCTTTTCTACTGAACATCGACTCTCTTCCTATTTCGTCCGAACCACCTTTGCCGCCAACATGGCTGACCCTCCTGCGCGGTCGGGGCCTCTGCCGCCCGCTGCCTCGCCCGTCTCCGCCAACCCTTCGTCGGCAAGGACCGTCGCGGCGCCGCCGCGGCCTGCGCGCACCTACTACTTGGCGTACGGCAGCGACATGCAGATTGCGTACATGGCGCGCACCTGCCCGGGCAGCCGGTACATTGGGCGCGCCGTGCTGACGGACTACAAGTGGCACATCAACGGGCTGGGGCTGGCCAACCTGACGAGCGTCAAGACGGCGCACGCGCCGGGGCTCGTGTTTGAGCTCGAGGAGGCGGACCGGGCGGCGCTGGAGACGAACCAGTTCCCGCTGTACAAGAGCGTGACGGTGGACGCCGAGCTGATCCCGGCGCCGTTCTGCCTGTACCGGCGGCAGGCGACGTGGATTACGAAGCACGGCGGGCCGCTGGCGGTGCTGGAAGAGGCGCAGGCGACGGGGCGTGTCAGCCCCGAGCGGCGGGCGTCGTACACGGAGCGGGGGATCCTGGTGTTTATGAGCACGGAGGTGACGACGGACGGGCGGCCGGACGCGCGGTACGCGGAGGCGATCAACGCGGCGGCGGCGGACGCCATGGCGCTCGGGGTGGAGCCGCTGTTTTTCGAAAAGATTGTTCAGCAGTTCATGCCGGGGCGCATGCTGCCGATTTTGCGGGTGGTCCGGCGGGGGAAGGGGTCCAGTGGCGACGGTGGAGGCACCAACGGCACCGACACCACGAAGCTGAAGCCAGCAGCAGCAGCTGCTGCAGCCGGGACAGCCGGGACATCACCCAGCACAACAACCACCACAACCAAGCGCCTGCCGTCGCGCGAGCGGCTGCCCGAGCGTGATGTCCTCACGCCGTCGCCGACCGAGGACGACAAGGACCGGCGGGGCAGCACGAGCGCCAACACGTCGACGGACAGCCTGGGAAAGCCTGAAAAAGAACGACGGTGGCTGAGCACCGACCGAGAGACGCGGCCGGCCAAGGACGCCGACACACGGGACAAGGAGAACGACAAGGACAAGGAGAAGGAAAAAGAAAAGGACAAGGAAATAGTCTCCGTCTTCAGCGACGCCCTTCGCTCCATCTTCCAGAGACCGCGCTGGGACCGCAAGAAGGAGAGTGGCGAGAGCGTGGAGAGCGCCGGTGGCGCGACGGCACGCGCGACGGCCGGTGGCCGGCGGAGTCCCCTGCTGACGGGCAGCGAGAGCGACGAGCCCAGCGCCCACAACAGCAGCGCCAACAACAGCAGCACCAGCGTCGGCACGGGCGCGCCGGCGCGGCTGCCCAAGCCGGTCGACCGGACCGGCCGCCGGCCGCAGAAGGAGAGCAGCAGCACCACCGCGCTGCACACGCGCAGCAAAAGCAACCACCGGCAGAGCCAGAGCGAGTCGAGCCTAGTGGCCCCGTCCCGGTCGCGCCCGCCGGCGCCCAAAATCACCATCTCGGGGCCGTCGCGCCACAACACGCTGGAGCGGACCAAGTACGACACCGACGGCGACGGGGAAGATGACGATGACAACGACAATGACGACGACAGCAGCGACAGCGAGATTGAGACCACCCGCCCCGCCGTGCCGGCTCGTCTCCCGTTCTCGCCACCGCCGCGTCCAACCAACCCGTCACCGGAACGTGCCAGTTCGCGCGCGCCCGACACGAAGACGGCCAAAGATCCCTCGGAGCGGAAACCGGTGGGCGGCAGTGGCAGCAAGGCGAGCGCTGCGAGCACGACAAAACCGTCCGGCAAGAAACGACCGAGCACAGACGAGGTGCTACGGATGCGGGCGGCGGCGGCACGGGCACGCATGGCCGAGCTGATGAGTGAGCTGGATGGGGCGGAGGAGGAGGAGGAGCAGGAGGAGGAGGAAGAGAGTGACGAGAGTGGTGAGAAAGAGAAAGAAAAGGAAGAAGCAACAGCAAAGGAAGACACGGTCGAGGCGACAAAGGCGACGGAGACGACAGAGAAGAAGGAGACAACGGAGAAGATACCAGCCCAACCACTGACACCACCACCACCACCACCACCACCCGAGAGGGAAGCACCAAAGGGACCGCGAGCACCGTCGACGGCAACTCCACTGCCACCGAGAGAGACGGAGAAAGCGCCGGCAGAAGCAGGAGGCGCGGACGAGACGCAGGAGACGGACGAGGTAGAGGAGGAAGAGGAAGAAACGATGCTGGACACAACAAAAGAGAAGCCAGTCGAGACATCGGCGAAGACGGTCGGGTTCAGAGTAGACACCAAACCAGCAAGTCCGCCGACAAAGGCAGTGGACACTCCTCCGGCTCCTAGGCCGGCTCCCAGGCCCGCGCCCAACCCGGCGCCCCGAACAACACCGACACCAACTCCGGCTGCTGTCCCCGGTGCTGTCCGTCTTCCCTTTGTCCCTCGTCCTCGTCATTCTCTTCGTCCTCTTCGTCCTCGTGGTGCACCGCATGCCGTCCCCATCGAGCAGCAACGACACCACCTCCGCCGCCCCAAGTCCTTCTGCTTCGGTGTCCAGTCGCTGTCGCGCTTCGACCAGTTCCTGCTGCAAGCCGCCGACCACCCGCACTTTGCCGCCAAGCCGTGGCTGCCGGCATTCCAGGCCTATGGCCGTGGGGGCGGCTATGGCCGTGGTCGGGGCGGTGGCCGCTTCCAAGGCCGCTTCCAAGGCCGCTTCCACGGCCATTTTCAGAGTTCTCTTTACTCACCCGCCCAAAGCTCACGGTACCTGTTTGCACAGACGACCATTGTGGAGACGGTGTCGAGGGAGAGACGGATGTCGTTTTGAGGAGTAGGGGAATTGAATATTGAATTTGCATCGAGCGAGCGAGCCAGCGCGTTGCACTTTGTATTTAGAATTAGACTGTTTTGTCATGCACGACTACTTAGTGTATCATATGTACTGATTATTTGTATTCGCCATGTCTACGTGCTGTCATTCTATTGTATGTCGTGCCTCCTCCTGCATCGCCGTCGCCTCGCCTCGCCGACCCTCGTCTCTCATTTTCCGTCGCTCGTCACGCCCCTTTGCTCGATCTTTGCCAGGACGTGGGCACGGAGAGAGTGTCTTCGTTGGTGTGCATTAATAAAGTCATTTTCGTGCTCCGTCAGTCGGTCCGCGTCTCTCCTTGGACTCACTCTTTGGCTTGATGCCCGTCTCGTGCAGCCAGTGCACAAACGTCCGCTCCGTGCCTACCTGGCCCTGCTGCACAAGGACGCCCTGCGCGTAGATGATGGTTTCGGGGACGTAGTTCCTGCCGTTGTTGCTGGCATCGACGTCGCGCATGGACAAGGCCGGCGTAATGTCAAACACGAAGCTGTACGGCTCTTCTTTGGTGTCGTTGCCTTCGTCGTCGTTGTCGTGGACATCGTCCTTGTCGCCGCGAAACCGGATCCGCTGCGCGTCCAGCCCCAGCGCCTCGCACACCGACAGACTCGGACTGTCGTTGGCGTGCTTGAGCCAGCGCACGCTGTACTCGGGGACGGCGAGCTGCAGCGCGACGGCCAGTTCGACGGCGGGCCGGACCACATGGGCGGCCACCACCCGCTCCAAAGAGGCATAGGTTGTGGGACGTCTGTCGACGGCGTTGCGGGCGGCGGCGTCTGTCGTCGTCGGCGTGGTTGTCGGCGGTATGGCTGTGGTCGCCGCCACCGCCTCCGCCACTTGCCGGGCCATCTCCAGCGGCAGCAGCGCCCGCGAAAGATCGGCCGACAAGTTCACGACGCGGGTGTCAATGTACCGGGCCAGTGCGGCCAAGCGCGCAGACGCATTGGTGGCGGAAGCCGGCGGCGTCTCCGGAACGACGCCCATGGACGGCGTCTGCGGAACGATGCCCAGGATGCGGTCGATCAGCTGCACACGAAAACGGCGCGCTTCGGGGTGGCGCGATGGCCGGAGTGGTGGTGGTGTGGTTGGCACAGTTGTGGACACGGGCACGGGCACCGGAAACCGCACCGACACCGGCTCCGCCTCCATGTCGTGCAGCAACGCCCCCAGCTGCCGGGCCAGGCCGTCTGCCCGCTCCAACCGCGCCTCGACCTTGTTGAGCGGCCACGGACCCGACGGGTAGCGTTTGCCTTCCACGCGGGTCGTCGTGGGTTGGGGCCCGCTGTTCGGCTCCCGCGTCGTCGTTGGCGGCGAGGTCGGCGGCGTCGTCGTCGTCGGCGAAACACCAAGGTCGTAGTCGCCGAGAAGCAGCGGCGGCACAGGCCCGCCACTGAGCTTGAAGATGCCGCCGTACGGCTCGTCAAAGACGCGCCGCCGCAGGAACTCGATGAGGATGGCGTAGAAGTGCACGCTGTCGGCGCCCTTGAGCCGCAGGAACATGCGCGCGCGGGGGGTCATGAAGCGCAGCAACACGCGCGGGCGGGCCATGGTGTGGTAGGTGCTGGGGACGGCGGGCGGCGACGCAGAGGCGTCCGCGGCTGCGGCTGCGGCTGCGGTGGGGGTCGCCGGCGTCAACGGCTCGGCGTCCGTGGCTGTGTGGACGGCGGCAGTGGCGGCTTCGAGGTCGCGCATCGGCACGGCAAAGACGGGCGCCAGACGCGCCGCGACAAAGGACTGAATGGACGCGAGGAGCGCCGCGTAGGCGGCCTTGGCCTGGGCCTTGGTGAGGCCGGGGTTGACCACAGGGGAAGGCCCCGGGAGGATGGGTGGCGGGGCACTCCTTGGCTCCGCCTTCCGCTGGTCGCTGTCCGGCCCGGAGTGGCCGTGGTCGCTACCGCTGCCGCTGCTGCTCTTTCGCAGCTCCTCGCGCAGCGCCCTCACCAGCGCATCCCGCTCGAACACCTCGTCCTGCCGCTGGTCGATAATGTCCTCGGCCTCGCGCCGCAGCCGTCGCTCGTCGTCGAGCTGCCGTTGCAGCGCCGCCTTGTCACGGTAGAGCTGCTCCAGCAGGTCACTGCTGGCCGCGTCGTCGCCCGTCAATATAGTCGTGTCATGGTCCGTCGGCGGCGGCGGGCTGCCCTGCCAGTCGGTCATGTCGGTGGTGTGGACTGAAGGTTACCGACGGTCGTGCTGTGCGCCGTCACGGAAAGTACACAGTCTCTGCGAATACAAGCAAACTCGTAATCGTTGTTGTCGGCGTCGCTTTCGCTTTTGCTGTCATTTTATCGTCGTCATTTGCTTCTCCGCACTCGCACCTCCTCGCCAAATACAGGCGACGTATGGCCTACAGCCTGCCTGCATATCGAGCTCCTTGCCTCTTTGGTCGTCTGCGCAAACAAAAACGCCCTCCCATCAGCCTTCTGGCTCGCAGTCAGAGGCTGAGTCCAAGGCTGCTTGATTCGTTCATTGTGGGGGGGTCGCCAAGGCTGTCTCTGTGGTTTCATTGGCTGTTGCGGTGCGGCCTGCCCGTGTCCACTAATGACAAAATTACAGGCGCCTGGGAAGCGTCGAGGCGCCTAGGCAGCTCGCCCGCTCCACTGCTCGAATGTTTTCCTCTTTTCCTCTCCCGTTTCCAGCCTCCGACGGCGGCCTCATTCGCATCCGCCGTCACAGCGTACCTCTGAGTCGGACGATTACAGCATGCTGAGCTGCGACGCCGCGCCCATGCCTGCCACGTTCCCCGACAGCATCGCATGCGCTACGCTCTTCATCCCCGCCGCGCAGTTGTCGCCCGCTGCAAACACGCCGTGCACCGACGTCTCGTAGTGCGGTAGGGCCACCTGGATGTCGCCGTCGACGGTGCTGGGCGGGACCGTCGCCAGGCCCAGCTGCTGCACAAATGGCCCGCGGGGCCGCGTCGTTGGTGCGTGTGCCAGGAACGCCTCGTCGGCCGGCGGCGAGCCGTCGGCAAATTCGAGACGGACGCCGCCGCCGTGCGCCTGGTCCTGGTCGCCGCGGAAGACGAAGCGCCGGATCGGGCGCGTGTCGATGCGCAGGCCAGCGGCCGCCGTGGCACCGCTCTCCATGTCGGCCGCGAGAGTGTGCTGTCCGTTGGTATAGATCGTCACCACGGCCGCCAGCCGCCGCGCCTGCCGCGCCATGTGTAGCGCCACCGCCGCACGTCCAAACACACCCACCGCCAGCACGCCGGCCGAGGCCCCGGTGCGCTGCGGGTAGTCGTTGCACAGCAGGCAGTGGACAATCACGCGGCCAAAGCACGCCGCGTAGCCGTCGATGGGGAGGGGCACGTCTTCGACGCCGCTGGCCAGGATGAGCTTGCGGCCGTGGTAGGCGGCGCCGGCCGCGTCGACCACAGTAAAGCGTTCTGGAACGTCCGTCCACCCCACGCTGACAACCGTCACGTCCCGAAATGACACGTACTGCCCGTAGTCCTGCAGCACATGGTCCCGAGCCGCCTGGCCGAAGTTGCTAGGCCGGCTGTGGTCCGGCACCTGGTGGCGTGCCCGCCCATTGCGGTAGACGCCGTCGCCAAAGAGAAGAACCGTGTGCTGCTGGCGGGCAAGGGCGAGGGCGGCAGCAAGGCCTGCCGGGCCGGCGCCAACAACCAAGACGTTGGCCGACGTGGGGCCGGCAGGGGGTATCGTCAAGAACAAAGACATTGGCGGTAAGATAGCGTCTAGTCGTTACGAAATGTGGTGAGTATTCAACGGCGTCGTAGATCATGACATGGACATAAGGTCAGACGAGAGAAGAAGACTGCGATGGCGATGTGAGACACAGGACATGCCGTGGCCATTCCGGGCCACATTGGCTGCCATCTCGACTTTTATGAAGAGTCGAGTGCACACTGCAGGAGACGACAAACGTCAGATGTTGCGGAAGTCGCTGTAGGGCTGAGAACAGGAGTCCGATCGGTGGACAACTCGGTCAGGAACTGGCAGATAAAAGAGGTGGAAACCCAACTCATACAGAAACTCAAATGCTTCCAAACCCGTGGCTGAACGTGCTTTGAATACACAGAATGTAGTTCAAAAAGCCACGGTCAAACGACGTCAACTTGTGAAGCGGGACGTCGACGCGAGTGATTCCACATAAAGTCAATAAACGGAGGAGACGTGTTGTATGACCTTCGCCATACTGTGCCGTTCTTGCTGCTTACAGGGCTCTAGCGGGATCGTCTTAGTGCCTCTTGCGGGTTGACGATTCGACACATCTTTGACGTGGAATCTTTTCGCATTTGCCACTCTGCAGTTACAATTCCTACAGCCATCCGATGGATGTTCTGTCTTTTTTTTACGGTTCCTTGCTCTTTTAATTCTCTTCTTCTTCTCCTGCTTCCGTCCCAATTGTGCTCGCCACGCGAGAGGCCAGGCCCACAGTAAGTCATTCTTACACAGGTATCTAACGAAGTAATACACCATGTTACAGCGGCCTAGGCTGTCGCGACTCACCTCGTGACTTTGCCCTTAGCGCTCGATGGCCTGTCTCCACAGGGCTCTTGGCTCCCTCGGTTCCTTCACTCCCTTCTCCTAGCGATTGTTGGTGTCACTCAACCCCTGTAAAATAGTGCACCACATCGTACTTGACACGACACTACCTACGCTCGCTACGCAATCTCATCTTATTCTCTGATAACGTTTTTGTCCGTTGTCCATTTATTTTCCATTTTCCATCTCGTCTCAACGACTCGCCATCCCATCCCACCCGACAGCCTTCTGCCCTCATCGCCGCATCTCGGCCGCGCTCGTTTGTCGCGACTGCACGACTAGACGCTCTTGGCAACAACCGCCCGCGTTGTGCATAGTGTGCCTTGTTTCGTCGCATCGATTCCCTCTTTGACGACAGCCTCAATTCTGCGGGCCGACGACCACAGCTCGTTTCAACGTCCTCGCACCACGTCCGCCCTTCCATGGCGCCAGCGACAGTCTTTTGCTCGACTCCATTTCCTTTCGTTCCGCTCCGGCACGCGACACTCCCTCCATAGGGAGCCTCCTTTTTCTTTCTGTCGTACCTTGTTTCGTCCTCGCTTCGCTCGCGTGCCTCCTTATCTTTTTGTCCTCGCCTGGTTCGCCCACCCACCCTCAACATGGCCCGTCCCTCCGCCCGCCGCTCCGGCACACCGTTGCTGCACGGCCACGGCCACGCCAACACCAGCTACAGCCCTGTCAGCTCCGACGTCGACCACGACCGCGCCGGCTACCGAACCCCACGACGTCTCTCGGGCGACAGTGACCACGAACACGACCATGACCACGACGACGATGCGGCACCGTCCTCGCAGCTGCTACACTCGTCGTCGACCGCCCGACCCACCGCCTCCCGCCAGAGCTCCTTTCTGCGCGCCCGCAGCCCGGCCGACCAGTCGCACCTGGCCGCCCGCTTGGCCGCGCGCAAAAAGTACGCCTATGCCTCGGTGTTCCTGGTGCTCTCGCTGGTGTCCTTTACCATCCAGACCGAGCTGGCCGCCTGGGTCCAGCACGCCGGCTGGGACAAGGCGTACTGCATGCTGTACCTGACCCACGGGTCGTGGTCCATGCTGTGGCCGGTGCAGCTGCTGATTCTGCGGCTGCAGAAGCGCAGCGAGCCTTGGGCGACGTTTTGGCGCCGGCACGTCTGGCTGGTGCGCACGACGGCCGTCATGGTGGAGACGCGCGACCTGTCGGCGGCGGTGGCGGCCGATCGTGGCCGGCACGGTCGCGCCCACGACCCGGCCGCGTCGTCGCCGCCGCCCTTGGCCGGCCTCGTCTACATGGCCAAGGCCACCGCCTTCATCACCGTCGCGCTGACCGTGGCCGGCCTCAGCTGGTACGTGGCCGTCAACATGACGAGCCCAAGCGACCTGACGGCCATTTACAACTGCAGCGCCTTTTTCGCCTACGCCTTTTCCGTGCCCCTCCTCCGCGAGCGGCTGCGGCTGGACAAGAGCCTGGCGGTGCTGGTGGCCGTCGCCGGGGTGCTCGTGGTCGCCTACGGCGATGCCAAGTCGACACACGGCGACAACGGCGACAACGGTGGCAGCGGTGAATCCCACGAAGCCGAGAACCGCCTGCTCGGCAACCTCATCATCGGTGCCGGCAGCGTCCTCTACGGCCTGTACGAAGTCTTGTACAAGCGCTATGCCTGCCCGCCCGACGGCTGCTCGCCGGGCCGCGGCATGATCTTTGCCAACACCGTGGGCAGCTGCATCGGCGTCTTCACCCTCACCGTCCTCTGGCTGCCCCTGCCGGTCCTGCATGTGCTCGGGATTGAGACGTTCGCCCTGCCCACGGGCAAGGTCGCCTGGTACCTGTTTCTGTCCGTCGTCATGAACGCCACGTTCGCCGGCTCCTTTCTGGTCCTCATCAGCCTCACCAGCCCCGTGCTGAGCAGCGTCGCGTCGCTCCTCACCATCTTCATCGTCGCCGTCTCCGACTGGTGGCTGACGGGCCAGCCGCCCAGCGCCGCCGCCCTGCTCGGCGGCAGCATGATTGTCGTGGCCTTTGCGCTGCTGAGCTGGAGCACCTACAAGGAGATGGCCGAGGAGGAGCACGAGAAGGAGGTCGACATGCCCAGCAGCGAGAACGACGAGGAGTAGTCGTTGTTGGTGTGTTTATTTTTCATTCTCTTTTTTTTGCATTATTTGGGCTGCTTTCTTTTCTTTGCATAGGGGCGTCGGCGTTGGGGCATGCATTGCTGGGTTCAATGCCATTCATGAATGATACCATTTTCACATGTGTCGTCGTATTTGTGTTCATCGTGTTTCGCATTCATCGTATCTTGTGCGTTGCGTCTCGTGCATTGTCTTGTGTATCCTCATCTTGCATCGGCAATCTGGTCGTCGTACGAGACTTGGTGCCATTGTGACAGCGGGCGGAGAAAACGGTCCCTTGTATAGTGCCACGCCGCTCCAATGGTTTCAACGCGGTTCTCGTTTTGATGTCGTATCACCCTAAACTGGCCGCTCAGAAACTGCCAACCAACCACCAACATTCGCCTGCTGTCAATTGCACATCCAACCCAACCGTCGCGCCGTCCAACCACGGTCTTCTTGCCAGCCTGTCAACCGCAATCCGAACCCATCATAACGCTTTGGCGCCCCCATAGCGTCACATTTATGATCCATTGTCACTTGTTCAGACCGATGACCATCCGCACGGAATATTCCCACCCTCCTCTTGTCACTTTTCTCGGTTTTGTCATTTTCTCCTCTTTTTCTCCTTTTCCTCCTCGCCCACAGCTCGCCCACCACCCAGTATCCACTGCCAATGCCCGTCTAGCCCTGTATCTTACTTTGGTCGTTCGTCACTGGGTCCGCGCCCACTTATCGCTCGATGCAGTCGTCGTTCCTTCTTCAGTCATTTCTTACCAATTGTGGGGCCGGTCTTGCTGTCGGCTGCTGCTCGATAGAGAAGGCACAACCCACTTCCCCGCAGCGCTCCAGCCGTGTAAGTGGCGCCTGTCAAAGAAGGAGCACTGCCGGACGGCAGACGGGAGACGTAATGTGATGCGCACAGAAAATGCACGAAATACGTGACGAGGGGGCGAGGTCTTTCGAAGGAACGAAGGCAATGCAACGGGGGCGTGTTCAGTGCATGACGAGGGGCTCAGCGCTCGGGCTCAAGCTCAAGCCCAAACTGAAGCTCAAGCTCAAGCTCCAGGGCCTGTCCTTTTAATAGACGGCCGTCCGAGCGATGTTGCCGACCGTCGCTTCGATGGTTCCTAGCCGCGTTCCGTCGTTCTGCCCCAGTCCGCGAGAGTTTGGGTTCGTTCCCTTTTCTTGAATTTTGTAAACTTGTCAAGCTACCGTCAATACTGTCAAGCTCAAACTCTTTCCTCTTTGCTCGACACAATCATACATAGCTTGCTCCCATTATAACCATTCACCACCACATCTCTAAACCACCTCCCCTCTCCCCCTCTCCCCATCATGTCCAATCACCAGCGTCCTCCCTTCCGTGCCGAGCACATGGGCTCGCTGCTGCGGCCCAAGGCCCTCAGCGACAAGCGCGTCCAGCTCGACGGCGAAAAGGCCGTCGTCATCGCCGCCGACAAGGAGCTGCGCAAGCTCGAGGACGACGCCATCGACGACATCATCAAGGTCCAGCTCGACCTCGGCTACCGCCCCGTGACGGACGGCGAGTACCGCCGCCACCAGTTCTGGGGCACCTTCTTCCCCGCCCTCGAGGGCATGGACGAGCTCGCCGATCCGCCCCTGGACATGTTCCGCCTCTACGTGCCCGACCTGGCCGCCTTCACCGAGGCCGGCCACAAGCCGGGCGAGTCCATTGTCTGCGTGGGCAAGATCAAGCACACCGGCAGCACGTACCTCGACCAGTGGAACTACCTCAAGGACCACCTGCCGGCCGACCGCGTCGCCGGCGCGAAGCTGACGCTGCCCGCGCCCGAGTGGTACCACCTGCGCTACAAGCCGGGCTATGCCTACCCCCAGGACGTCTATGCCGACGACGCGGCCTACTTTGCCGACATTGCCGTCGCCTACCAGACGGAGCTGCAGATCCTGTACGACGCGGGCTGCCGCAACGTCACCATCGACGACCCCAACCTGGCCTACTTCTGCTCCGAGAAGATGCTGCAGGGCTTCAAGGACCACGGCGAGGACGCCGACGCGCTGCTGGCCAGCTACGTCCAGCTGTACAACGACTGTCTCGCCAAGCGGCCCGCGGACCTGCACGTCGGCCTGCACCTGTGCCGCGGCAACTTTGCCTACTCGCGCCACTTTAGCGAGGGCGCCTACGACCGCATTGCCAAGACTCTGTTCAAGGAAATTAACGTCGACACGTACTTTCTGGAGTACGACACCGCCCGCGCCGGCGGGTTCGAGCCGCTGGCCGAGCTGCCCGCGCACAAGAACGTCATCGTCGGCGTCATCACGAGCAAGTTCCCCGAGCTCGAGGACCTCGAGGCCATGCGCACGCGCGTCTACGAGGCTGCCGACTTTGTGGCCAAGGGTACGGGCCAGACGCGCGAGCAGGCCCTGCAGCGCATCGGCGTCAGCCCGCAGTGCGGCTTCGCCAGCCACCACCTGGGCAACAGCGTGACGCACCAGGACATGGTGAACAAGCTGAAGCTGGTGCGCGACCTGGCCGATTCCATCTGGCCGGGCGAGCCGTAAAAGATGCGTAAGCAGGCAGGCAGATACAAAAAAACGAAAACGAAATGAATGTAAAATATGACTGAATATGAATGACTGATTTGAGCGGCTGGGTTGACAAGTTCAACACTTGTCGGAGTTGATAGGAGTTGAATGGAATTGACGAAGAGCTGTGGCAGTTTGTTTGGATTACGGGCGGATCAGGCGAGTCAATAACTCTAGGTAGCTTATTGTTAGTGAATACAGTGCATTCGGCATGTACGCCGTAACTGTCACCTGTGTATTGCTTCCAAAATAGTGGAGCATTTTGGCTCCCCAGAGCGAATTGGCCAATGGTCGTCGCGCCATTCCGTCAACGTAAAGGTCACGTGTTCCGGCCTCGATTTTGCGGCGTTTTCATCGTCGGTGATGCTTCTGCCCACAACTCACAACCGTTTGCATCCGACGACGCTGTCACCACCCACCTCCGCCCCGTCCCCTCCATACCCACCGCAAATATGACGGGCCACGCCGAAGAAACCCTCCCAAGTGCGTACACGAGCAGCGTGGGGCGAGTCTTGAGCGACGGAGCCATCGAAGCGACGAGCGAATTCGATCTCGAGCGACTCTGGCGAGCCTCAGGCTTGACTTCCTACCTCGACCCCGACCTGCACCCTCTCTACGACAATTGCTAACCCATTCCTCTCCGTGCAGAAGCCACGCGCGAGCAGATGAGCGAGGCCAAGCTGCCGCTGGCCTACCGCGACAGCTGCGCCAACCTGCTGATCCCGCTGAACCGGTGCCGGTTCGAGACGTACTACCTGCCATGGAAGTGCGAGGTCAGTCACCCACAGGAATGATAATCGTTGTACAAGGGAGCACGACGAAATGACTGACCACACTGCCCCTTTGTTAGACCGAGAGACACAGCTACGAAAAGTGCCAGTACGAGGAGTTCAAGAAGCGGGTGGCCAAGATGAACGAGTTACGAGAGGCCCGCGACGGTGCACGGAGCAATTAGGAGCATGAGGAGCAGGTGGGAGACCTTGGGACGAACGAGGGCGAAGCAGCATAGGACATCGTACGTTGACTACGTACAACAGTACACAATTGAGCATGGAACACCATATTCGCATCTTGCCGTTGCACGTCAGAGGACACAGGGAGAGAGATATCATGAAACGTTGATTCTATGAAGAGACCACCATACGCCGTTTTTACAAAAGATTCAAAGCAGATACATTCCTTGTCCCAGATTCAAGTATACTGCCGACACACTCCGCTCCCGACATGCCATCAACTACGGTCGACTACGGGCGACGTCCGCTTACGACGACTTGGCCAGCGATTCGCCGAGCTCGGCCTTTTGCAGGCCGTACTTCTTGAGGCGGATGGCGTTGATGTTGATGAAGCCACTGGTGTCGACGGGGCTGAAGTCGACGAGCGAGTCCATGCTGGACTCCTCGGACGAGTAGAGCTTGGAGTCGGGGCTGCTGCGGCCGAGCACATAGGCGTTGCCCTTGTAGAGGCGCAGGCGGACCTCGCCGTTGACGAGGCGCTGCGAGAAGAGCAGCGAGTTCTCGACAAAATCGCGCTCGGGCGAAAAGTACATGCCGTTGTAGAGCAGCTCGGACCAGTGGTGGGTGACAAACTGGTCGCGCAGCGAGCGGACCTTGCCGTCGAGCACGAGGCCCTCGAGGTCGAGGTGGGCGAGGCGCAAAATGGTCATGCCGGGCGCGTCGTAGCAGCCGCGGCTCTTGAGGCCGATGAAGCGGTTCTCGACAATGTCGATGCGGCCAATGCCGTGCGTCTTGCCCAGCGCGTTGGCCTGCAGGAACAGCTCGACGCTGTCGGTGTACGTCTTGCCGTCGGCGACGAGCTTGACGGGCAGGCCCTTGTCAAAGACAATCTGGATGTCCTGCGGCGTGTTGGGCGCCGTCTCGGGGTCGTCGGTGCGCGTCCACATGTCGACAGGCGGCGGCTGCGAGGGGTCCTCGAGCGAGCCGCTCTCGTACGAGCAGTGGGCCAGGTTGTCGTCCATGCTGTAGGGCTTGGCCTTGGTCGACGTGACGGGGATACCCGTGGACGCGGCGTAGTCGAGCAGGTCCAGGCGGCCCTGGAAGCGGTTGAAGAACTCGGGCATGCGCCAGGGGGCGATGATCTTGATGGTGGGGTCGATGGTCAGGAAGGCCAGCTCGAAGCGCACCTGGTCGTTGCCCTTGCCGGTGCAGCCGTGCGAGACATACTGGCAGCCCTCCTGCAGGGCGACCTGCATCTGGGCGCGGGCAATGACGGGGCGGGCCAGCGAGGTGCCCAGCAGGTAGCGGCCCTCGTACTGGGCGTTGCACTGCACGGCGCGGAAGCACAGCTCCTCGACAAACTCGCGGCGCAGGTCGCTGATGATCATCTTGGAGGCGCCGAGCAGGGCGGACTTGGCCTTGACGGCCTCCCAGTCCTCCTCCTGGCCGACGTTGGCGAGGAAGCAGACGACCTCGTAGCCCTCCTCGAGCAGCCACTTGAGGATGCAGCTGGTGTCAAGACCGCCTGGGGAAGGGGGTAAGGTTAGGGGCGAACGTCTGATGTGATGAAGTTTGAAGGCATTGACGATATCGTGACTTACCAGAGTAGGCGAGGCAGACCTTTCCTTTGCTCATGGTGAATGTGTGTTGTTGTGTGGGTTATGGGTGGGAGGGGTATTTGTCGGCGTAAAAGTGCGATTGAGTCAAGCAACGTTCAATTGTTCGTGATAAAGTAGGTGATGATACAGAAACAAAGAAGGGGAAACGCCAAACTACAAAGTGTTGGGGAGGGAAGCTATTTAATCGCCCCTCTATTGACCTGGAACTGCGAGAATGACTCTTCCTTTGGCCATTTCCTTATCAGAGAATTTTCACTTTTTTTTTTGGCTCGACTGCTCCCCTCACCGTTCCGTCAATTGACTTTTTTTCTTCGCTTTCCCCTTTCCGTTCTTCGGCGGTGTCTCCTGGCGCGCCCAAAAGGCGGGCGGGATTTTATGGGTCGCGTGTCTCTAAAAAAAATCTCTTTGGGGGTGCCATGGCGCTGCTCATTTGCCAATTACAGGCAGCTTGCAGGACAGTTGGGCTTGCAATTGGCGGGCAATGGACAGTCAAGGTCCAGCGATTTGCGGTCGCGGAGGGTCACGTGTAGGCGAGTCATACCGTTCAGAGCACCCGCATGAGGGGTCCACAGGGGTTGATCGGGGAAGTTCCAGCGATAAGCCGAAGCTAAGCTAGATCGCTTATCATCGCTAAATGCCAATTGTGCGTCACAGAGTGCGAGGTGGAAGAAATGACCGCAACAGAGAAAGACGAGGAATACGGTAGACAGAAGCTCGAGCTCGAGCTCGAGCTGTGCGAGCTTGGAGATCCGGAGTAGTGTGAAAGCAGCTGTAAGTTTTCTGGGGGGGTTTAAAAAAAAAAAAATAAACGAGGTAGTAAATACGGTTCTGAAATGCTACGAAATTATTTCTTGAACTCACAATTTATTTAAAATAAATAATTCACCAAAAAATAACGAAACAGGTAGGAAATACAGGGCCAGAAACCTCTGTCTCTCTGTCTCTCTCTTCTCTTTCTCTCTCCTTTTTTTTTTTTTTTTTTTAAATCCAGTAGAAAACTATGTGTAGAATTGAAACGAACGTATCTTTTCATTTCATTCTGTCCATGTCTGTTTTGTATTCTGTTCCCTCTCACACTTGCCAACACATCTCATCACGGCCGAATTGTCGAACAAAACATGGTTGTTTGTAGTTTCAGGGTCTCTGTCTCTGCAAGCCAGCAGCTACAGCATTCGAACTACAGCATATGGCTATTGGGCTTGTGCTGCAGCTGTTTTGTGTCACGGCTACCATCGCATGATATCCGAGAGACGTTCGTTCTTTTGCGAGTGTCCTCTGCCCGTTGTTTCATTGGTTGTTTGACTCACCGCAAGATGCAGCTCCAAGACTGCTCAACCGCGCTCAACCTTGTCCGATCGTTGGGAATTTGGGTCGTGCATGTGGTGCGGAGGGCACAGGTTGGGGATATGCACGGTGACCATGCTGTGACTGGTTCTGGAAGACGAAGATGGAAGGTGGAAGCTTTGTGTTGCATCTGTGTGTCCGTGTCCACGCCGTTGTGCTTTCTGTGAGATGGAGACTCGTGCGTACCGTACCGTACGGCCAGACAAGGTGGACCTTGACTAAGAATAGCATGAGAGCATTCAAGTCGCTGCTTCACTCTTCTCTTCGTGCGATGAATGTCCCTTAGTAAAAAGCCAAGACCGTTGAAAATGGAGTTTCGGAAAAGAATGCAATCGATGCAGGGATGGATCGGGCGCTTGCGACTGGCTTTGGCGGCTTTGGCGCAGAGTGCAGCAGTGTATGTCGTAACTCCTGAGACTCCGTAGCTAGCATCGACCAAAACCTGCTGACTTTGAATTGAGATCTACAAGGGGTGCGAGCGCGAACCGCGCCCCTTTGCAACTCGGAGACTGTTGCATGCTGCACACTTTTGGCGACGGATAGAAAGTTGTAGAGTAAAGTAAAGTACATAAATTAGTTGTTATTAAATGCAGGTACGCACAACGGTGACACAAACGGACAACACGAGGCGACACAGCCCGACGCAAATAGATTCTGGAGACACAGACACAGACAACACGGACGACGATACAAACAATATACACTCAATTACGGATAAACGAGGACCAGACGCACAACCTCGACAGCACAAACTCGACAGAGCCAAGAACAGGCCACTCTTGTTGAACTTAAAGCAGCACATGTCGCTTGTGTTGTTCTGCAAGCAAACCAGCATTTTCATCTTCTTTTCGATCATTGACTTTTACGGCTACCGTCGACACAACCACCACCACCACCTCCACGATGCTATCTCGCTTCGTTGCCCTCGGCCTGGCCACTCTTCTGGCCCTCTCCGGCCTGCCGTCCGTCGCGGCCGCCCCCAAACATTACGTCTTCTTGGACGCGCCGGCCGACAACACCTACGCCTGGACCGTCACCAACTGGGTGGCCCGCTATTCCGAGGACGACGCGCTATGCTCGTACAGTAGGTCTCCCCCCACGCAACCATATGGACACAGAACCACTGCTGACGTCTAAATCCCCCCAGACTTTAACATCTCCGGCCCCTTCTCCGGCGGCCAGATGCCCATCCCTGCCTTCGTCGCGTACTGCGCCGGCACCGGCGTGGGCGCGCCGTACGCGCTGTGCCACATTACCGACCTGCGCAACACGACGAAGCGGCGGCAGGTGGCCGCCAAGCTGCTCCCGGGCAACGAAACGACGGCGACCGAGGCCAACCTGGCGGTGTCGTACCGGTTCGACGACCTGAACGTGGCGGACGCGTGGTGGAACTACACGTCGTACGCAACACAGCCGTACAGCAACACAGTGGCGGGCGGCGGCGGGGCGGCCGTGTTGACCAACGGGACGACCTTTACCATGACGCCGTCGGAGGTGTTTGGCGTTGCGTAGGGGCGAACGGGACGTGGAAAGGCGTTGGAGGCGCTCCTGGTCTTGGCAGATCAAACCATTTTGTATACTCTTGTACGGAGTACGGCACGTGTCGAATGGACACTTGTATGTTGCATGTTGTGTGTTGGTACAGAGGCTTCAATTTCTGGCGTCCATTTCGTGCTCATTTGGTCTCATTTTAGATTGGTAGGGCTGGTGGCGCGATGCTACTGCTGACACTGACAGGGGGTGAGAAAGTGTTCGTTTCCTGCTTCGTCTCCAATTGGTCTTGGCAGACTCCCACGAATCAGGCTGCGCACTGCCAACCGAAAGGATTCAGGATGCGCAAAGCCGATACACGCCAGCCTCCTGTCCTCCGGAGGAAGTGACAGTCTGGAGAAACGAGACCAGATTAGAAATAAGAAACAGGATCCGGATGAAAATGGAAATCTTTGCGAGGCTTTAAAGTAGACAATTCAAGTACCTCTTGATTCCATCCGCAGTGTTTTGTCGCCATTGACCAGTCTTCTCCATCTTCACCAATTGTCCTCTACTAGTCTCCACCATGTCCCAGCGCGTCGCCATCATCGGCGCAGGTAGGTCCTTTTTGCGCTGTCCTCCGTGATCAGTCCCCTAGCAGCAGCCTCAGCGGCCTCACCACTGACACAACCACCACGGCACAACAGGCATTTGCGGCCTCGTCTCGCTCAAAGAGGTGCTCGCCGAGGGCCTCGAGGCCGTCTGTTTCGACGCCCGCGAGGGCCTCGGCGGCGCCTGGGCGTACCAGCCCGTCCCCGGCGAGGACCCGGCCGCGTCGTCGTCGATCTACCTCGGGACCATGCTCAACTCGTGCCGCGACACGTCGGCCTTTTCCGACTTCCCCTTTGACCCGGCACGCTACCCCGACTACTTTGGCCACCGGCAGTTTGTGCAGTACCTGCGGGAGTACGCGGCGCACTTCGGGCTGGACAAGCATGTGCGGCTGCAGACCAAGGTGACCAAGTGCGCGCCGCAGGACGACGGATCGTGGACGGTGACGGCGACCCAGCGCGACGGGACCCAGACCACCGAGCCGTACGCGGCCGTCATTGTCGCCGCCGGCCATCTGAGCGCGCCGCGCACGCCTGCGATCCCCGGCCACGACTTGTTTGCCGGCGAGTCGCTGCACAGCCACGCGTACCGCGCGCCCAGCCGCTATGAGGGCAAGCGCGTTGCCGTCGTTGGCTTTGGCAGCTCGGCCGTCGACATTGCCTGCGAGATTGCGCCGCACGCGGCGTCGCTGCACCTGGTGACACGGCGCGGCGGCTGGGTGCTGCCGCGGTACGTGCTGGGCAAGCCCACCGAGGCCTTCGACAACCGCGCGACGCAGCTGTGGGTGCCCGTGGGCCTGAGCCAGTGGCTGCAGACGAAGCTGCTCGAGTTTGTCGAGGGCGCGGCGCCGGCGGCCATGGTACCCGAGCACAAGATTCTGGAGCAGAACCCGACGATCCGCGGCGACTTTCTCGAGAAGGTCCGGACGGGGCTGGTCCAGATTGCGCGCGGCGACGTGGTGCGGATGACCAAGGACGGGCTCGTCGTCAAGTCGACGCTCCCCAAGGGAAAGAAGGACGCCGTCAAGGGTGACGCGGGCGATGCGGGCGACGGGTACGCCCTCGACGTCGACGTCGTCATCTTTGCCACTGGCTACACCCTGTTCGACCTGCCTTACCTGCCGCCCAACACCGCCCACCCCGCCGACGACCCCGACCAGGTCGACCTCTACCGCCTCATCCTCCCGCTGCACCAGCGCAACATTTTCTTGCACGGCTACACCGACCTCCAGGGGCCCCTGCCCCCCGCCGCCGAGGCCCAGGCCCGCTACACGGCGGCCATTCTCAAGGGCCGCATCCCGCAGCCCTCGACCGACGAAAAGGCCCGGGGCATCCAGGCATTCCGCGCCTACAACCGCAAGCACTTTGTCCAGTCCGACCGCCACGTCGCTACGACCCACTTGATCTCCTACGTCGACGAGCTGCTGGCCCCGCTCGGCGCCGCTCCGACGTTCCCCAAGCTGCTGGCCCAGGTGTTTACGAGCGGCCACCCGCTGCGCGCGCTGTCTGTGCTGAGCGCTGTGTGGTTCAGCATCCCCAGCAGCGCCTCCTGGCGCCTGGTCGGTCACGGCGCCAAGCCCGAACTGGCGGCGGCTACCGTGCTGCGGACGGCCGGCGAGAAGCCGACGCTAAGCGAGACGGAGGTCGTCTTACTGGCGAAGCAGACGGTGGAAGAACAGGCCTGATACTGTTTCCCTCGTTTGTTTCTTGGCTACCCTTTCTCTCTGTGTCTGTCCCTCACTGTTACTTGTTTCCATTTGTTTTGTATGCACATCTCGTCTTGATATCCTCGGCGTTGTATCTGTTTGTTTGTCTCGTCTCAGCTTGAACAAGTTTAATTCTTCTTTCTACTTTGTCTAATTACGTCGATTGTCTGCTGTCCGTTCCGTATTATTACCCCAAACCGCTCACGTTGTCGTTGTCGTCGACGTCGCCGTCGGCGGTGGTGTCAGAATAGCCGTGTCGGTCGTCGTGTCGGTCGCGTCCGACGGCCAGACATACCCATCGCCGCCGTCGGTCGGGTCCGGCGTGAAGAACGGAAACGAAAAGTCGCTCGTGTCCGGCGGCGGCGGGTTCGGGTCCGTCACCGTCAGCGTCACCTGCCACGTCGCCGTCGACTTGGCGTGCAGCGTCGTGCTCTTGCCGTTGGAGCTCGTGCGCCGGTGCTCAATCGTGCCCGTTGACACAATCGTCTCCGTGATGGTCGCGGGGTACGCCGTGACCGGCCCCGGGATGTACGTGGTCTCGCTACGCGTCGTGATCATAGAGATGAGGGATAGCAGGGTGCCCGGCGGGTGCGAGATGGCGGTCACGGTGGTCGTTAGGAACTGGGTCGATGTCGAGGGAAACCCTGTCGTGGTGGCGTTGACATTGGCCAGACCACCACTGCCGGCCGTCCCGTTGATGCCGGCCGAGGATGTGGCGTTGGGTTCCAAGTAGTCGTAGCGGCGGGCCAGGCCACCCAGCACGGGCATGGCCGTCGCCAGGAGGCTGACGGCAGGCAAACGGACTCTCATGGTTCTGAGTAGTGTGTGGATGTAGGAGGCGAGGAAGAGACTGCAGACAAACACAACCAAGCAAGGACCCAAGGGCAGGACAACAGACTCACGATGTATCTGTACCGGGAGCCTCGACCACACTGCACTTTATCTACCGCATCCCTGTCGCCATTGTCTCTTGCCGTCCTCTCCTCTTCTAGAATGGCCTAGACTCGCCATCCCAACGAGTGTCGGCTGGAATGTGCAATAGACTCCATTTGATGTTGTCTGCGGTCGGCTTGGCGTGTCTTGGGTCGTCTGCCATTCACCCTATCGTCGTCATCCTCAACGCCTCCCACCACCCTCGCTTCGCAGCCCGTGTCTACTGTCTCCCCCACGTTTTTTGTCGAGAGACAGCCACCCATGCAGCCAGGATGGGTAATCTCGGGCAATTCAGCCGCCGGCCCTTGGACAGAAAGAGCACTGATCAGTACGCGCGGGACAACGAGTGGATACGGAAACATTGTTCCAGACCACTTTGCATTCTGTCGTCGTCGCCGTGCTTGGTGGACTTTTTCGTGGCGCCCGCTGGGCTGCTCTTAATTTAGACCACGCGTGCCACTACTTTGCCGATGTAGACCAAATGCGGCTGTTGTGCTCTACACAAACGTCGGGACTTGACCGGTTGACCGGTTGAACGATGATCCACACTGCTGCTGGGAGTACATTTGTTTTTGGGTATTTTTTTAATTTTTCGAGCATGTTTTGTACAAGTGACGTGACAAGTATGTACAGTGGAAGTGAACAGGTTGACAAAAGTAATGAACCAGAAAGAAACGAACCACAAAGGAGAAGGACCATGATACGCGCATGAACGACAGTGAGAAGAGAACAGGCTGCACAGCAAGCGGCACAGACAGATGTGCAGCAGACACAACACATGGTCGACCGAGCGCACGACTGATGCAACAAGGAAGAATGAAAAAAGAAGGAAAAGAAAAGAAAACGTCATACCATGACGCAGAGACAAGACACACTCCCACCTAGTTGTTGGGCATGCCCGCGGCCAGGTTGGCGTACTGGCTGTTGGGGTAGCTCAGCAGGTTCGGGGTGGCGTCGAGGCCGCCGAGCGCCGTGAAGGACGTGCCAATAAGGCTGTCGGCGCCCGTCTTGTCGGCCGAGGCCTCCCAGAACATGCTGCCGCCGAGGCCCTTGCTCTTGGCGTACTGCACCTTGGTCTGCACCATGGCGGGCGTGTCGTACGAGACCATTTCGCGGCTCGCGGCGTCGTAGCTGTAGGTCGCGCCGGCCGTGGCGTCCGTCTCGACGGTGGCGCCGGCGCGTGGCAGGGCCTTGTAATCATAAATGCCGGCCTCCCAGGTGCCCTGGCCGACGCCGCTGTAGGCCGTACCCGGGCCGGCCGTGTTTTCAAACGCGCGGCCGTAGATGGGCATGCCCAGCACAATCTGCGCGGCGGGCACGCCGGCACCAATGTAGTCGGTGATGGCTCGGTCGGTCGAGAAAGGTGTGGCGTTGGGGTTCTGCGGGTTGGGGTAGAGGTTGGCCTGGTGGCCGGCGTCGGCGGAGAACGAGCCGGCATAGTCGTAGCCCATAAAGTTGAAAAAGTCCACGACGCCGGCCATGCCCTTGAGGTTCTGGACGTTGTAGTTGGTGGGGCCCGCAGGGGACGCGACGGTCAGCAAGAAGTGGTAGCCGGGGGCGTACCGGGCGGCGTAGGCGTCGAGGGCGTCGCGCACGGCCTGGAGCAGCAGCACAAAGTTGGCGGCGTCCGTGGCCGACGCCGGGTATTCCCAGTCGATGTCGATGCCGTCGAAGCCCCAGTCCTTGACGAGGGTCACGGCCGTGCTGGCAAAGGTGGCGCGCGTGGTCGCCGAACTGGCGGCCGCCGCAAAGTTGCCGTTCTGCGAGTACGTCCAACCGCCGATGCTCAGCAGCACGCGCAGGTTGCGGTTGGCCTTCTTCTGCAGGTACAACTGCTTGACGCAGCCGTACACGTTGTTGCCCACGTCGTTCCACGAGTCCGTCGGGTAGTGCAGCTGCAGGTCGGCGTACTGATCGGACGAGTAGACCTCGCCCGTCGACTGCAGGTTGGCAAACGCGTACAGCACGTAGCTGATCTTGTCGGCCGGCAGCATCTGGGCCGTGTAGTTGCGGCCGTAGACGCCCCAGTTGACAAAGTAGACGGCGTTCTGGTAGGCCTTGGCGGCACGTTCGGCCACGTTGGCCGAGGCGTCGGAGACGGCCTCGACCGGCGCGGCACGGGCCATGTGGGCGGCCGCCAGCAATCCCATAAGAGCCGTCTTGATGTACATGGTAGGGGAGAGTCAGGAGTGATGCGTGACGATGAGGGAGTCAACAGCAGGTAAAAATAAGGAGTATAGAGAATTAAACGTGGAGAAGAGAATAGAATATGTAAAGGAGCGAATAAAGCGTCAAAGGAATGGATGAAAGTGCCGAGTCAACTTTCAAGACACCTACCTGTGTGCGGTGATGGTGATATTGGTTGATGTCCTTGTCGAGTCTGGCATGGAAGGTGTCCAGCATCCAGCAGCGTCCAGACACGACCGCGCGAGGCTATATATAATTGTGGCAACAAGTCGACGCGTTGATGCGCTGACGTATCGACGTATTGACGTATCGACGTCGACGTGTCGGAGACAATCTCCCCGTCGTCTCTGTCGAACCCTTGTCGGCTCCTTGCACGGTACTTTGATGGCCCTTGGTGGTCCCTATGCGATCCTTGCGTGGTCCTTGCGTGGTCGTAGGTCTGTGTCGGTGGTCTGTCTTGGGTCCGTCGTTGGCCTGCCTTTGGTCTGTCGTCACATTGGGCATCCAGCCATCGTGGGGTCCGTCACACCAACGGCGACGCCACGGTCGACGCCGATCCACCACCACGGCCCACAGCCCTCGCTCCGCAGTCCCCGTCTAGCGTCTGCCAACCCGGCTAGAGCCGTTTCCAGTAAGATTCGACATTAAACACTCGCTGGGTTGTTGTCAAATCGGATGATCAGGTCGTGACTGTGCAAGTCCCACGACTTGTCCCCCTGGATTTGTTCACTTCGTAACGTTGCCACTTTTGGCGTTATGAAAGCCAAGGATTGGGGACAGGGCGACGGAGGAGGGGGAAAGGGGGGTCACAGGCAGGAGAGAAGATGGTGTAGAATGGAGAATGACCAGGTGCATGTGCTTTTGTGTCTGGGTCTAGGCAATACAATATGTGGCGGTCGTAGTTGTGGTTGTGGTCGAGGTCGAGGTTGTACTTTGATGTGATCGTCGACAAAGGAACCGTTGTAGCGCCGTCTGCATGTCCCAATGCAGGGTTGAGGGCGGACACGACAACAAGACAACAAGACAAAAGGAACGGCGGAGGCAACGGCAAAGGAACAACAGAAGCCGAGAGAGGGTAGCTTGATGCGACCTGATGCAATGAACGGGATTATGAGTCTCGTGGGGTGAAGGTGCTCAGGTGCTCAGGTGCTCACGACCGAGCATGGTGTGGTTTGTGAGACATGTCGAAGAAGTAAACAGGAAACACGCAAGCAGACAAGCAGACAGCACGAGCAGACAGGCGCGTCGCCAAGACATTCGTACTGAGCACATTTTTTACATTCATTGCAGACGGTACGAATTACGCCGTGTCGACACATGGCGATGATCTTTAGCGGCTGGGCGGCAAGGTCTCATTTACACGTTCACGCGCGACTGGTGTGTTTTGAGAATGCAGGAAGAGAGCAAGAAAGGAAGAATGGAAGAAAGGGAGGAATGAAGAAGTGGAACGGATCGACAACGATGGACTCGAGCGGCGGAAATCATGTCCCGACAGGGAGTTATCAAGTACGACAACGGAGAACAGATGTCCAGAGTTTTGTTGGTTTCTTTGATTTCCTTGCTGGCGTCGCCAATTTAATCTCTTCCTATTGTCGTCCGTCTTTAATTAACCATTTACCATTCCAAGCTTTTGTTCCAATCACGGCACGGGAGGCATGCTCTGGCGTGCCGCCAGTGAAAAGGGTCCGCACCAGTTGAGCTGAATTTCCTAATTCAATCGTTTGCCACTGACTAACATGGAGAAGAAAGTATTACGACGTAAATTCGTTAATGAAAGGCAATGTTTATGGAGCCATTAACATGGCTCCCAGAGCCGCATAGGATCTACGACATAGAATGCCGTTAAACATCTGACAAAGTATGACTGGCGTCTGAAAAGAAAATAGAAAAAAAGAAAAGAAGGGACGACGAAAACGGATTGCACATGGCAGGCCTGGTTGCGACTGTGGGACGGAGACTTTGCACCCCTTACACGAGGCTAGTCTAGAGGCCCTGTCCTCTTCAAAGCTCGGATTGGCGACGCATCGTCCCCTGTAATTCTCGAGAACACCACCAGGACGACAGCCACCAACAGCAACAGGACCGGCATAACAACAGCAGCCCCCAACTGTGGAAGTCGACCCGGGCTTTGGTTCTCAGGGGCCGTCTTTGGGGGTTGCCAAGGTAGGGGACGATACGTCGTATTTACGGCCTTCGACAGATCGAGTCAAGACAGAGTGGACGCGACTTGGCGCGCACTCCTGCATGGCTACTGTCAGGGCTACTGCCAGGGCTTCTGCAGAGGCTCAGTGGCTAGTGTCCTTCTGCAAGGGCAGTCAGGGGAGGACAGCCACCAAAACGTACCCCGGCTCCCCAGCGGCCCAGCTGCCCAGAAGCCCAGGGCGCAACATCAGACGACTGCGGTCCGTCTCGGCCTTGGCCAGATCGAGTTGCCTAATTGGGACGTCACCCGTGCGCCACACCCAATTCCCCTCGTGCCCTCGTGAGCCTCTGCGACGTACACGCTTCTGTTCTCGCCCGCGACATGCCCTGACAAGCCCTGCTCTGATTGCCCTTGATGACCAAGGCAAGGGATGGCCCGACAAGAGTCTTGGCAGCCTATATGGAAGAACCAAGCCTTGATCTGTGATCTGTACGACGTGTCTCTGATTTCTATGGCGTTCTGTTATCTGCGACGCTGTCACACTGCTACCCAGTACGTGTATCTGGGTTCTCGGCTTGTTACCTGTGGACCATGGTCTCACGAACAAGGCGCAAGTTGTAGCCCAACCGGGACATGCACGTCTGCCGGCACCACACTGTGGCCAGAGGGTGGATGGTGGGGTGGCACATGCCCTTGTCCATGTGCTTTGGGTGTCGCACCATGCATGCAGTCGTCCCCACGCTCGCCGGAGGAGCGATCGCCATTCTACGTCCATCTGTATCCTTATCTTTTTCATGTACGACACATGTCGTGTCGTTGCCGCCACCATGACTCTGTCCTCGGCCACTGCGCGACTCTTCTCCCGCAACGAAACACTGCAGAGTTGTGCATCTGCATGTCACCTTTGCAACTGCGAAAAGTACCTACCTCGAGAGAATGTCACTTGGCGTGCCTTGCACGTACACCGTCGCATCCACCCACCGGCCGGCCGATCATCTCCAGACAAGGTGCTCACCCCGCGATGCAGCGCCGTCGGTGCTCTCCATCGGTGGTCTCCATGGCCATGCGCCCATGGGCCGATCACCACTCGTCCGCCCCCTGCAAATTGACAAAACCGCCATGGTCACGGCGTTATTCTGGGTCGCTGCGGGCGTCGTCCTCGACTCGACCCAGGATCCGGGTCTGTTGGGCATGCTCTTCCCCTGTCTTGCTTTATTCTCGGCCTTGTTTCTCCACGTCCTTGTCGGCCTCTCCCCTGCAACCCACCTTTTCTGATCTCCCGCTTGTGTCCGTTCATCTGATGTCCCTGTCGCCGCCGTCGTGCGTGTCACCCCTTCTTGTAACGTTACTGGTTTTGCACATCACGAGCAGGGTGCATCTGGTATGTGGTCGGGCGTCTGGCCAGTACCCACAATCGCATCGTCCCGACAGTATGGCGAAGTGTGTACGTGTACGACATGCAGTGCGCCGTACGTCTTTTGTATTCACAACGTCTTCGGTGCTATCTTGTTACATGTGGGCGCGCCCGCTCTTTCTCTGCTTGTCTGCTCGTTCGCTGCCTGTATCGCTACGCACGGTCACGCGCACCCCTATGCATCCGTCCACTTCACGCTCGCCCGCGTCTCGTGCGACTGCCGTGCCAGCTCAATCAGCCGGATGCCGTCGCGCGACGTCTGCGGGTCGACGGCCAGGGGCGCGGTCCCGCGGATGGCGTCGACGATGTTCTCGTAGTAGCCGCGGTAGTGGCCGGGCAGCGACGGGAAGGCGCCGATGTAGTAGCCCGTGTCGGCGTCGCGCGTCTGGGCGGTGGCGTCAAACGGCGTCTTTGTCGTCAGCTGGCCCCAGATGCGCTTGTCCTCAACGCCGTAGTCTGGGTCGTCGGCGGCCACGCCCGGGTGGGCGAGGGCGCGGTCTTCCTGGGGACAGGTGCCGTACTTGATAAAGGTGCCATCGGTGCCCTTGACGACAAAGCGCAGCTGGTCCTTGAGGACGGAGGCGACGTTGGTCTTGACGGTCACCACGAGGTTCTTGTGGGCCTCGGTGCCGTCGTACTCCAGCACCAGCGAGAACGTGTCGTGCACGCCACCGCCGCCGGCCCGCACCGAGCGGAAAAAGGCCGTGACGTAGGTGGGCTTGCCGAACAGCACGAGGGCCTGGTCGATGGTGTGCGTGCCCAGGTCAAACACGCTGCCGCGGCCGGGCGTGTAGGGGGCGTTGCCGTAGTGGCGGTCGACGACGTCGGCCTTGAACCCGGGCGGCGGGTCGAAGTGGATCTCGGCCTCGGTCACGTCGCCGAGGGCCCCGGCCGCGACGAGGTGCTGGACCGTGCGGAAGTCGCTGTCGAGCCGGCGGTTCTGGAACACGCTGAGCAGCTTGCCCTGGGCCCGGGCCAGCGCGATCAGCGCGTCCGCCTCCGCCGACGTCGACGACACCGGCTTCTCGACGACCACATGCTTGCCGGCCTGCAGCGCCTGCGTGGCCAGCGCGACGTGGTCAAAGGCCGCGATGACCACCAGCTCAATGTCCGGGTCGGCAAAGAAGGCCGCCGCCGTCTGGTAGTGCTTGGCCTGGGGGAACTTTTGCGTGCAGTGGCCGAAGCGCTGCGTCGCGGCGGCCGACGGCGGGGCGCGCTGTAAAAAGGCGTACACGAGCAGGTCCTTGTTGGGCAGGATGAATGGCAGCTGGAAGCAGTTGGTCGAGAAGCCGAAGCCGATGATGCCGACCTTGATTGGGGCCATGGTGGGCGTCTCGAGTGCTGTGTGCTGGGCGACTGTTGTGCGAGGGTTGGGCGAGTGTCGAAACACGAGGCAGTGAGGGGTCGTCGTGATGAGATGTTGGTGGTTTCGGTGGGTAGACGCTGTAATTAAGCTGTAGTGTGCAGCAGCTTCTCTCTTGTCGCCAGCGGATCGTCGTTGCTTGCGGATGAGAAGACTGTCTGTTTTATGTTCAATGGGGCGGAGAGACGATGACAACGGGTTACTATTGCGAGCACCATATGGACTTGGACATCGGATGTTGTTGTCTGATATGGAGTCAACCGCGACATGCGTGCGTCTTGTATATCGGCCCGCTTCTCGCGTCCCAGGTGGTCACTGCCCCCCGTAACAGTCGCTATTCCCGCCTAACCCCGCCGAAATCGCCCTGGCCCGGGGATCTCCACCCTGCTAAAGTCGTCGTCCCCGTGTGAGCGCCCGCCGGCTAAATGCGATGGTGGGCTGGCCACGTCGTCTTGCGTTACTGGGACATTCACCTCCGATGCCGCCAACACGGCGAGACGCCTCGACTGCACGGGTCAGGCTGGCTTGATTACACTGACAGTCTCGAGTTTTGATTTGAAATCAACTAATTATGTACAAACTCCATCAACAACGTCCATGACCATTCAACCTCCAGACGGACTGGCTCGTCGCTCTCTTGTCGCTCTCTCGTCGCTCTCTCGCCCCCCTCTCGTCCCTCCGTCGTCCCTCCGTCGTCCCTCCGTCCTCCCGCTCGCCGCACGCACTACTTGGCCGGCACAATCGCCTGCGGATAGTCAAAGACCTGCGTCGGGTCGACGGCCGCCTTGATCTGCTGCAGCCGCGGCAGGCTGTTGCCGTAGTAGACCTGGTTGGCGTAGGTGCGGTTCATGGTCGGGTCGGCGTAGTTGATGTACATGCCCCACTGGTTGGCGGCGAGGTTCTGGGTGAAGGAGTCGGCCCAGCCGTTGAGGAAGGAAAAGCCGTTGGACGGGAACGAGCCGAAGATGGCGCGGTCGTAGAGCTCGTAGAGGAAGAGCTTGTCGCGGTGGGCAAACGACGTGGCGTTGCTGGCGACGGAAGGGATGAAGGCGTTCTTGCCGCCCATCATGTCGATGATGATGTACCAGGAGCGGGTGTTGCTGCGGGCCTGGTTATTCCAGTAGCCGCAGACGGCCTGCAGCGCGCGGGCCGGCAGCGCCGTGGTGGCCATGCTCTTGGAGAAAAAGTTCTCGTGCTGGTTGTAGGGGTGCGAGGCGTCGACCGTGTCGCCGTTGTCGTAGGCGGCGAACCCGCCGACCCAGTCCGTCTGCTGCACCTGCGACAGCGACGCGCCCAGCCGGCCCAGCAGCGGCTGGATCGCCGTCTGCAGCGCCGCCTGCCCGCCGTGGTAGAGGCCCTGGATCTGCGTCTGGTAGCTGCTGCCGAAGATGCGGAAGTTCATCTCGGCCGGCATGCTGCCCGCGGCCAGCCAGTCCTGCAGCTCCTCCCACCCGTTGGCGCAGTCGCCCGCGTTGTTCCACGGCAGGTTCACCTGGAAGGCCGTCGTCTGCGGCGGCGCCGCGAAGGTGTTGAAGTAGAACGTGTGCACGACGCCAAACGACGAGCCCGCGCCGCGCAGCGCCCAGAACAGGTCCGCGTTCTCCGTCGCCGAGCAGTTGACCACCGTCGCGTTCGCCAGCACCACCGTCGCGCCCACCATCCAGTCGAGCGCCAGCCCGTGCGTGTGCGAGCTGAACCCGAAGCCGCCGTGCAGCGAGTGCCCCGCCAGCCCGACGCCGGGGCACGTGCCGTGGCTGATGGCCCGCTGCCCCTGCTTGTAGAGCTCCGTGAAGACGTGGCCCAGCCGCGCGCCCGACTGGATCGTCGCCACCTTGGTGGTGCTGTTCACCGTCACCTTGTTGAGGCGGTCCAGCTCAATCACGAGGTGCCCGTTCTCGCCGCCCAGCCCAAACGACGCGTAGCTGTGCCCGCCGCCCTTGGGGCTGACCTTGATCTTGTTGGCCACCGCACACTTGACCGCCGCCTGGATGTCCGCAATCGTCTTGGGCACCACAATCGCCGCCGGCGTGTACGGCAGCCGCGTGTTGAACGGCGCCACGTCCGCGTTCCAGTCGTTGCCGCCCTTGGCGTCCACCGGCACCGACGCCGCCGCCAGGCAGTCGTCGATGGCGGCACCGGCCGCCGCTGTGGCCAAGGCCGCAAGGGCCCAGGCGGACCAGGATTTCATGCTGGGAGGATGAGTCAAGAGAGGTACCGACCGGCCTTTTTTTTTCTTGTTTTCCTTTCCTCTTTCCTTCTTTCCTTCCCAATAATTTTTGTGGAGTGAACGAGCGTAGTGAGGACAAAGAAGAAGAGTCTAGATCTGCAGTCCACGGGACGGTCCACGGTTTTAATGTCCATCAGAACGATAAAAAATAGAAAAGCCAAGATCTGTGGGGACGACATGAGTCGACCATGCTTACAACCAAGACACGGCTTCATACACAATGGGTCGACGTGGCGTGGTCCACGCTCCTCTCCCTTTCCAACCATCTGGGTTCCGGGGTTGTTGGCAGAAGGAATCCCCCGCGTGTTCAGCATATGTGGAGAAGGGAAACATAACTGGAGAAGATGACTACAAGATACGGGGACGCGGGAGAGAAGAGGACCTGGCGCGGTCATCATAAAAGATATCGCCGGCTTGGCCATATCGCCACATCACATCCAAAGATGCCAACCCAAAGCGGCCAATAATTGCCGCCTTGACCGGCCGTACTGATACCGGTGGTTGATGGGAAGGGAGGTTAAAGGGGGAAAAAAAGGGGAAAGCAGACTGGTCGGCTCAATGGAACGTGGATGAAATTTCCTGCTTGGCAAGGCGAGGATATTGCGGTGCTTTTATGGCCATGTGGTTCGGCTAGAACGGCGGCAAGGAACGCCTCCCTGTGACCCGTTGACCTGTTTGCACTATGGGATGGGTGTGCTCTGTAACGGCAAGGCTTGATGATGTGTGTAGTGAATGCTTGTTTATGAAAGCAGAGAACGGACCCAAATCAGTGCCAACGATGTGCGACGAACGGTACGACAGTCGAAAGGCCAACGATACACACTCGGCTGTCCTGTACAGTACGTAATTACTGCCCGTCTTGGCGAACCAGTTTGGGTAGACAGCAATTACACGGGCGATGCGTACGCTGCACCTGCATTCTGCTCTTGCGGCTGGCAGCGGAGCCGGTGCGGCCAAGTCGGGAATTTGACTGGACGGCTGGCCGGGGTAAATCGGATGGACACACTCTCCGATGGATGAGGAACACGCAAAGAACATAACGGTTAGAGACAAGTTCATGGCGGATAATATGGGAAGGGGAGACGTCCCAAATAGCCATAGTAGGTAACCGTATTAAGGCACACCACATTCCGACGCCGAACATGTGTCAACGGCCTGTCCGTATTTAGCCTGCAGGACAGTTTTCGCTGTAGCCGCCGGAGGTCATATCAAGGCCGTCATTGTAAACCCGAACACCCACATAACGCGGAATCATAAAATGAGTGCAATTATACGAATGATGCGACTGGAGACACGAAGCACGTGCCCTGTCAATGAAGGCTGTGGCGAACAACCGGAATGGAGGGCCAGTCTCTTTGCATCGCGCGTCTGCGTCTTGCTCTTCGACCGTGGGCGGCGTTTCTGACTGCCGTGGCTGTGTGCCATACCCTGTGCAACATCCTACACATATTTAATGGAATTGTGCATTACCAATCCGCTGCACCGCGCTGTGACCGGCTGCATCGTTGAGGCAATGTGCGCAGGTTTTGATGCTTCACTACATAACCGTCCCCGTCCCACTGTAGTACAGCACATGCAGTGGGGCATTGCTACCGAAACACCCAGTAAAAGAGCCTCTCAAATACGAATATACACCAACCAATCACAATGCATGCTTTCAACCAACAATTACCGCATTTGGAAGGAACGCACAGCTTACAAAAAAGGTTGACTACATCACAAAGAAAGAACGGACAACAAATCATCGCCACACAGCAACAGTTGTTTCATCACCGCGCGGTTACGGACTTTGTACAGTATAGAATACTAACACTGCAATACTACGTTTCATGTAAGCTTGATTGAGTGTGCAAGGATGACAATTACGTCGCATAGGCGGTCAAGTGAGGTTGTGTGGTTTTTGTGTGTGATTTGACTAAAACTACATAAACTGTTCAATTGTAACTACCTTCTATCTAAATGCCGCCCAAAGCTTTTCGACGGCACTGTTTCTCAACTCTTCTTCCTTCCTCTTTCATTCTTCCCCACCTTCTTCCTGATGTATCTTTGCTCCTTCCTCTCGGCTGCTTGTCGCCGACCGCCGGCTCACACCTTTTTGTAAAGCTCCCGCACGAGGTACAGAACTCTCATTTCCTCCCGCGTCAGAAAGGTGCGGTTGACGCTGCGGTACATGGCGCCGCGCCGGTTGGAACCGTCGACGCCCAGGATCCAATTCTGCGCGTCACGGACACTCTCGATGAAGCTGGCCAGGTGGTGGGCCGTGAACCGGCGTCGGAGAGGAGCGGCAGCGACGATGATCGTGTCGGGGTCGGGGAACTGGAGGTGCTCGCGCGGGTTGTCTGTGTCGGGATCCGACTCGAAGCCGACCGGCTCGCGGTGCGAGACGCGGCGCAGAAAGCGCTGGCCATTGGCGAGGTGTCGGGCACGGCGGCGGGTGCGGCGGGGCTGGGTGGCTGCAGCCGACTTGATGGCCGCCGTTTCGAGGGCGGGCGATGCGACAAAGTCCGAGTCGTCCGAGTCGTCCGAGTGGTCAACGTCGCCAGTGTTGACAGAAGAGTTTGTGGTGTGGCCAGAGGGGCCGGCAGCAAAAAGATCCGCGTCGTCGACAGTGCTGTCCTAGGCAATGTGCGAGCCGGCGTCCTCCTCGTCGTTGTCGTCCTCGTCGCTGTCGCAGTCGCAGTCGCTGTTGTCCTCGATATCTGCATCATTGTCGTCGTCTTCGCCCTCATCATCTTCAGTGTTGCCCTTGCCCTTGCCCTCCATTGTCTGAGCAAGGGTCGCGCGGCGCCTGTTGGATGCGCTCATCATAAAGGCCAGGCGCTCACCGGCCTCCCAAGCCTCGACGCTGCCACCAGCATTGACAACATGGCTGTGCAGCGCAGCGCGTCCAGCCACCTCGTCGTTGCCGTTCAGAGTGAAAATGTTGCGGGGACGGATGTTGTTGGCCGCCGATCCCGCCGGCTCGTCGTCCAGCTCGTCGCCCACGTCGCTGTCCGTGTCACTGTCCGCGTCGCGGTCCGTCATCGCATCCGAGCTGTCCATCGACTGCTCCGTCTGGTCAGCGAGAACGCCGTCGGCATTGGTCCACTGCACGAAATTGGCATTGTGCACCCAGTCCATGCTCGACCGGTAGACAAAGGGCCGGCTGTGGTGGTCCCGGCGTGCGCGCCAGCCTCCTTCCAAGTCGGTAGCGGCATCCGACTCGCCGTCCCAGGTCAGATGAAAGTCAGTGCGGTCGGTGTTCATGCAGTACGGACGCGCTTCCATTTCGTCCATCCAGCGACTGTACTTGCGCTGCATCGCACACCGACTGGCCGTACACAGCGTCCAGAGGGCGCGGTCGGGCATGAGCTCAATGGCAGGGTGGTTCTCAAAGAGCGCCGTGCGCGGAATCCGAGCAGTGTTGGTGGATGGAAGCATGTTGAGGATCATGCGATGGTGATACGTCACCGCGTAGAAGAGGTGCTTGCACTTTGGCGGCTCGGCAGCGTAGCTAAAGATCATCACCTGGATCTCGGGAGGCAGCAGAGAAAACTGAAACCGACCGGCCTGCGTGACGCTGGAGGAGGTGTCGGCAGCAACGTCGGTGGCACTGCCGCTGGCAATGTCGCTGGCATTGTCGGTGGCATTGTCGCTGGTTGTGGTGGCGGTGACAATGGATGCCGCAGTGTGAAGTACATGCTTGCCCTGTGCCTCATTTTGAATGTCGTCGGAGATCGCCATGAAACGCGAGGCCAAAAGACCATGTTTCTGGTGAAACATGATGAGCCACTCGGCCAAGCGGCGACGGTGGTTGGATGCCATTTTCTCGGCGTGGCGGTTGGGGAACACAACATCTAGCTCGGATACGGGTCGGAGGAGAGATTTGATGAGCTCCTTGAGGGCGTCGTTGGCGGCCTGAAGCTTTCTGGCTGCCAGTGGCTCGATGCGCGTGGTGATGGTGGTCGTAGTGCTGTTGTGCCGGTCGGGCTCAATGCCACCGGCCCCAGCCTGTTGCTCAGCCATGGTGATGGCTTCTGTGGTAAAAGAGCAAGTTAGCACTATGTCTGATGGAAGAGTCAGGGGAGACTGTGAGAGTGACGAACCGAGAGAAATGGAGAGAGATGAGTGAAACGAAGAGAGAACGTCCGGTGTTGGATCACCGCGGCGGGTGCAAAAGCAGAACAGTCCATAACTGATGTGCGATTGTGGGTGATGCCAGCGGAGATGAAAAAGTGTGGAGCAAGATGTTGGCACGATTTTGCAGGGAGAATGGCAGCAATAAACGTGCAAGAAAAAGTGGTAGCGATGAGATGTCTGTCAAAAGTGATTTGAGGAGAGTCGAGGAAGGGATGCCGAAATGGTAAAGGCGACGATTGCCGTCAGCCAGAATCTTTCGACAGAAAGCAAGCTGTGAAGATGACGATGGAAGGGTGGATTGGTGGACAGCATTGATATCAAACAAGCATCCGCAAGGCGGTTTAAAAGAGGAAGAAAAGAGGAGAGGATAGGAGGAGGGGGAGAGGGGGGGCAGGCTCGATATTTATAGGAAGAGGAAGAGGGCGGCAAATCAGTAATCTGCACACCAGTGAATCATAAATTATTCAATCTGTTACTGTGGTCAAAAAGTGATCATTCTGGCATCTATCAAAAGAGGAAGGAGCAAGACAAGAACCATGCATTTTGATGACGTGCTAGCCGGACAACAATAAAGATCACAACACGTGCGTCATGGCGTCTTCACTTCTCCATCAGATTCCATGTCAGGTACAATACGCAAGGAAGAGGGGCCATGGCCGATCGTCACATCCAATGGTTAAGATGACAATATTTTCAACATCTCTGTTTATATGCAATGTCCTTTGTCAACGTGAGCTAGTCACTGTCCCGAAACGCATATTATAACACACAATGGAATAGACTGTTACGAAGAAAAATGGGGACAATACTCTTAACATTTAAATAATGTACAATTTGGAACATCATGAATATCATGTAGTCATGAAGCAAGCTTTGGCCATCAACTATCTACTCTATTTGATCCCCAAGTTGATCATTCTTTATTTACTATTCATTGCAGCTCCGTGTCAGAGTATTGGGTATTGTTCACCCGCATCCATTCTTTCCTTTCACCTGACCATCATAACTATCAGTAACCTTGTTCATTATTAGTCTCGGACTCGAGCGTGGCCTTGTCATTTGTCTTGCCCGTGTCTTTGGCTTTGGTCTTGGCTTTACTTTTGGACACAGCAATCCCAAGAGCCGTGCAGACAGAGCGATCGTTTGCCATAATGGCCGCTGGAAGAGGAAAACGTTGTATCATGTAGCTTTTAGGGAAACGAAGCGATAAGGAAAACTACCAAAGCAAAGTGGCAATCAGAAGTGGACGATAAATCGTACGCAAATTATGTGAGAAGAAAGCGAGAAGAAGGTGAACGGTGAGGGAGAGCAACTGAGAGAGAATGATGGGAGGAGAGGATGAGGCAAGATGAGGGGAGAAGACGAGGGGAAGATGAAATGGGAGAAGGACGGGCGAAATAAGAACAGTGACAAACGGGAGAGAACGAAAAACAGATGGCACAATATCAAGGGATCTGAAAAAGGTATTAAAAATACATAATATAATTTTGCAATTTGTTTTCCACGGCTCACATAGCCCAAGGCTCAAAAAATATGGTGGCGCTGGCTAAAGATTAGTGAATGACCACGACGCCCCAGGTCTCCTCCACCACCAGACCCGACTGTCTGGCACCTATCTACCAGAATAGACTTTACTTAAAAAGCATGTCATGCTCCTTTTTGTCTGTTTCTTGTCAGTTATATGGGGGCGTCGTGACTGTGGCCTGCAGTAGAGGGAGAGAAGATGCAGGCAGGAGAAAAGACGGAAGATATGTCGTTGCAAAAATCCCTGGCTAGCTCGACTTGTATCGGAACTCATACGTCAGTGTCTATTTTCGTGCCATCTACCAGTTAATGCCGTGTTTAACACAATTGTTCACGGTGCCGACGGACGTAAAATGGTGGAGAATGTAAGGCCCGTGTAAACATACGGCACACATGAAAACAGTCTGGAAAAAGAAACTGGGATTAATATCCCACACTGACCATGATTGGCAGTACATAGTCGATGACGAAGAATGGCACAGCAGAGGAAACGGCCAGCAACGGCCAAACCTGCGAGGTGAACATTGGGAGGTGACAGATTCGACTGTTAAGCCAAAACAATATTCAACCAATCAAATCAACCAACTCGACAAGCTCAGGGGCAAGCACGGACTTACACCACACACCACTTACCATACCTTCGCACTCGACTCTGCAGAGACATGGATCAATTATCCGGGAGCATGCATGACCGCAAAGTCATATGATCAGAGCTTCGTTTGACGATATTCAATTTTCGCAAGGTGACGTGTCGATGCTGTGCCCCACCGGCTCCTTCCTCAGACACCACAAGCTGATCGCTCCTTCCCAGCTAAGTGTATTTTTATCTCTATGTTTTCCCCTATTTGTAGGCTCAGCAACAACAGAAAACCGTATTTATCAACCTGCAACAACTCCCCCCTCCACTGCCTCATCACTGCTTCTTGGTGTGCAGGCGTTGTGGCTCGTCATGTTAATGAATCATAAGTGACAGAATCCTATGTATCTACCTCGCTCCTTTTGTTTCCATTTATGACACTACCAAACCCAACCATTCAATCCTGGCCCTTTCCCTTTCCACACATAGGCGCCTCTTCCTCAAGCTGTGCCCAATCATTTCATTGCCGCAGTACCGCCAGACAAAAGCCTGCCAAAAAGCGGGCGTACATATGCTAAAGAAGCGATGTGTGAGAAAGTGAATGACAATAATGTATGCCAGATGTGTTGTTCAACCCCTGATCTCCATAATACATACTTCACTCCAGTGAATATAAATCCCATTCCAATCTCGGACTGCTCGCCGAAATCATTCGACGGCACATGTCCATACTCTATGACGGCCCCGTTCCGTTATAAATATGTTTCTACCCAGAGATTTCCAGTCGTAGTTCGACGTCTTATTGCCATGCAAATGTGTCGTCAGCAAAGGCCTTCATGGCCGGTCTGCTCCATGTTGAAATAACGGCACCGTCGTAATCAGAGTTAAAGTTCACTGTTAGACATAGAGCGGCGAGAACATTGAACGAATGTCTAATCAAGAAGCTGCACTGTGCGCCAAATGGTCGTATTTTCAAACCTCCCCGGCCATAGTTTTCCACAAGTCTTCTCCGTGCAGCCCATACTGGAATGGTGTTCCATTGGTCGTCCTTGGCCAAAAACGGCGCATTCAGAGGATCTGTGAAGCTCGTAGGATAGACTTCGAGGCTGCCCACCTGCCCACATTGTTCGAGTTTGGGTTTCTGGGCCAACGTGATGACCACCATGACAATTCGATGGCTGTTAACAATGACCGTACAGTCTTGTGTTCACTTATGAACACCACATTGAGGTCGTGGATTGTTCCAAATACAAAAGTGTTAGAAATGTTCTGCGTATAGTATTGCCTCATGGACGAGAATCGTCGTGGGTATTTGTGATTTCCTTTCTGCGAGTGCTGACCCGGAAGATGGTTCGTCGAGCGTACACAGTCGGCAGCCGGGACAGTGTTGCGTGTCTGGATAGTGGCCTGCTTGGAGCGCTTGTTTTGTCTTGATTGATGGTTGTTGCGACGAAGTTTTGAGGTTGGCGGTCTTTGTTGGAATGAATTCAAGACGAAGAGATTTGTGTGTACTGATGGTATTGGACCTTAAAGCACAAGGCCGGAACGCTGCGGGACATCTTCCGGTGTGTTCCGTATCAATGTGTTCGTTGTCAACTGACCGGGGGACGATGTCTTAGTTTGCCATGCGATGCCGTAAATCTGGCCCGTAGATGATGCCGTTCATGACGTTCTCCAAGAGAGATATGCCAGCTCTCAAGGGTGTTGCTTTCATTCCTGCTCACTGCGTCTATTCGCGTGGAACTCGGAGAGATCCAGTATGGCGTCCATTGTAGGAGAGGTGATAATCCCAAGTGCTAAAGTTTGTTTAGTATCCTTCTGGACAGAGAGTGGACGTCGTTGGTCTTACCCACATTATTCATGAGTACATTGTAGATGTCGTTCTTCATTGTTGTGATCAACGGCTCAGGAATTGCCATTACCGCTCTCTTCTGCGACGGCTTGATGCGCGGAAAAAGTCAGCTTCGGCAAATTTAGTGGTCCCTACTGTCGACGATAGGTAGAGGGCCACCAGCGTAGCAATTGTCCATGTTTGGACTCTGCAAAGGTTGAGGGACAAAGAAAAGAGGTTGAGTTTGCGTCTGTCAAATGGAGGCTAAGAGGGTTTAAATACACAGAAATCAGACAGCAGTCAAATGCAAACGGGCGTGGTGTGAATGCAAGCTCGTAGGGAGTATCGAAAGAGCGCAAACAGAGACGAAGGACAGGTGAAGTACAGAAGAGTGAATGACAAACGCATGAGACTGGTATCTCTGGTGTTTCACAATGACTAATTAAGCAAGTGCACCATACGCTTCCATTTTTCACGGATTAACACTTTCTGGCCTTATCCTGCATCGCCATCAACATGTCCTCCTCGTCGACTCGCAGTCCGTGTTTGAGCATATGCCGCCCGACGCCCAGAATCTGTCGTCGTATACTGGCCCAGTGCCGGTTACGTGCAGTGACGTTCAGATAGTAGGTTTCCATGGGATGGGCTACTTCTCTGTGGTAGTAGTTGAATTCGCCGTCTGTTGTGTGTTTCAAAGCGGTGTCACGCAGCTGTTGCAGTCCAAACGCGCTGAGTCCGTCATCACCTTCGCCTCTGTCGCCTCCGACCGCCGTCCCTGGCTTGACGATAGGCACCGAGACGATTTCTACTGAGGGCTGGAAGAAACAGCGCGGACCGGTCGAATACAACGACGTAAAGCCGGGAATCGCGTCCGGATCCGCGTCCGGATCCGCGTCCGTCGGCAGTGGCGCCGTCATGTAGACGTCCCAGCGCACGTATGCCCGTTTCATGGCCGCACGGGAGGCCCAGCAAGCGCTCCACAGTCCCTGGTCTGACAGCCAATGGGCGCCAGGGTGTCGTATGTGGTATTGGGGAACGGTCATAACATCGCCTGCGTCGTTGGTGTCGTCGGTGTCGTCTGGGACATCCAGCTGTCGCCAGGATCCATCGTCGTTCTTCGGCCGAATTGAGTCGTAGTAGTGGCCACAGGGAATCGGCTGGCACGCCGTGTCCCATATCGCGTCCTGAAGCTCCGTCGGGAGTTTTCCAAAACAGTGGAAGGTCGTGCCTGTATCGGCGTTTGTGCTTTTGCTTGTAGATCCGTGGCCCGGATGGCTGGGTGCTTTTCGACTCATGACCTTCACGTTCAGCTTGAGACCGTCTGCAATGTTCTGCAGCGCGTCGTACACAATTTTGCGGCCGCGCAACAAGTCGCCCACCTCCTCTGTGCCCATGTTCTCCAAGTCAACCTCCGCGCCGTCCCTGTCGTACATGTCGACCACGTCCTGCGGCCAGTCATGGGCACGGCTCCACAGTAGTGACAAGAGATCCACGGTGTCGCTATGCAGGCCGGCTGCGAATTTGACAAATGCTGGCGCATCTTTCTTCTGTTCGTCGAGCTTGGGTGGCGGCTCTGGGCAGGAGGCGACACTGCCGCTTATCAGACGCTCTCGGCGCGCCGGTTCATCGTTTGGCCCGTATTCGTCAGAGTTGTCAGAGTTGTCAGAGTTGTCAGAGTCGTCATAGTCGTGAACGCTGTTGTCGCCGTCCATGGTAGCCTTTGACAGTTGGCCAAGCGGTTGGAGGGGAGTTGTAGTGGTGTGCAGAGCCAGAGTCCGGTGTTGAGAATGTCGGGGTGTGGAAAGGCAAGCCGGCGATACAAAAAAGAGCTGGGTTGACCCCGCACCAAATCAAGGCAGATGCCAAGATGTTTCGACGCCTTGACTTTAGTCACGAAGTCACTAAAAAAGTAAAGTAATTGATTCGACAGTGAATTTATTCGACAATAAAAATAAAATCGCAAAGAGAAGTAAATAATCAAATTGCAAGTAACAGTTTTCAGAATTTTTTAATTAAATTTTTTTTTTTCTCGACATTTCATTTTGGAGTCAAGAAAAAGAAAATGATCGAGACGAAGAAAAATTGTATTTGGGAAATACGCATGTCTATAAGATGACCAGTTGACCAGTCCACAAACCTTTTTTTTTTGTGTTGGATCAAGAGCGTAAAAGATATTCGAAGACTCAACCTCTGTCCCCATTAAAGCAGCCATCTATTTTTCACCTCGAATTTTAGCCCCTTACAGTTTCCCTGAATTTTTTTTTTTAACTTCTTATCTTTCGGCTACCCACAAGCAAGAAAAGATGGGTATCCTTCGCTCGGGCCGGAAACGTCACTAGGAGGACGATTCTTCCAAAAACAAAGGCAAAAAAGCTACAGCTGACAACAAGTCAGAGAATCTCCTCTATGTGTTCATTGCGATATTCTCGGACGGAAACTTCTACAATCACTGGGCCTTTATGTAGAATACAAACGGCCGAGGCACAAACAAAGTTTCATCTGCCACGTGCAGGGCAGCGATGGCCGCTTTCGTTACGAAACAACCGTCAGATACGCAAGAGAATCTCGGACAATCTGCGATCTGTATCTCCTCGGAACAATCAACGAATCCGACAAGGACCGCCTTCGAGAGGTTTGTGGCGGCGTGCCCCCCTCAAAACAATATCCACGGCTGGAACTGTCAAGACTGGGTCAGCGATGCGTTTGGGGCGCTTGTTAGCGAAGGCATTCTGACTCCTGCCGATGGAGTTGACGAATACCAAATTCGTTGCCAAATGGACGTCTGGCTATGCAACGACATCAAGGCCTCTGGATTCGGACTGAACCCCAGCAGCATCGTGCATAGCCGACGCAGGTTAGGCATTAGGTTTGAATACCGTTTGCTTTATCCCACAACCGGCCGATCGCCCACTCGGTCGGGTAGCTGGCGGGGGCGATGCAGCGTGGAACGTACCGCCACCAGTCTTCCAGGCCATTCCGGCTCTTGGGTTCATCATAGTATTCTTTGAAGTTGTACAACACCTTGGTTGCCTCGAACCACGCTGGATAGAAGCCACTCTCTTCCCAGTCAATGATGCCCGTTACTACATACTCTGTCGGGTTAGTCGAGTCAATGTCGACCATAATGTTCCCGGGATACACGTCGCCATGTGTAAATATGGCAGGCTCGTTGGGATCGGGCAGTGGCAGGAGGCTCTTCAAGAAGTTGCAGTACTCGGGCCCAGTCGGCGATTCTATTGCAAATTGAAAGTCACGGAACGCCAAAGCCGTTTGAATCACGGTCTGGTTGTCAGCGTGCTCGACCCAGGCGTGGCTGTCGCTGACGCCTTCGCCCGCGGTCCCCCCCAGCCGGCCACCCAATGGTAGCGTGATACTGCGTAGCGTTGTAAAAAGACGGTCCAGCTGGCCCCGGATAGAGACTTTGTGGTGAACGGTCAGCTTGGGCCAAGCATCCTTCAAGGTGGTTGACGGTATGTACGACATGAACATCAAAACGAAGTCAGGAAGCCCAATGACGCCGTGCGGCTTTGGTGCGGGAAAGTGGAGAGAATGCTCGGCCAGGTACTGTATGGTAGAGTACTCGGTGTTGGCGTAGTGGGACTCGGGCACGACCTTGACGACAATGTCAATTAGACGTCCATCGCTGCCGCGGCACCGTATCACGCCGCCACGCCCCATCATCTCCGCAATCACCTCTCCCTTTGCAAGCATACGCCGGACACCTTGGTTAAAGTGACCGGCTTCTTCCGATGGCGGCGTATCGCAGCAGTCGTCGCCATTGTCTTCGGCCCCGCCTTGGAGCTCGCTATCACCGTCGCCGTGGCTATCGTCAAGGTCTGTATCGTTGCCCTCATCGCCATTTCCATGGCTCTCGTCCCAAATCAGTGCCTTGACAACATCTGAGAGGGGGCGCAAGACGACATACTTGTCGTCGGCGTCCACAAACTCTGATGGGAAAGCGGGCCGCGGAGGGGGCCTACGCCTTTTGCGTTCTTGCAGCAGCTCTGCCCACCGGGGCGGGTGTCTTCGTTTTACTTCCAAACTGACTGCCAAGTACGCATCGTCGAGGTTGGCGCTGGGGTTTTCTGCGATGATCTTTTGCAGCTCCTCAACAATCTCTCGATTGATTATGGCGTGCTTCGCTTTGCGCTCGGGGGACTCTTCTTCGATTCTGGCAGGGCGTATGTTAGAAAGTGTCAACGAGGAAATGTTAAAGCAAAGCTTATCGGGTAAGAAAGAAGGTTACCTACGGATTTAACTGCGGCATGATGGTAAGGCTGAGTGCGGATTGGGACGGATGTTGTCTTGACGGTTTAGCGTACGAGTCAGTGGATTTGGAGGAGTCAATGGGATTGCCCCTGGATTGTAAAGCGGTCAGATACGGCAGAATTGCCCCAAGCAACAAACATCAGCTCTGCATTGCTCCTCCTCGTGCGAACGGTGTCAATGGCGATAAGATTCGGGCGCGGCTGGACGGGTATAGTTGAGTTGTACGAACAGGTCTTCCGGAGACGTAGTCAGAAACGGTGCTACAATCGGCGTGGCACGGCTGCGATAATGTATCTTCGTGAGCGAGCAGATCGGTGAGAAAGCCGTTCTACTTTATCTTTCTTATTGTTTTAAAACGCGAATCCAGGAGATCGACTCGAACCGCTGTTCTTGCGAGTTACCGAAAAGAGAAAAACTTAGGGAGGCCGTGGGCGATTACGGTGGAACTTAGTTGGCTGTGCCCTACGCCATCCGTACCAAGACCAAAAGAGTTTTCTTATTTATTTTCTGCCTTTTCCTTTTGCTCCCCGTTCACTATGTGATTTAGTCTTTTTCGACCGTTGTCAGCTATCGCGAATTGTCTAAAAAGGATTAAACGGCTGGACCCAAGATAAATCCAAAAGAAACGTATATGAAAATACCGAGAAAAAGGGCAGAGAAAGATGAAACAATTGTCAGGAGGAGTGTGGGTCACGGGCCATACCACGTGACTATCACACGTGATACATAATTCAGGGGCTAGGAGGGTAAATCCCAGACGTGAGGCAATTATGGATTCAGGCGCAGATTCTCTACACACACATAATAATGCATACAATTTTGGCCATACACTGTATTTGACAGTTATGAGCCCGGCTTATCCGTTCAACTGTTGATTATTGTCAGAAAACGAATCCTGACATCAATTGCTTCAATTCTCATAACAAAGGACCGCAACTATGCCATAGCGGTGGAAAACCCCCTATTCAGCCCCTGAGAAGAATCAAAACATCACCAAACATGCCATCCCCGGCGCCTACGAAGCTCTACAGCCGCCAGGACTGGCGTAAATGGATCGGCATGGTGAGAGCCACTGCTGCAAGCTATTGGAGGTACTGGGATCCAGTCAGATCAAAGAGAGACAAGCCTCCTATCGAGCCAGCTATCCCTAAGCCGAAGAGGACTCCTGTGGTGAGCGCGCCAGGCGTGTCAACAAGGGCTACCTCACAGCTCTCGCAGGATCCCTCAAGTGCCACGGTCCCGGGCGAGACCTCGCCAACAGGGAGCCCTACAGCCACGTCAGCCACCCTCGAGAAGACGGAGCTCCCAGAGTTCTCCCGGTATAGGATAGAGCGTGAGCTCTACACCACGTACGACAACAAGCAGTCAGCCGTGAGGGCTCTGATCCACGAATCTGTGGCGCCCCATATTGCTGATCGGCTTGACGATCTCCCAGACGACTCTATTGCTGGCTGGCTAGCTTTTCTCTACAAGCACTATGGAGAAAACGAAGAAGAAGCAATGCTCCTAGCAGAAAAGGAGTATCAAGTAGTCCTTAAGAAGTTCAGTTATAAGGCTTCGAAGGAGTGGTTTACGAACTGGCAGAAGGCTCTCTATGAAGCCTACCGCCTTAACCTGCCATGTACGATGCATGGATCATGGCTTCGCGATCTGAATGCTGTCATAGCCCCCTACTTCCCAGACATAGCGGCAGAGACACGTCGAGCATATAATTCGAAAGACCCAGACGAATACGACGTCTCTCGCGCCACCCATTGGGAGTCAGAGGTGTCACAAGCCAAGATGTGGACCGAGAGGTCTAAGGCCGTTCATCCCAGTAAGATCGTGAAGGGTTTTGGCTTCCCAGCCACTCTCGACCTCGGCGACGAAGAGGCTATTCGAGAGGCAGCTAACGAAGCCGCAACGCCTCAAAATACCGATCAACAACCTCCTCCCACCATACCGAAGACTACTCATAAGAAGAGACCTCGAACGAATACGAGAGGAGGAGGGCATAGGCCACAAAAGCGTCAAGAAGGAGAGACTTATGATCAGAAGTGCGAGGGATGCCTTCGGACAGGACATACATGGGAGCAATGCTGGGGACTCTTCCCAGAAAAGGCTCCTGAAGGCTATGTGCCCAGCCAACTCAGCCACCTGTCAGAAGTGGCTGAAGCTATTATAGCCAGCAAGCCAGACCTAGCCAAGAAGGTCCTTGAAAGGCGCAAGCACCTCTGACGCCCAAAAGGGGGGGACATCATGGCATTTAACGTCACGCTGCTTAACACCTACAAACCAGTCCCTAAAGCTCAAAAGCCCACAGTCCTTGACTCTGGGGCCACGATGCACATCTTCTGTGTTCGTGAGAGATTCAGGAGGTTTCATGAGAGCAGTGGGACGTATGTTAAGGGTATAGGCGAGCCGGTGGAGATAGAAGGCTATGGTACGGTGACACTACGTCTCCGAATGCCCTCAGGCCAACCCACATTATATACCATTCGCAATGCACTCTATTGCCCTACCTTTCCCCTCAACCTGGTGTCTTTTAGTTGCTTGAAAAAGGTCTCTATTTTCTGGCAGACGAAGCACAACTATTTATACAGAGACCACGAAAACAACGTGATATGTGCAGTCTTCTCCTCACCTATTGGGCTAGAGTTCCTGGAGACGGGATCAGAAGCTCATCACCTTGATCATGACGAGGCAGAAGTGGCGCTTTTAGCGTCAACAGGGCCTCAGATCTCACATGCGTCTGGCATTCTGTGGCATCATAGGCTTGGGCACCTGGGCCCCGAAGCACTCGCACACATCACGCACCAAGCCACCGGGGTGGCAATCAGAGGTCCGAGGACCGTGGAGTGTGACAGCTGTGGCCAGGGCAAGGCGAAGGCTGTGATCTCTCGACGAGAGCCACCGCACCTCGCGATGCTTACGCCTATGCAGGAGTGGCACGTCGATTGGACGGACTTTCAGGCCGACGCTCAAAATTACACGAGAGCCATGTTTATTACCGATGCAGCCACAGCCTACGTCTTCAGTTATTATCAGCAAGGCAAGGCCTCGGGGTACGACTTTCTAGACATCTTGAAAGACCTGTATGGCTGGGCAACATCACGAGGCCACCACGTCAGGGCTATACGGTCAGACCACGAGCTCTTCTCTGCACCGGTGAGACGATGGGCGGCGCTCAAGCACATCAACGTCGAGCCCTCGGCTGCGTACACAGCTGCACAAAATGGGCGCGCCGAGCGCTCAGGGGGTGTAGTGGTAAGCACCGCACGTACCATGCGTCTGTCAGCCTCTCTCCCATCGAGCCTATGGCGAGAGGTCGTTCAGGCAGCAGTATACCTTCTAAACCGCTCGCCAAAACGACGGTTAGAGTGGCAGACGCCATTCGAGAAGCTATTCGGGATACCGCCACGCATCCACCACTTACGATCGTATGGCTGTAAAGCATTTGCGTTGACGGAGGATGCACAGCTTCACCGTAACAAGAAAAAGAGGCTCGAAGCGAGGGCCTATATTGGCTACCTCGTTGGCTACATGTCCACCAACATCTACAGAGTCTGGGTGCCCACAACTGGCAAAATACTAGCCACGAGGGACGTCTCCTTTAACGAGGCTGACATATATAACGGGCGGCCTCCTCCCGAGCCCCCGTATAACGCCGTCGTGATCTCCGATCAAGAGCAAGCTCTTGCAACCACCGTCCCCGAGACCACATGGACCATAGACACCATCCTTGTTGATGATCAGGAGGACCAGAGCGGAGAGGAGACGCAAGAGGGCCAGCCTATTGACAGGCAATGCGCCGAAGAAGAGGAGGAGAGACCGGGGACTAGCCGTGAGGCTGAAAGAGGTGAACCTCCCGAGCAAGCACCCGAAGCACCGCCGGAGGCCGTTACGGAGAGGCTTGACGGCAATAGTGGGGCCCACGGCCTACCTACACCGCCCGAGTCTGTCAGGTCAGCGGCCCTGGTCACGGTGCCGGTGTGCATAGACGGGATCACCACAAAAGCAAAAGGCCGCTCCAGCTTGCAAGGGCTTGCCCTCCTGGCTGAAGGAGCGTTAGGGACACCAACCACGGATCCTAACATTGCTCTGGGTAACAGGCCCATCGTCATGGTCACTGCCTTGACGGGACTCGGTACGCCTAGGGACGCCAGGCCACAGTCCGAGCCCTCCTTACCGAGTAATACTATTATACCAATCTTCATGAAAGACCTACCCGCGAAGCCGGAGCATTGGAGAGATCTAGAGAGGCACCCTATGCGGCGAGAGTTTATGAAGGCACAGACTGATCACCTGGAGTCTCATGACATTCAACGCAGCTGGGAGGTCGTCTCGATCACAAGTGCCAAGGGCAAGCAGGTGTTAGGCTGCCAATGGGTATACAGCTATAAGACTGACGAAGCAGGGCGATTTCGACAATGCAAGGCACGACTAGTCGTGTGTGGCAATCAACAAGAAGAGTCTCACCTAGCCACTCGTGCAGACACCCTCTCTGGGCCTGCGTTTAGAGCCATGATGGCAATAGTGGCTGAATTCGACCTCGAGACTATACAGCTCGATGCCGTGAATGCTTTCGTGAACGCAGACCTAGACGAGGAGGTGTATATGCGTCACCCCCCTGGATATAAACAGCCAGGGACTGTCCTACGGCTAAGAAAGGCACTCTATGGATTAAGGCGATCACCACTTTTATGGCAACGCTTCTTAACAGACTTGTTTAAAAGCAACGGCTTCAAGACTGTACCAGACGAGCCGTGTATTATGACGAGTAATGGCGTGATAGTCTTCTTCTTCGTGGATGACATCGTGCTAGCCTTTCGAAAGAAGACAGAGCCGAAGGTGCACAGGCTCGTCGATAGACTGGCAAGCAGAGTTATGCTCAAAAGGCTAGGAGAGATCGAGTGGTTCCTCGGCATACACATCGTGAGAGACAGGGCCTCACGAAAGGTCTACCTCTCGCAACGAGCATACATCGACAAAATCGCAAAGACCTTCTGCAAGCCAGAGGAGCTTCATGGCAAGTATCCCACAGTCCCTCTCTCTGCTGACATCTCACGACATACCGAAGGCATAACCTCACCTCGCCAGGTGAAGCTATACCTTGGGATCGTAGGTTCGTGCTTATTCGTAAGCATCACCACGCGCCCCGACGTCTCCTTCGCAGTGAGTAAACTGGCAGTACACAACGCCAACCCGGGACCTGCTCACTTCACCGCAGCGGTACGGCTGGTGAGGTACCTTTATGGCACCCGACAATATGGGCTGGCTTTCGGGGGACAGGACAAGGGAGCCCCAGCACTAGTGATCTCATCAGATGCGTCTTTCGGTGACAATCGAGAGGACCGAAAGAGCTCAGACGGCTTCGTGATACGTTTGTTCGGAGGACCTATAAGCTGGCGAGCTAAAAAGCAACCAACGGTCACTACTTCGTCCACAGAGGCTGAGCTACTGGCCCTCTCACGTACAGCGAAAGAGGCGATGTTCCTTAGTCGTGTGATGACCTCTATCGGGCTTTATTTCGACGAGAAGCTTACGATTCGTTGTGACAACAAGAACACCCTTCGTCTCGTTACAAGCGACAGTCTTAGGCTAACGACAGCCCTACGTCATGTCGACATACACAACCACTGGCTCAGACAAGAGTTTCGAGAAGGCAGGGTCGATTTTACGTGGGTACAGACAGCCAGTATGGAGGCAGATGGAATGACGAAGTGTCTCTCAGGCGAGAAACATCGCCAGTTCCAAAGCTTGATAAATGTTTGTGACCTGGAGAGAACACTACCGGCCTCTGGAGTTCCAGAAACAACGGACAAGGTGCTCATGGGGCCCCCTTTGTGGGACGGGGACCTGGAAGGACGAGCGACAATACTGTTCGTGATCCGAGGTAAAACGACCATGTAATACAGAAGCCATGGGTTTGTTTACTTCGTGATAATTTTGGCCAGACTGCGAAGAATTCGCAGTCTGAGGGGGTGTGTCAGGAGGAGTGTGGGTCACGGGCCATACCACGTGACTATCACACGTGATACATAATTCAGGGGCTAGGAGGGTAAATCCCAGACGTGAGGCAATTATGGATTCAGGCGCAGATTCTCTACACACACATAATAATGCATACAATTTTGGCCATACACTGTATTTGACAACAATCAGCTACGTAAGGTTCTTGGGAGTTGTGGCACTCACACATTGCAAGCCCTTTTGTATACGAAGAGAGACTTGCCGAAGAAAACTTCATATTAGTCCGATATCCCCGCTTTCCCAAATATAACCGCAGCGATATTTAACGAAATGGTATCGTTTAATTTTTTTTAGAAACAAGAAAGAGAGACTCCCTACATCTATTACTACTTGCACGGCTAGGTACATGCAGGCACGACAAGAAGCCCATCTTGAAAGAGCAGGAAAAAGAAGAAAGAAAGAATCGAAAAGCAACTTGACACCTCCGCCTAATCTCACTGGGTGCAAAGCATCCCCAGGCTAATGTCATCTATAGCTATGGTCGCACCATAGTAGTAGTCTCCATTGCCACCGCAGCTAATCTGCAAGACGGGAGTGGACGACGTGGGCGTGATGGTCACGGTGTGCAGCGTGACCTGGTTCAAGGCCCCACGGCCCGGAGAGCTGACATAGTCAACTTGGACGCCGTCCAGTCTCGTCTGGATATCAACGCCACCGTCGTAAATGCCACTGGCGTCGGTAAGTTCCCAGGTAAACTGCAGCGTGTATGGCTGGTTCGGCTTGAGTCCCGTCAGCTGCTGGGAGATGCCATATCGCTGGCGGTCTTCCCGTTCGGCGATGTTGAAGCTCCTGTTGAACGAGAGATATGTTAGAGCAGGTGCGCTGACAGATGGAGTTGGTTCCGGGGGTCAGGCCGGAGGACGTTGGCTTACACGTAGTTTGTGCCGCTGACGGAATAGCCTGCACCGGGAGCGTCGGTCTGGACCGTGACACCGCTGTCCAAGGTCCACGCAGTGGAAGAGGCGTCCTCGAAACTGCCGTCCTGAACAATATTTGCCGGGTTGCAAGCGGCACAGGGGCCGGCTTGAGCACCGAGGGTGAAGGCAGCCAAGGCGAGAGCGAACGATGTGAGTTGGACCATGGCTGGAGAATTAGGGCGACGGTGAAAATCGAACGAAGGACACACAAGGCAAAAGAAGAAACAAAAATGACAGTACTCCTTAGTCACGAGTGAGAAGGGATGGTATTTAATGAAAACCCATTGCTCTGCAGCGAAATCGATTCTACTCCGTATTGCGCGCGGAATTGGTTCCCAAATGTTTACTCTGCTTTTCACACCCGAATCTCTCTCCGGCGCCACTGTTAAGGTTCAGATGGTAATAGTGTGTCAATAGTCTCGCTGCGAAATTAGGGGGCAAACAAAGCAATAATCCAATGGCAGCTCCACCGACCAACCAACATAGCACTAGAGCTGGGGCAGCACAGCAACTTATGCCCAAATCGAGCAAAGAGCGCCCAAGGAGCATCCATTTTCAGAAGAGCATCACTTCTCTTCTCTTCAACGCGCAACACGCTCTGATCGGAGCAAACGATCCACCATCCGAGTCACGTAGTGCTCCTTTGGTTTACCGGATGCGGCTCGTTTCTTTGAATATCATGTCGCGAGAGATCAAAGGAGAGTTGTCAAAGTGCTTTTCGCTCTAACCGGACCCGCCCAAACCGGGAGATATGTTTATTTGGGAAGGGTGTTGTCAAGCCGCGTAAAGAAACGCCCAGGACAAATCTTATTTATGTTTGTTGTACGTCGTACAACCAAAAATTCAGGAACCCTAATTCACCGTAAAAGTGCTTGACAGACCATGCCACATTCATACATGAGTCCCATAAACGCCATTTTCCCCTGCCCTTGTGTATCCCCAATTTATGTTTTCTTTCATTAATCTTCTTCTTCTTCTTCTTCTTCGTTTTATTTAATTAACCACGACAACGTCTCGCATCGCATCCTTCGCTAAACGTGCCACTGTAGACCTAAACAGTACACCTTAACGACGCAGCCAACACAAACGGCAGCATTCAGCTAAGCTGCTGCAATCTTCCGTCTTGATCTAACAACTGTCCACCTGAATCATGCCTGTCTTCACGCGAGGCTCAGTCAAGTATGCTACGAGTACGTGCGGACCTTGATCGCGTTGAGCTTGGTCATGTCGGGCGCATGTGTGAATGTAAACGTCGACTCGCTGCCAATCGGTATTCTCTGCGTGTAAGTTCCCACCTACGTACCCCACCACAAACATCGCACAGGCCAGTAGTCTGCCTAAATGCGTCGTACTGGTTCATGTCCATGGAATCACCTCCGTAACTCTGTTCCTTTGCCCCGTGTGAAGAGCTGCGCAGCACAATTACAATGAGCAAACGACCCAAGATCTTCATGTGGGCACAATTTAACCTCGACCGGCTGCTGCAGCTGGCAGAGTCGCTCCATGGCCGGCCTTGCCATTGCAACCAGGACCAGCGACCGATGAACGGCGCCATGAACTGGGCCATCAAGATTGTGTTTGCCGACAACGACAATACGGAATGGATTTTCCGGTCACCAATGCCCCGGGCATGTCATGGCGACCTAGCTGGCGCCCTTCTTAAGAGCGAGGTGGCTACGATCCAGTGCATTGTCCAGCGGACCACGGTTCCTGTTCCGACCATTTTTGCCTTTAGTGCTCACAGCGACAACGATATTGGCGTGCCGTACATTCTGCAGAGCTAAGCAACTGGCATATCCCTCTTCGACCACAGCTTACGAGCGTTTAATGGCGCAGGCCCGAGCTTGACGGACGACCAGCGCGCCATGATCATGGGGCAGCTTGGCGCGTTTGCACGGCAGATGGCGCAGGTCCGATTTCCCAAGATTGGCTCCTCGGTCCGGGATTCGACAAATGGCGATTACAGCGTCGGCCCCTGCCTGGCACCGGCCTTTGTTTGGGGCGAGCGTCACCTTCTGGACGACCTCGACCGGGGACCCTTTGACTGCCCGAGTGGCTACTTTGAAGCGTTCGCCGAGACCTTGTCTCGCCACGCACAAGAGCTGCGCATGGACTACCACGCACTGCTCGCGCCCCTCCCACGAGACGACGATTACATCGACAAGGAGGCGGGACTTTTCGCGGGGCGGCGATGGAACCACTTTGTAGCGGTCCAGGATAAGCTTGACCTCAGCCGCAACCGGTTCGCGTACTGCATGGCAGCCAACATCTTGCGGGAGGTTGTCGTGCCGTACTTGTGCCGCGTGGATGGCGGCAGTGACGTGAACGAATATCCCCTCGTCCATCCGGACCTCAATGCGGGCAACATATTTGTCGACGACGACATGAACGTGACGTGCATCATCGACTGGAGCTCGGCAACAACGGCCCCACTGCTGGAACTCCTGGCTGCGCCGCGGCTCTGGGACTATGTGGACGTTGTACCGCGGCTGTTTGAGCCGTATCGGGACGCTGTTCATGGCGCCCTGCCGACCCAGCATCATGAAAACGGCGAGTCAGAGGATGCACATGATGGCCGAAAAGACGAGGATGAAGAAGCATTTTGGGCCCGCGCAAACACAGCCCATGTCTTTCAGCGGCCGACGCGCTTCTGTTCCTCGCACGACTACAAAGACTTCGTAACTTGCATCCAACGCGCAAAATCGGCAGCGAACAAAGACACCACGGTCACAATAGACGCTGATGCAGTTCTCGATCTGTTGGAAGAAGAGGCCCAGCGGGACAGTAGCAAGACGCTGTTGGCGGAGCTGCAGGAGGACGATCCACCGCCCGGCACGGCTGACATACAAGACCGCGTTGGGTTCTTTGACGACGATCGACGGGCCGAGACGAACAATCTGGCTGTCGCGCGGAAACTCACAGTGATGTGGCAGATGAACCCACGCTTTGTTGCTGACGCCCGACTCTGGACGTGGCTGCTAAAAGCGTTGGGAGAAATAAAAGCAAGCAGTGAGAATACGAAGAATGGGGAGACGTCCGAGGATGGCGATATGGGCGACAAAGGGGAAGAACACGCAATTGGCGAGGATGAGAAGAAGAGTGAGAACGAAGAATAAGGTGTAGCATCATATGGATTTAGAGTCATACAGACAGGCCAAGAACGCCTCGTGGAGGTGAACCTCAGGACAAAGCAATGGACGCCGAGCGAAGTGGACGCAAACGAGAACATTTTGACGAGAATTGTTTGACGGGAATTGGTTAGCATGTCCCATATCAGGCAATAGGAATGCACCAGCGGAATTCTTGAAGGGCCAGCATATCGAGTTCGTGCTACTTGTTGCGTGCGCTCGTGGCCTCGTCATGCCTGTTGACAATGGATACAGCCTGCAGGGACGTTGAGGTAAACAATTGTTCCCATTCTTGCTTTTGGGCATTCCTGCTGAAGGACCACGCGATTGTACTACGAGATACTTGCTTATGTGCGTTTACTTGCATATATTTCTGCATACTGGCATATACATCGCACTTGCATATACTTGCATGCATGGGTGCATTCTGCCTTCATCCTGCCATGCATGTAGGCAGCCGTGGGGGCCAAAAATCATGTCGGCTTTGTCAAGACACACCTACCTTCCCTGAAAACAAATATCGCAAAGTGAAATAGTGACGTCGGTGTATCGTTCAAGCATCTCAACTCCTGACTCCTGACTCGGCCTGCTTCTCGATGGCTTCCGTAACTCCGAACGTGGACATTGCCACAAGGCACATTCATGCGGTACGAACTTTGCATGTCGACCAGTATTGTGTCTTGTGCCGACGAGATCTTCCCAAATCGAGCTCATCGCATTGCATTGGCCGACCATTTCAAAATAACAAGATGGGTGCAACCGAAGAGTGGGAGCTCGATGTCATCGGGTGTGAGTGATCCTTTCTCATCCCTACCGATAATTTTTATTTTGTTTTATTTCTTCCGTGTGGAAGCACCCAACTGATTGTTTCTGACACGGCAGTGTTTGATACATCACGTAATGGTGACAGTGACGACCGTGGCCCACTTGGACAGTCCGTTTCCCTCTACAACTTCCGCGCTCACGTAGGCGACAGCACTTGGCCAATCCGCTACAATTACGGCCAGCCTACCTGGACGCTGCAGCGCAAACATCCAGAGATGATGGTAAACCATGTCCTAAAGGTTTACATTGCCTTACGGCCCAATGAGCTTGACACACCCGTCAGCACTCTCGGGCCGCTGTTCTTTGTCCATGCATGCTGCTGGAAGGTGGCGAGGAATAAAGAGGCGGTATGGTCGTTGTCTCGTTTATATTGGTTGTCCCAGCAGACGAGGCCGATTCTGCCTCTACTTTGTGATAACAGTGAGTACGCTAGGTCATCCAGCAACTTTTCAGCAACGAAAGCAATGTCCACGCCGTCTCCCAACAGCCTCAAGACCAGTCTGCACACCTTGTTCGCACAAGCGGCGTCGAAACTACCAATGGAGCTCCAGGCCCATGTCGCACGAAACGTACAAGATGGACTCGTCGCGTCCCTCTTGCGCGCCAACGAAACATTGTCTGCGATGGAACCGTTTCTGCCACTGCCCGGTGTAAACTTGCCGACGACTATATGCTTCCACGAGGAGCCTCTCTTGAACATTAAGCAAACGACGTCAGAGTCTGTGACCGCAACAGAAGCAGCCAATGCCGAGAAACATGCTGGACGTCGTGGCATCTTGGTTGCCCGTGGGATCCGCATATTTGGCTGCACGTATCTCAGTATGGTCTCTTTTCAACCAAACGCTACGCCAGGCAACGGCAGTCAAACCAGCAGCCCCGACGACCTAACCTGGGACACGTGCATACCTGTTCGCGGTGGCATCGGCATTGTTGCCGCCATTGTTACGATAGGTCCACTCGGCGTGCAGTCCTTGAAGCTACGGTATGAAGATCGGTCTACGTCGCCGGTACTGGGATATCAAGGAACGAAAGCCGACGACCACTCTGGCCGGCAAAGCAGTCTACAGACTCTCATTTTCGACCGTCTGGCATTGCATATCAAAGCGTGCCGCGATGACACAAAAGTGCTGTACTTCCAGTCCGACTCGGCCAACAACAGGCCCGAATCCGACCAGGTTCGACACCCAGAGTGGCGGTCACCGTGGCCGTCACGTGGAATCTGGAACACCGATGCTGTACCTCCATTCGACGACCTCACAATTGTGGACACAGAACGCTTCCCTGGACATATACCGCACTATCCGGACCACCGCCTGTGTCACTACCTGCCATTGCAACACGAGGGTGCGTACGCCACGGGCCTAACGGTGTACTGCGTCGTCAATGGGATTGCAGGAATGACAGCGCACTTTGGCGGAGATGGTATTGCGACGGCGGACCGACAGCGGCACATTGGATGCCGATGCGGCATGCCCGTCCACCTGCCCTTGGCGTCGAAAACAGGCGAGCGCATCGTCTTTTTGGCTATCCTGACTGTCAACGACCAGAACAACCGGGCAGGTAGAGGTCCGGCGCTAGTGGCAGCGACCAACCGGGGGATCGAGGTCCTGTTTGGGAACTTCCAGATTGCTTTTGCACTCACTACCACGTCTCAGATGCTGACCAAAGGTCACGCATTAAAAAGACCGGTCCTCGGTATCTTTACCGATGTGCTGACAGCCGAGGGCTGTTGCTGGAAGAGCATCGGGGTCCACACACCCGAGATACCAAAGTCAGCTGCAAAGCAGCGCCCGTCCAGGCCGCTCGTGGTCAGCTTACCATATTCGTCGACACGTATGCTAGTCGGCGAACGTTTTAATAAGCTGCATGCCCTTTCAGCTCGGCCACGCTGGACAGCAACGCCATTGTGCGCCTACGGGTCCGTCGACAGGTCATAGCAGGCGACCAGACACCGCGCTGTCTTGGTCTCTGTATCCAATTCGACAGTGGCCGCACGTCCGTCTTGGGTCGATGGGCGCCGCTGGATAGTAACACAGCGGGCACGACACATGCACCGACATCAACGCCGGCACCAACAATTACGGACGTTTTCCAAACAGACTCAGACGCTTTCGCCCCCTCGCTCTGTCCCGACATCACGTTTCACTTTCCACCGGACGGCACCTACGTGACCGACATTGTCGTCGGTAGCCATGCCTCGTCTCCCTTTGATGTGGTCGTGTCCAACGGAGAGCACTTTGTGTGGTGGTTTTCCGAAACCAGCGACTTGGTGTATACCTCGGTGCCCGCGTCCATCAGTACCGAGTTCCCTGATCCCTTGGGCAATAGCTTCCACCAGGGGCCCGTCTGGAACATGGACTCCAACTTTCCTAATGACTGACGGTACCTACGGTCGTTGATATACCCGCGTAGGCGAATATGAGAAGTATAATAAGTATAGTCAGGACCAAATAATACACGGTGGTCGGCTCATTGTGGAGTATATCTTGGATCGCAATGTCTTGACCTTTTCCCTGTTCCACTTCGACGTGTCGGCGAAGGATGGCGTTAACAACAAAAATATTGCTACTCAGGTTTATGCAGTGTCACCATGTTTACGTACTATATAATATCAAAGTATGACGAGAAATGACCCACTAAGACCGGATGGTCTCATTTCATTGCCTAAACAAATCTATATCGAAACACTCTTATTCTGTTAAGATTTCTCCCAGTCTAGAAAATGCCGCCTCGGGCCGGTTGCCCTTCGGATGTCTATCAACGCTCAGTTCCTAGGAGGAGGTATGCCATGATACGTGTTGTTGTTGTTGATCTATGGGTGAGTCAGTGTCATGCACTTTAGTCTCTTTCATTGCAAGATGCACACAGCTCGCGATGGTGACTTACAGTTTTTCCGATGAGACGGACCGCACCGGGTGTCTTCCCGTACACATTTCCAGTAATGACACCCTCGTTGTTGCCCAAAATAAGGCCATTGTAGTGAGTCGCCTCCATCTTCACGGTCGCATCGGTGCCTGAACCAAGGATGTCACTGCGTCCTTCGACCTGTTCCTTGATCACCCGGCCGAGGAAGCCAGTAACGTCCTTGTATCCTGCGACCCACTCGGCCGCAAACTTGCACATGCCGCTGTGGCTGGCGGCAATCGGGGCCGAGAGGATGCCGTGGAGTGTGGCCGACTCTCGCGTCACAACAAGGCCGATGCTTTTCATATTCACAACGGTAGGGGCTTCCTCGAAAAAGCAAATGATCTGCAGTGGACTCCCGGAGATGTCGCGCATCCGCATGTACTTGTAGAAGTTGTCGTTGATGATGGTGGCAAGGCCGCACGACCGCTCCTCGAGCTCCTTTAGTTTTCCATTGTAGTTGGCACCAAAGGCCTTGGCAAACATGAGTGCAATGTCGCCCCAGCGTGCTTTTCGGGAGCCGCCAAAGGGCGTACCGAGAAAGATCAGGCCCACGGTTTTGGCGACGAGGTCTTGGATGGCTTTCTCTGCCCCATTCTGACGAGACAGCGCATTCGCAACGACAAGGCCGCCCAGGCTGTGGCACACAAAGGTGACGGGGCGTTCGGGGGGCTAATATAGATGAGCATGCTGGTTTGTAACTTTTGTAAGGAAAGAACAGTGACGGGAAACAAAAGGAAGGAAGGAATGGAGGATTAGGAGAGAATGAAAGAAGAGAAAAGAATGAAAACAAAAGTCACTAGAGCAATAGACGCACTGTCTTGGACTCGTCACGGAAGTTCGCGAGAGAGAGCAGCAACGATGAGGAGTGGTCGTCAACGCTTGTCTCTACGGGCAAGTCTTTCCGCTTTGAGAGGGGAAAAAAATCGACGTATTTGGCGTTGTAGCCAAACGAGAGAATGCGTGCTGTCGGGAATTTGGTAGGTAGAAGGTCTTTGGGCCAGAACGTAGACGTAGGGACGCCATCTGTGGGCTTGCTTGTCCATGTTTCGGTACGGTTGCCGTTGAGACCATGCACAAATACAATGCTATTTGGATGAGCAAGGAAACTCCTTGGAAGACGTAACGTAAGGAAGGGAAAATGACCTACTCGACATTAGCTTCGGCGGGATCGTGGAGGGCATCTCCTAGTCCATATTCCCCGTGGACGACGGGTGTAGCGAAAGCCATTTTTTTTTTCGTGCTCTTTCGTCGTTGAGCCGCTGCTTTTTGATTCAATAATTGTATACCAATTAGGAACCAGCACAAGTCCATGATATTGATTCTCGCTTCTTCTATCTCCAATCCCTAAAGAGTGGTAATATCATCGTTATATGTATTGTTGACAGTGGCTCTAGGCATACCACTTTCTTCCTGCAGAGCCTCCTATGATACCATCTCCCGTGGACAGTTTTTGGGGCCTCACCGCCATTCTTCAGACCAACATTTGCACTTTGATGCCACCAGTGGCTGGGGCTGAGTAAATGTGACGAATGTGCAATTTTGTTCTGGCGAGGCCTGGCCCTGCAAATCAGCATGCGATAATTTGCACTTTGAGATGGGTTGGGCGCCAATAGAGCATTTTGTAGGTGAAAAAAGTGTGGCAGGTTCTGGGAGGGGTACACACAAGGTTGCCCAGGACGAGAACAAATGGGCAGAGGAAAATGCAAAAGAGCGAGGGTTATTTTGATGATAACCCCTCCCCTCCATGCAGTCACACTGTCTCTGCCTTTCCGCGTCAATATATTCCCACTACTTCTGTGTGTATTTTCAAAATCTCTCATCTACACATCCGTTAGTTTTGTTCCCGCCTCCCGCAATGGCTTCACCTTCAGATTGCGGCAACGGCTCTGGAACAGTGCCGTCAACTCGTTCCAACGACATGACTCCCGTTCGAACGGACGGCGGGCAGGCCTCGTTGTCCGTCAACAACCAAGGCATTGTGTCTCACGACGTTTCTGGAGGCTCCTTCATTGGTGAGCATGACTGTGGACAGGCGAAGAGAATCTGGGCCGACGCAAACTAACTGAGCTTGTAGGCCAACAAACAAACAACTACTATGGAAGCAGTCATCCACCGCAACAGCCGGGACCATCCGCGTCATCCGCGCCATCCGCCCTTACCAAGAAAATGTCTTACATCCCTCGAAGGCACAACGTCAGCTTTTATGGCCGCGACGATGTGCTCGAAAGGATTCATGGCATTCTAAGCCCGAAACAAGGCCCATCCCGAGATACACGCCTGAAAACATGTGCTGTTCACGGCACTAGCGGCATGGGCAAAACACATGTTGCACTGGAATATGTCTCCCGGCACAGAGACGTTTATGACGTTATGCTCTGGGTTCACTGTGAGAATGAAGCGGCCTATGCGACCGATATGCTCGGAATAGCGCACAAGCTACATCTAAGGCTGGACAAAGACGCCGGCACCGAGGCGGCCGATGCTGTGCAGGATTGGCTCGGTGATACAGGTTGGTACTCTTCCCCTCCTGCTGGATTCTTTGTTTTAATGTCACAGTGGGTTGAGCTGACATTGCTTTGTCGCTGTTGCAGAATCGACAACGACATGGCTCTTGGTGTTGGACAACATTGTTGACTCAAAGTCACTTGGCCAGTTTATGCCCCGTGCTGGACATGGCTCTATTTTGATCACGTCACAATGCAAGGTCCTGCCGCAACTATTAGTCCGCGCTCGAGACATGATTAATCTCGGTCCGTTCAACACAGCAGATGCACGGCGCTGTATGCAAATTTATCTTGGCACCGACGATTGCGAAGACAGTGGCAGTACGGATACAACCGACGCCCTCGCACAGATCTGTGAGAGACTCGGCGGCCTTCCCCTGGCACTTGCACATGTGGCCGGCTACATGGTTGAGTACGAAAAGCCTGCTGATGTTACACTGAAGCGTCTCAAGTCGCCACGAACCGAGAAGGAAATATATGACCTGAAACCGGAGTCGACTTTCGACTACGACAAGGTGCTCGGCGAGGCCTGGGACATGCACCTGGAAAAACTCTCTAAAAATGAAGAATACGTCCTTCAAGTGCTGTCCATGCTCTCTGCAGATGGCGTGCCAGTCGATAACCTCAAGTCGGTGTTCCAAGGCGACCTCGAAGACATAGTACGACGTCTATCACGTCTACATCTTGTCTCCAATGCCACAGTTGTGGACACCCCTTGCATTGCCATGCACCGGGCTTTGCAGCGATGCATCCTGCAAAAGATCTGCAGACAACAAGCCAGGCCCAAATCACCTACGGGTTTTACAAGACTGCAACTTGTATTCCTTTTTGTCATGGGCGTTATTGGCACCGGTTTCAGGGCTGAAGTTTTGCTCCGAGACAATAGCATAAGTCCGGCCGATGAAACTGGGATATTACCCGGACTTTCGTATGTATTACGTCAGGCCAAAGCCGAGTACCACCTGATATTAGCCAATCTTTTGAGTCTTCGAGAAGCATTTGTCCAGAATGTGGACGAACTCTTGGCCATACCGGCAAATGTGACAGGCATTATGTCTCTCTATGTTTACCATCTCGGTCAATTTCTTGACTATTTGGTGGGTGTGAGCCGTCACATGGGTCGATACGGTCGATCCACATCGACCGCCATATCCGTTCACGATATGGCAGAGATAATTTGTGACCGCTGCCCGCAGATTGATCCCACCTTGAAAAGCTTTGTATTTAAAACTGGCGCAGATTTGTACGACCACGAAAATTTGGGGTTGCTGCACGAGGTGTTCGTTCGTGTCGAGAAGGCCGTTTCGTGGATCCAGGCAAGCATAAATCAACGTGGTCAGGAAAGCACCCATGTGTCCCCCGAAGACGATTGGTTTTGCATTTACGGTTTCATACACTCTTGGGGTGCAGTGGGATTTGCACTTGCTCACTATGGGCTTTATCGAGAAGCAGTCCATTCCATGTCCTTATGCATGGCTCTTTGGTTGCGGACCGGGCAGGAGGACCACTTTCGATACTGCCAGTTACTCAAGAGCCACTTCCTTATATGGATTGACTGCAACGTATCCAAAGGTCTGATACTGTCGCGTTCGACGCTCAAAGACGTGTTCAACATGTCGGAAGGTACAGTAGCTCGCCCGAGGCTCATTCTTGCAATGATATATTTAAAGGAAGGCGATTTAGATAAGGCTCTCCGACAAATCGATGCTTCCAAGAATGACAGCAAGGCTTTGCCTTGCTCGGATTTTGATTATGTGAAATCTGTCATTGCGGAACGGAGAGGGAAAAAGGTGGAGGCCATGTGAGTTAGTTTTACCTGCAGATGCTTATTCACTACTGAGGTTTAAGTATGCTAATCGCCTATAACTCGTACTCGACAACGCTGCAGACACCATCTTCGTGGAATTTTCCAAGATCGTTTTGCGCCGGAACGAGCAGAGTCAATACGCGCCAAGTATCACCTGGGAAGACTCCTCAGCGAGTCTAGCAACCAAGCAGAGAGGGAGGAAGCAAATGTGTATTTGGCGGAGGCCGAAAAGGTTAGGAAGGAGATGCATATTTCGATGCTTACTGCTGATTATGTCGAATATCCAGTCGGTATGACGCCAACGGAGATGCACGACCTCATGGTACCTGCGACTGCCTGCCGAACAACGTTCGTACAACCGCGACCGAGCAAGGCGATCATCGATATCACCAGCCGATGCAATGAGTTGTTGGAACGCGTCACGTGTGCTTTCCCAGAGGCAACCAACATCCCTGACCACAAGTTACCGGCATTGTTTCAGGTACTGCGAGACGGTAAATAAACGCCGATAACTGTTGTCCCAAACCGACCATTGAAACCTCAGTGTGACCTGGGAAACATGGATTAGAAGCTAGGGTAACGCCAACTATTGTTACATAATCGGTTTTATTCTCCATGTAAAAAATCAATACAGTACTTGTTTCATCTAAACCCTTCTCAGGTAGTTGCAAAGTGAAGTGGACACGTAGATAGTCGTGGAATACCACTGCTCTCTCAAAACCTGTTCCCGCAAGCACACCGGTAGATGAGATAACGAGGCACAGCAACTTCTACACGGCGATAACAAGATCTACGGAGGAAATACGTACATGGTGGCCCGCTAACTGGAATTTTGATATTGCCCATACAGTAATCTTATTTTGTTTCACTGTTCCCTTGTCTTGGAAAGGCCGGCTTCGGCTGCCTGCCGTAGGGAATGATGCGGACCATGTGGCGCCGGTCGCCCTGGGCAAAGTCCGGAACGGCTGAGTGGGCAGCGGACCGCTGGTCCCACACGACGACGGTGCCCGGGGCCCAGCGTACGCGGCAGGTAAAATCGAGCGAGCGGATGTGGTCATGGAGGAAGCCCAGGAGGGTGGCGCTTTCCGCGGGGAGGAAGCCGTTGATGCGGCGGCCGATCGTGGGGTTGACGTAGAGGACGGGCTTCTTCGTGACGGGGTGTTCAATGACCAGAGGATGCGTTGTGTTGACAGCCTCTTTGAGGGCGCGTTCCTGGCCGACGCGGGCGACCTCGCCGACGCTGGCGCTGGTGTGGAAGACGTCAAGGTCTTTGAGCGTCTCCCGAAACGCGGGCGAGAGCGCCTCGTATGCTTGCTGCAGAGACGCAAAGGCCGTGTCGCCACCGCCACTGGCCGGACTCTCGAGGACCCAGAAAAAGGTTGTGCTCGGCACGTTGGGCGTAAACGTCTGGTCAATGTGCCACAGGTCGTACGATGTGCGCGGGCCCAGCAGGTCACGCAGGGTGCCCACAGTCTCGTCGGCATACACGACGTGGAACTCAGGCCCTGTGCCCTTGGGGTAGCCCATGGTCGGGTGCTTGTGGAGCGGGCCGAAGTGCCGGACCAAACCGAGCTGGCGCTCAAAGCCAATGTCGGCAAAGTCCTGGTCCCGAAAGACGAGGACACCGCGCTCGGCCGCCAGCAGGGCCACCTCGTCTAGGCCGGACAGGCTGAGCTGACTGAGCTGCACGCCATGCAGTTCGGTGCCGATGCGTGGCGTGATGTTGGTGATGGACGACGTGGCCTTTATGAGCTCCGGTTTTGCCGGATCTGCGCGGAGGCCTGGTTCTTCGTCCTCAAAAAGAGGGACGTCAATGGCAGGAGCGTAGCCATCGGGTCGTGTTGGAAGATAGTCGGGATATTTGGGCGGTGTTGGCTTGGGCCTGTCGGCTACCGATGCAGATGGCACCGTTTTCATGTCGGCCGGCATCTTCACGATAAGGTTGGAAATGACTGGAGAGACAACGAGAGACGGCACTACTGTAGCAAAACAGCAAGATGTTCGGTGTATCTTTGATCGGTTAGGCGATGGTGACTATTATATTTCGTCATTTCGTTTCGAGTCGCTCATTTCCATCTTCCCGACTGGTCGGAGATCGGTATCCGCCCCTGCAAGTCTCATCTGAGTTGCCGTCGGCGATGTGGTCGTGTCGGCTCTTGGCTTGTGCTTCGTTTTCGATCCTTATCTACTACGTCTTTTCCACGTATATGGTGCCACTACCCAGTTACACCAATTGGCTATCTGAACAACCATTGTCAGAATCCTTCTTCTGCCAAGACAGTACAGGGTCGTCTCCTATTAAGTACGGCATACGAATGTATTCTCTAAGCCTTTTCAACACTCTTATGACTGGCTTTCCTAGCCCCACTGCCACTTACACTCTACCACTTTCCCCAATGCAGTACAACGTCGGGCTGATCACCCGACTACCATGTCCGGGTGTCAACCTATGATGTGCTCGATGTCGCCATTCAAATCTGATGTATTGACCGTCCTTCAACGTCCTGACGCTATTCCTTTAATCGTAATGCCGTCGCCGACAATGGACGCCTCACCCGTTCGACGGCGTTTCTTTAAAACGCTCGCGGCAGTCAAATTCCGACTACCCTGCGTGGCCTTCACGTCCGCCCATCAGGGCTGCTCGCGGGCACGGCCTTGGCAAAGTTGTCATTGACGCCAAAATTGTGTTTCCGCATGGTTGACTTGACACGTTTAATGTCTGGCAGAGGATGCAGATGTATATAGTATGTGGTATACATCTACGCGGGTGACGCTCGAGAATGGCCAACCACGATCAGAGACGGTTTGGCCATCGCCCTCGACCACAGCCATGGCGCATTCCAACGTTGATACAGGCACGAACGCTAACAGCAACATGTCTAACCCGGATGCCAAAACCACGCACATCGTGTCTAGCCAAGACGTGTCCCACGATGGTTTTCCACCCACGCCGCCCGGCGAGGACGCCGACGAGTCCCGCACCAACTACATTGCCGGCCGTGGCCGCGTGCCGCGCAAATGGTACGCCTGGTTCGCCGAGACGGACACGCCCGCCGAACGCAAACTCATTGTCAAAATGGACCTGCTCATCATGTCCTTTGCCTTTCTGGCGTACTGGGCCAAGTACATTGACCAGGGTAATCTGACCAACGCGTACATCAGCGGCATGAAGGAGGACCTGGGCTTTTATGGCAACGAGCTTGTGCAGCTGCAGACGGTGTTTAATGTGTCGTACACCGTTTTCATGATTCCCCTGACGCTTCTGGCCGCCGAGTACCCGCGGACTATCCCCGCGTGCGAGTTCTTTTGGGGCCTGTTCACGCTCCTCCAATACCGTGCCGCGTCGTTTGGCGAGCTGGCGGCGTACCGGTTCATGACCGGTCTCTTCGAAAGCGGCTTCTACACATCGATCCACTACGTGCTGGGGTCGTGGTACCGGACGGACGAGCTGGGCCGGCGGGCTGGTCTCTTTTATGTGGCGACCTGCCTAGGAACGATGACCACCGGCTTTCTGGCAAGCGGCATCATCAAGCACCTGGATGGTGTCCATGGTCTGGCCGGCTGGCGCTGGCTGTATATTGTGTGCTCCGTGCTCACATTCCCCATTGGCCTTTTCGGGTTCGTGTTTTTCCCAGGCACGCCCGACACGACCAGATCGTTATGGCTCTCCGACGCTGAAATGGACCTGGCCCGTGAGCGTATGCGCCGCATCGGCGGCAAGCCGGCCATTGGTTTCGGCGGTGGGTGGACAGTTGTTCGACGCTTCTTCTTTCGGTGGCACATTTACCTCCTGGGCTTCTTTCTGGTGCCCTGGATCATGACGACCCAGCCGTCGGGCAACGGCGCCTATACGCTGTGGATCAAGAGCTTGGGCAAGTACTCGACCTCCCGCCTCAACGAATTGACGGCCATCAATCCGGGCGTCGGCATGGCCCTCATCTTGCTGTACTCGTTCCTGTCCGACCACCTCCAGACCAAAATTCACATTATCGTGTTTCAGTCGCTTCTCCAGTTCAGTCTGCAGCTTGCCTTCCCGCTGTGGAACCATTCGTCAACCACTTACAAATGGGCCGCCGTCGCCACAGGCTACGGCCAAAACGCCCTGTCACCGCTTCTGTACGCCTGGGCCAACGAGATCTGCCGCGAAGACGCCGAGGAGCGCGCGTTTGTCGTGTCCGTCATGTGCGCCATGTCGAACGTCTTTGCCACGTGGGTGCCTCTGCTTGTGTGGAAGACGGTCGACGGCCCCGAGTACCACCTAGGCTATACATTTACACAAGTGTTTATTCTTATCTTTATGTTCTGTGCCATTGGTCTCTGGTGGTTCGACAAGCGCGATCAGTATGTACTTTTGCGGCCCCTATGATTCTGCTTGTTTACAGCAACTAACAATATAGGAAACGATTTTACCGGAAGACATTGGTATAGAGAATGAGTTAGAGGGCCAGGCATCCGGGTCAGACCAGAGAAAATCAAGGATGCTGTCGCAACTCGCACAGATCAGCGCGTTCTTGCAGATTGGGAGACCCACAAGAGGATTTTTGAGTTGCACGTTCTCGAATTTGGCCGTCATCGTCGCCATCCTCGCCAAGATTTAAATTTAATTATTTTCCTCCATGTGCAATTGCCCTCCATTTCCGGCGGCGTCCATCAGGAAATGGCTGCCAACAATTCTGTGGTGGCGTGCCCAAGAGCGCAACGAATCAAGTAGTGACATCCATTCCAGCCTCGACTCCGGCTGTACCGTTCTCTCAGGCCATGCAGCTAGCGGCGTTCAGCCCGAAGACCGCACAGGTTCTGCCAGCTCGAGAGAACAACAGTCACAGCGAAATACAAGATGCTGAGAGCCAGTGTACCGTCGAGAGCCATAAGAACGACGGCGTAGACCAGTGCTGCCACCTTATTCCAGACATCAACCGCGAAATCGTCAGGATTGGCAAGCTCAAGAAAGCTCGCGCCCGCGAAGAGACTATTCCTGAGCTTGGCTTGCTTTTCTGGATAATAACAGCCGATCCACTTGACGAATGTGAGATGCGAGGCAGATGACGTGACATCAAATACGAGCAGGGCCACTCTCGTTTCCGTTGCCGGCTTGGCACCCGGCGCATGCGAACACCACGTGACGTTGGCTCGGGCTCCCAGAGTACGCCCGTTGCCGTCGGACCGGACCAAACTATTTGTCCATGTGCTCATTGTCGGAGACTAATGCTCGCCTTCGGAGACATAACACTGCTTCCGCTGACGGAGAAAAACGGCGTTCTTGAAAACTCCGGGTCCCGTCACCTAGCACTACGCCTCAAAAATACAAAGTCCCCTTGAATCAGTAAAACAGAAGAGAATCGATGCGGACAAGAACCACGCGAGGACAGACTTGACGTCGCCAGCACGCACAACTATTCAACTAGGCTTCTGCAGCTCCCATTCGACTAGCGGCGACGCTCCCTCCCTTCCAGCAATGCGTGTCATCGTCACCGGCAGTACAGGCTACATTGGCAGCGAAGTCCTGCGCCAATGTTTGACCAACCCGGCCATCACCTCCGTCGTGGCGCTCTCGCGCCGCGCCCCAGAGATCGCCACGGATTCGAAGCTCCAGGTGATCCTGCACGACGACTTCACGTCGTTCCCCACGGAACTCGTGGCGCAGCTCGCGGGTGCGGACGCATGCATCTATTGCCTGGGTTCGAACGTGCCCGTGCGGCCGCCGGAGCTCAACCGCAAGATCAACCTCGAGTACGCCATTGCCACAGCACGCATGTTTGCCGACCTACACGGAGCACAGCCAGTGACACAAGCGCAGACGCAGAAACGTGTCCGTTTTGTCTATCTGAGTGGTGCTCTGCCCGAAAAGGATCCAGAGCGGCGCCTTTTGTTCTTGGCGGAAAATCGTCGGATGCGTGGGGAGCTCGAAAACAAACTGCTCGAACTGGGCAAGACGAAATCAGGTTCCGGATTTGAGGTGTTTGTCACCCGGCCTGGCTTTGTGCAGCCCGCAGGCGCCGTCGTGCGTGCGTGGTTGGTGGGCGTGGTGGCCAACGCGATCCTCCTTCCCGATCTTGCTGCCAGCTTGGTGCACGTCGCCCTGCATGGATACGACGAGATGCTGGTGGAGAACGACGCCTTGAACGGTCTGGTTAAGAAGACGACGAACTAGCCACATAATGAAGCCGTTGTGCGGTCGTGTGCTGATTTGTTGTGCTACAGGAGGTGTGTTATTTGTGTGGCAGGATGGGTTTCGTTGAACTAGTGTAACATGCTTGGATTAAGATCACGAAATCAAACTAGAATATCCTGATAATGCTGCTGTTCATTAAATACGGTTTCACAAAACCTCCTGATGCGGACTGCACCAGACCAAATTCACGGCCTACTCCTCTACTGTCTCCACTTCGTCGCTGTGGCTGCTGCGCCTGCTGGCATCCGCACCAGGCCCAAATGCCAGGTCAAACGACGGCCCAAACCGACACAGCTGGCCCGCCAACTGCTGCTCCCTTTGGATCTGTTGGTTTTCGCGGCTGATGGCTTGCGTGATTTCGCGGCGCAGCGCCTGGCTGTCTCGACGGGAGACGGTGCGTGAGGCTGCGTTGGGCGCATGTACAATAGCCGTGTCATGGGTGGTCCTGCGGCTGAGGCCTGTCGGAACCGTGCTCATCTCGGCAGCGGCTCCCACCTCTTCGACGCGGTCTGCGCGCCGTTGTCGCTGTTCCGCGTCATGTTCGTCCTTGTCCTGCTCCTCGTTTTCCGCCGCTCCTGTCGCCGCTTCATTCGCAAGGGTTTGCTTCAACGCAAGGGCCGCATCCACGCGCTCCCGCAGCTCCCGGGCCTGCGCCTCGTCCGCCAGCGCCGCGTAGTGGGACCGCCGATAGACGCCCAGGGCGCTTAAAGTGAATGAGGCGACCTCCCAGGCAAAGAGCACCGGCAGGGCGATGTGCAGCTGCGACCGGTTGCAGCCAAGCGACCACACGTCCAGCAGCACTTGGTACACGTTGTGTGCGGGCACGGCGTAGCCGACGCGGTAGAAGCCCGGCGACAGCTCGAACGGCAGCAGGATCGACGTCACGTTGACGACGACCCACGTGATCAGCGCCATGGGCACGTAGGGCAGTGGCAACCAGACGGTGAAGACGTCGAGCGTCAAGAAGTTGAGATGCGCAAACAGCCACAGCGCCATCCACGTTTCGGCGAATTGTGCGCCGCCCACGGGCCAACCGGCGCGGAAGGCCCAGATGGCGCCCGTCGTGCACAGCGCGCCCACGAGCGTGTACGCCAGCGAGTTGCCGGTGCGCACCGCGATGACACGCCCCGGGTGGATGCGGCTGTAAATGTGAAAGCTTGCGTAGAGGCCATTGATCGTGCCCAGGTAGAAGAACTCTTGGATCAAGATCAGGATGATGACGAGCGTGTTGTAGATGGCACGCGAGCCCTGCGGTGTCGGCTGCAGGTCTGTCGCGGTGAGAGTCCACGGGTTGACGAGCACGGCCGCGGCCGCCGGGCTGCCCAGTGGCCAGGGCACCAGCGATCCGTTGTCGGCGGCGATGTAGGCCACGCGCGCTTGGTCGGCGAGCGTCTGGAGGCTACCGGCCACCGCTGGGTCCTCGACCGTCGGGTAGCGCGCCTCATCCCATGTATAAAAAAGTGCGGCGGCCGCGTTGTAGTCCTGGGCCGCCGCACCGTTACTGTCATGCAACGCCACCTGCAGCCGATCGGACGCGCCGGCGGCCACATACAGCGCGGCCCAGTAGTCGGTGGCGCAGACGGCGGCGCCCAAATCGGCCGCCGGCGCGGGATACACGCTAGGTAGTTGCTCGACCAGCGTAGGGAAGCTGTCGCTGGCAAGGGATGCGTAGGCGGTGCGCAGAGCGCGCCCGATGGCACCCTGGTCGTAGTCGACAAACAAAATGGTCAGGTTATGCGTGTGCTGGGTCTGCTGGAACAACGAGCCAAATATGTAGCAGAATAAGCCAAGAAACAGCAGCTGCAGCAGCACGAAGTTGGTCAAGACGGCCTTGAGAAACGCATGGGTGTGCTGGAAGCCATGTTGGCCGAAGCGCAGACGGTTCTGGGTGGCTTTGGGATAGAGCCGGTTCATGCTGGGTGACGGAGAACGCGAAGGGCATCAGAGGTGCACGATGAGGATGAGGTGCAAGCAAGCTGGCCAGCTCGATTCATGTTCATGTTTTGCACTTTGCGTTTTTTATTTTTATTTTACATTGTGCCCAATGTGGCGTTGATTTTGGTCAATGTGAAGGACAATGTAGTCCGGCAGGACGGGACAGGGCTAAAACACGTTAGTAGTAAGCCACAAACACCGACTTGGTTATATACGTGGCCCTCGAGGGTGCTCGATTGCACCTCGAAGTGTGGGGTCAAATGGGCGCGGATACGGGAGGTGCATATAGCAACGCTATCACGTTCGTGTCAAGGTGACTTTTTTAATATTACCGTGGAAATAATTATCGTCTTCTGATCTACTTAACGGAGCGGATGCCTTGTGCGTCTGGAATCCGACTATGCCATGCCCAGTCTCGCTTCCCCTTTCCGCCGTTCACCACACAAGTTCGCTCTCCGCTAAATATTATTAGTCCCCATTCCGTCCGGGCTAGGCCAAATTGGCCACACCAATTAGGATAGCGGTAAGGGCTGGCAGTTCAAGGACCATGCGCCCAGGAGGTGAGCAAGAACAAAGAACCGGGCCACGCTCACCTGCCCCGCCGCCAATTCGTCCTTTGTTCGCTGCCGTTCACACAGCACAATTATTCCTTTGCATTTCCAATTCCATCTGCACGGCTCGTACGCAGACGCGCATCCACCAGGATGGCTTTTCGAGCACGGTATATAAGAAGGGCAGATTAGGCAATCAGGATGGCTTCTCAACAATCCGTCGCCAGCACGGCGCCTCAGCCGACGACATGCAGGAGCGCCACAATGGCGCAGGAACAGGAGATTTGTTTTGTCAACACGACGGGCAAGCCGGCGAAGGGCTGGCGGGCCACAAATAAAACGGTCCGATCGCATGTGATGCGCAGGTACAAACGCCAAGAGCGCACAAAATCACGGAAGGTGGACGCTTCGGATAACGACTCGGCCCGGGCCTTTTCAAAAGGCGCGTCCTTGGAGGTAGCGACAACGGCTGCCACCGACCCGACAGCCGACTTGATTTCGCGAAATTCGTCCCTCGAACCATCACTGTCGGGAAGCGGCCCGAGTGACGATGCGACGAGGAGACGTGGGAGTGTTAGGAGTGATAAGGGCACCGAGGGCGACGGGACGACTCTGTCGCTTTTTGACCAGGACATCGAGGAATTGCCAGCCGCAGACAACAGCATTGCACTTCCAGCCTCCAGGTCTCCCGATATCAGGACATGGCTAGACGGCAGCATCGACCCTTTTGCCTGCCTTCCAATCCCACCCACGCCACGAACTCTCATGCTCTTACAGCAGAGTAAGAATTCTCCTCTTGACGATTGGAAGGTGGACGTCTGCCTCTTGTTTTGCTAACTAGAAATGCCCTCCCTGCTTAGATGCATTTGCCGCCATTCGAACGTCCGTTCACGCAGACGCCGATGATGTATGGCGGCGCTCGTGCAGTAGCGACCCTGCCTGGCTATTTATGACTTTGTTCTACGCCTCAGCACGGTTCCCTAGCACGTCGACAGCGGATGCCGCGGAAGACGCAAGCTACCTGCTGAAATCCATTGCAGCTATCAACGAAAGCATTTCGGATGCACCGGGCTGTGTCAGCGACTCCACGATTGCCACTGTGGCTTGTCTTGCAAACATTGACGTACGTTCTTTGCTGTGTTGGCGTGTGCGCAAGAGCCATCTCCTTTCGTTTACTGACAAAATGGCCAAGAACTTAAACGGCATATCTTCTAACGCCGCGGTCCATACTAGTGGACTTATACGCATGGTGGACTTACGCGGCGGCTTGAGTAACCTGGGAATGCGAGGCATCCTACGCCGGATGGTGCTGTGGTACGCCTGGCCGTAAACCCCGGATGCATGCACAAAATATGATTCACACGTACATATCAGACTGACACACGTGATGACTACCGCAGGTCGGACCTTCTTGCAAGCTCGAGACTGGGACGGCCACCTCGCTTCCCTTTCTACCAGGCAGATATGTCTACACCTTTGACAGTCTTTACGCCGTCTGTCTCATCGGACACGTATCACCTCGTCCCAAATGGAGCCCTAGATGCCATCTTGACAGTGAAACATCGCCTCTCGATTGCGCAGCTGCTGCTATCGCTGCACCGATTGTCCTTGTTTCTAAGTCTGACGGATTCCCTGTACCTACCATGGGAAGCAAGTTACCCCGATCGCGTCTACCATGTGGAGTACCAATTCCTAACGGCCCTCTTTGACGACCAAATCACGGCACCCACGGACACACAGCTCATGGTGGGGACCATTCTACTTCATGCTGGCTTGCTCTTCATCTATACCAATCTACGAGAGACACCTGTCGGTGGCGCCATCCGATGTCGACTCCTCGATCGACTGAAGGCCGTCCTCGTGAAATTTGAATCTTTGCTGTATGACGCTCCAGATTTTACGGCCGAGCTCTTTTGGGTTCTTCTCCTGGGCGCCTCGGCTAGTGCGGCTGTTGATCAGGACTACTTTGTCGAGCAGCTCAAGAAAACGAGCAGCAGACACAACATTCACAGTTGGCGTGACGCAAAGATGCTCCTGGAAAGTATGCCAGCACTCGAAGCATATCGACTGAACACATGTATCGATCTGTGGAATACACTCGTAGCACCGCAGTCCAGTTGCATAGATACTACTTTATTGTAGAATACAACTCTATGCCTTTGCACACCTCAACTACATCCTGAGTGACGCAACTTTTGATCTCTGTTATACCAGCCGAAAGTCTCTCCGACGTCCCTGCAATTCACGACTCATCCGTAGGCGCCAAGCACCGTCGCTGCGCAGTCTGGCACCTGCGCTAAGCAGGTCTACACAGGCGTGCACAGGTGTGGGCCGCATGAGCTGCAATATATGATTGAATGAATTTATGTCGCCCGGAATCATTATGCCTAAAGGGCTTGTCTGTACGCTACATACGTAACATATGTTAAATAAGAGTATAGCCATAAGCGAGGATAAATTGTGCGTGTCTGTGATACTCTGTAGAGTTGTACGCAAATCGCTAAAAGCCCAATTTCCTAGTTTCATCGGTAGAACCCTTGAATTTTACGTCACGTGCCTAATACCTAACATGTTGCGTGGCCCGGAATTGCCTGTACAACTTGCGAATTGAGGAACTATCTCATACGGCAATGAAATAAGGAGTGAGATACGAATGAAGTACATCGAATATATAACACCGAGGCTTCCTCTCGGTACATTAACGTAGGAGACTCAGTCGCTATGGATTGTCTGAAATACACACCAATCCAATCTGAATTCCTGTGCCGCCTCCTTGCGTACAATCACCACTCATCAGCTCCGGTGTTGTGTTGACCATTGTTCCTTCTCACCGTTCTTATTCGAACAAGATCCCCTCCCCTAGCCTAATCACCTAGTAGGGAACGGCTCCCTTGAGAAGTGCCCTTGTACCACCCGTCCCTCGTCCCTTTGGTTCCTTTGCATAGAGTAACAGTCGTGGTATACCTTCGTTGTGTCTCGACCACTCCCTGTGCCGTCCTGCCCATCCGGGCACTGGCCGTAATAACGTTGTTCCCTCCATAGTGCGGGGTCGTGTGCCTGTTAGGCCTGCTGGTGAGGCCTCGTGATATTAATAAAGGCTAACTTCGTCACTTCCAAAGACCTTCTTTCCCCTAAAGAACCAACATCCGACACGTCATCCACCTCCACAACCTCAGGTTCGCACTTTCCCAATTTTGGCAAGGTACAGCTGAGCAGGGTTATCCAGTCGTCGCTCGTCCTTTTACTACTAGTCTGTTCCTAGGTGCTAATCTTGCTCCACCTGACCGTTGGCCATATTTCCCAGTACGTGTCTCGTTAATAAGATAGGTTACGAATAAGCTAGACGCGCCCTGTCATCTACCAACCAGGTCTAAGGACGTGATACGGTAGAGCTTTTCACGATGGTCGTCACCACGAGAAGCCAAGCCAAGCGACTGGCCGACGAGAAAGACAAGCTCCGGCTCCAAAACCAGCCTGTGACAAACACCGCACCTGCCAGCACCAACGACAGCGCACCCTCCTCATCTCGGCCTCGAACACGGCGACAGTCAGCGAGGCAAGTAAAGTCGACGGCAGAGTCTAGCGATCATACAAACCCTCAGCAAGCGAACAGCTCTACAGAGCCACATGGAAATGAAATCAACGACCGGCGGGCTATCCTCTACCCAGAAGACTCTTACAATCTTGGAGATATTTGGGACATTATAGATGGGGTGGACTACACCGACGTGGGACGCAGTCTCGCCGGTGAGCCCGTCAGTTTCATATTTTTTCCATCGCTCGATGCTGAAAGGATGGCGAGGTTGCAAGCTTCGGTATGGCTCGTTCCCTCTCTCTCCCTCTGACTTTTTATAATTTAAGTTCCCTTGTGTGTCATTCATTTTACATCTACTAATATATGCCCTAGAGTTATACGAACTTTATCTACTACTACGCCGAGCATCCGGAATTATTAGAAACAATGCCAACTATGGGGGTCCTAGAGCTGCCTATTGTGGACGGTAGCGATTACGATGACTTTTGAAGGAAAATAATATAGACTAGTATAAATATATAATTCTTAAAAAAGTAAACTAACGCGAATTGACTTGGAAAAGTAAATTAAAATGTTTCCGTTTCATATTTTCTTTATTTTCGTTTACTAGCTTACTAAGGCGCCACGACCTTTATGAGAATACCACTAGGGACGGCCGAGAGGGCCTTGTACCCTCCCGAGGTATAGGCCGGGTTGGTGCTGTTGACCGCAACGCCCTGGGACCCACCGTCCGTGCCGCACCCGAATAGAGCCGAGGAGGCCGTGGCGGCGTCCGCCTTCTCGCCTCCGTCCAGCGTGGTGGCAATGTCTTCAAAGAGCACGCTGGCGTTGTGCGCCATGTCCACGTGCTTGGCCGTGATCTGCACGGTGCCGTGCGTGTACAGGCTCCACTCACCGCAGTCCTGAGAATCCGCGACGTTCATCGTGAGCAGGCGGCCTTCCTTCCTATTATGACAAGGGCATAGTTAGAATGAAGGTTTTTGTATGCAGAACTGGTGTGCAGAGACAGAAATAAAAGATAGAATACCGCAACTTACTTCTGACGGCCGTACGACCGGAGGTAGGTCGCGGCGAACTTAATATCTTCAACCGAGACGCCCTGTGGCGTATTTTTGGGTGCCGTGTAGCAGAGGCGTGCAGTCGTTTCTCCAGAGAAGCACTCGCCTGAGCGGAAAATACCGTCAACTGCTGGGCTTGGGGCAGCCAGAACGCCGGTACCGAACAGGCCAGCGCCGGTACCGATCAGGCCAGCGCCGGTAGCAAGAAGATTATAGTATTGCATGGTGAGACGGAATTGGAGAGGACAAGGGACAGTAAACTATAGTGCTTAAAAAAAAGGACGACGGATTTGTTCGGAGACGACTTGTTGGATCCGAGATTACAGAAAAGACCTCTTAAAACTTATCTTTAAAGAAATCGTGCTTTAGGGTTGCGTATTTATATCCGGCAATAGAGTCGCTCTTTAACATAGCGCATGGAGACAATTGTCAAGATACGTATTATCACCTAAAAGCAAAAGTTAGTCCTTACACAGTGACACGCCGTATAGTCATACTAGAATAACAAGAGGCGAAGCACCTCGTCCTGGTCCTATCCGGCGTTTACAGTCCAGTCTTTAACCGGCCCAGCTTACCCCCAACCGACAACAACTCGCCGTAGTGGTTGGTGCGAATATTTACAGCAGGTTAGCCCCTATAATGAGACGTAATTAATGAATGCACATAAGGCTAAAAATGTGTCCAACAGAATCGCGGCCTAGGCCGTGCCTGGAACAAATTGTATTTTGCGGCAGAAGCGCACCCTTGACCGGTATTATGCAGGCACAAGGGACACTGTACCTCGTCGAACGCCTCTTTACTGGCCGTGACTGGGTGTTATATCCTTAAAGAGGTGGTAGCCTGGCGCTTTCGGAGACGCGATGCGGAAAAGATAAAAGTTTGTCATATGGATAAACTCACCAACGTGACTGTTGGTCGTTTAACTGTGCTGCGACAGCCGATGAAGGACGTGGTGGTCGCGCGGCAATGTAATTTTAGAAAACATCTATGCCGTGACAGATTGGAAAGCCCTGCGAGAGGAACCCGTCAGCCTAGACAATGGGCCCCTTTACTTAATGAACATGTCGTTGGATGGACAAGGTGCCAGCCGGCACTGCTTTGCGTGGTCAGACGAAGAATCCGGCCATGTAAAGTCTCTTGGTGGTCGCAAACCAATCAAGACATATCTCGCAAGAGCATCAATTTTGATCGGTGCTCTGACAGATATATATCCTTCTCAACGAGACTACGCACATGCTGCACAACTTACACATCATACCACACACCGTCCAAGACAATTTGGACTGCACATTTGGACATTGTCATGGCCATCACGCCGGCTGCTCTTTTTGCCTGCCTCACCCTAGCAACCTTTCGGGCGGGGCCGGTCATGGCCGGGCAGCTCGATATCAATCGCACTCGGTATCCCGATGTGCCAGACTACGGTCCTCGGGTGGGTGGCAGCCAGCCATGTTGTCTCATAATTGTATTGAACGCTTCGCTAACAAGACACCTGGCTCCATCACGGAATAGCCAAATCCTGCGTACATGGTGGACAATACGCACAACCAGTTTCATGTGGCCCCAGACAAAGGTATGTCGTATTACTAGAAACACTCAATCCCAGGCAGCCAGCTAATGCTCTTGAACCAGGGACGCAAGATGGACCCGTGTGGGACTGCTCCGGCAGTTTCGAGGCCTATATGACCGCTTTGAGCCAGGGGACCGTGGCACGCTGCAGCTATGAGACCAGCAGCAACGCATCAATCGATGCGTCTCTGATCCTACCAACGGTAAACAGCAATACCACGGTCCCCAGAAACGCGTCAAGAGCGGCCGGTACTGATCCGCGCAACTGGGTCGCCAGTCATAACGGCCCCACGCGCTTCGCAAATGTCTCGCAGGTGGGCGGCACGATCATTACCAACATGACTGTTAACTACAAGACGGTGACCAAATTCGCCACGGACGCAGCAGCCGAATCGAGCTACTGGCTGACAAGCCTGGGGCCCCTGGGCACGGTAAGAATGACAGCCAAATAGAGGACGTTCGTGATCGAAATTCCCGTACTAACCGTACCGGCGCCATCTAGCAACCCCTTGCGCCATCCGGTTACAAGTTCTACCGGGACGTCGTGGCCGACTATAAGGCCGACAACAAGGGCAAGACGGATGCGTCGGAGGCGATCAACGCCGCTGTCCAGGACGGCAACCGCTGCGGCAAGTCGTGCAGCAGCACAAGCACGCTGGGCGCCATTATATACTTTCCAGTAAGAAGGGCGTACCGTGGCAGGAGGACAGTCTTTTCGACACTAACAACCGTGAACAGCCGGGCACATACAAAATCTGCTCGCCGGTGATCCAGTTGTACTACACGCAATTTATCGGCGATGCTATCAACCCTCCGACGATCAAGGGGTGCAGCTCCTTCAAAGGCATTGCCCTGTTTGACACCGACCCATACATTCCAGAGGGGTAAGTGAAGACAAAAAGACAGTTTATCGGTAAAGATCAGATTGCTGACTTGAGAAATCCCGTTGTCCTGATTTGTAGTAATGGTAATGAATGGTGAGTATTTCTCGTATCGTATTTATTTCTGCCCCTGTCTATTCAAATTTAACCAACTGTGTCCACGTTTCCTTGCGTCCAGGTACACGAACCAAAACCAATTCTTCCGCCACATCCGCAATTTTATATTTGACCTCACCGACATGCCCTCAGCCACCGACGACAGTGGCCAGGCCCTGGTGCCGACAGGTCTGCATTGGCAGGCGGCGCAGGCAACGACACTGCAAAACCTGGTGTTCAACATGCCCGTGGCCAAAAGCTCCAACAACGTGACGCACGTCGGCATCTTTATGGAGAACGGCAGCGGCGGGTTTGTATCTGGTTTGTTCCCCCATGTAGAACAAAGCGCCGTGGAACGTGCTTCTATCTAATGTATATGGGCGTTTACTAATATCTCTTTACGTGATAGATCTAGTCAGGCTCCTCTTCTCTCCTTCTCCGTTTCATCCCATACCAACTGCAAACTGGTCTCAACTAACAAAATTTTTCTAGACATTCAACGGCGGCGCGATTGGTTGGCGTGCCGGATCTCAACAGTACACGGCGCGAAGTCTAAAATTCCGCAACTGCCAGCAGTCCGTCCAAATGGTATGGGACTGGGGATTCAACTGGCAAGACGTGCGTGTAACTCTCCTAGTTTTGTTTTCACCCAAATGCTGCATCTCTACAGCAGATTGACTAACACGGGGCTGCAGATTGACATTGATGGTGGAACCATTGCCTTTAACATCTCCGGGCGAGGTGGCAGTACAAGTCAAGGAACAGGATCTGTGTCGATTCTCGGTACGTGGTCTGAAATGACTCACCGTACAGAAACGTAAAACTAACTCATGATTCTGCAAATAGATTCTAGCATCAGCAATGTCCCGATAGGGGTGCTCACGAACACGGACAACGCGTCTCCTAACATTGTCCTAGACAACGTCAAGCTTACCAATGTGCAGACCGCAGTGGAGACCGACAAGGGTGGAAGTGTTCTCACAGGTAAGAACTTTTTTTTTTTAAAAAAAAAAAAAAAAAAGATGCTTTCGTTCTCACGTCTAGCCACGCCAAGACTAACCACAATCACTCTCCGTTTCTTTATACACTAGGTGACACCACAACCATTGACCTCTGGGCCATTGGCCGGCGGTACAACGGGTCGACGGGCTCGTACCAGACCGGCGCACTGACGGCACCGCGCAAAGCCTCGAATCTTCTCGTGGGCAACAGCGCCGGCAGCGCCAATTTCGCCAAGCGCCTGCTGGTGCGCTCGCGACCGCAGTACGAGACGCTTGCCGCAAGCAGCTTCTTGGTGGCGACGCGGGATGGCGGCATTAAGAACGACGGCACGGGCGACCAGACGGCAGCCATCAACGTGTTTTTGCAGAAGGCGACGGCGGCCGGGCAGGTGGCATACTTCCCGGCGGGCGTCTACCAGGTGGGCGGGACGGTGTTCGTGCCGACGGGGTCGCGTGTGCAGGGGGCCAGCTGGTCGCAGATCCAGGGCAGCGGGTTTTTCTTTTCGGACCGGCACCACCCACAGGTGATGGTGCGCGTGGGCAACAAGGGCGAGGTGGGCAGCGTGGAGATTGTGGAGATGCTGTTCTCGGTCAAGGGCGCGACAGCGGGCGCCGTGCTGATGGAGTGGAACGTGGCGGCGGCAAGCCCAGGATCGGCCGCCATGTGGGACTCGCATTTCCGCGTCGGCGGCGCGGCCGGATCCGAATTGGACGCAAAGACGTGCCCTAAGAACTCCTTCAACGAGCAGTGCATCGCGGCGTCACTGCTGTTCCACGTCACCCCGCAGGCCAACGGGTACTTTGAGAATGTCTGGGCTTGGGCCGCAGATCAGTGAGTTACGAGACGTGCCCGCCTTCCCTTTTTTGGTCTCGTTTTTTTCCTCCCCTCCGTAGTATCACCGTAAGGTATACTAATAATCGTCCCCCGTCCCAGCGATAACGACTTGAACGTCGACAGCGAGCCCGACGCCTCGGTTAACCAGGTCAGCGTGTACGCCGCGCGTGGCATGCTAATCGAGTCGCAGGGACCATCATGGTTATACGGCACGGGCTCCGAGCACTCTGTTATGTACCAGTACCAACTGTACAAAGCAAAGGGGGTACGTACGAGTAAGGTTTTGTCTTTTCCTTCTCATTCTCCAAGACTGACCATAGACGAATTTGATTGATTGTAGATCTACATGGGCCACATCCAAACAGAGACACCGTACTACCAGCCCGCCCCGCTCGCCCCAGAGCCGTTTGCCGGCGCGCCGAGCTTCCCTGGTGACCCGTCCTTTGTTAGCTGCAACACAGACGGCTGCCGTGCTGCATGGGGCCTGCGTGTGACGGACTCGCAGGACGTCACAGTGCACAGTGCCGGCCTTTACAGCTTCTTCAACGAATTTTACGTCGACTGTAGCGACACCGGGTCGGAAAACTGCCAAGATAAGATTCTCGAGGTCAAGGGTTCGTCGGGGGTCGTGGTCTTTAACTTGTTTACCATTGGGACGACGATTATTGCTTCCGGTATAAAGTGCGTTGTACTTATGTCTTCTTTTCTTATGCGGCATGTTTTGCTAACACAATCTTCACACAGCAACTCTTCTGTCCTTCTGTCCGAGTCGAATCAAAGGTATGGTAGCTCCTTAGTCAAACTCGTTTTTGGTGGTGATATACTGATGGACACAACAGGGGCTTTACGTCAGAAGTCAGTGTTTGGATCCCGTTTCCAGGCGCAGACAACAGCGACATTGTTTACGTCGGTACAGAGATCTGGGCTACGCCCACCGTGCACTGCCCACCGCCCTGCACGCTCGTGCTGCCAAACAGCACTGTGTCGGTGGGGACGACTATCTCGCCCGGTGACTACACGACGTCATTTGAGTACGGTCACACAACGGTGACGGTCGTGGGCGCGCAGACCGTGACGACATTTGTCACGAGCACAACCACGGTGACGATCCACATTCCGGAGGTCACGATCCCGGCCGGCGGCGGCATGCCCTACTCAAACGTACCTATCACGCTGACGACGACGGGCTTCTCGGCCATACCGAGCCTACCGCTACCCACAGCGACTGTCTCGCTGCCCGACGGCAGCGGCGGCACAACGGTCCGCAACGTTACGCTGCCGCCGTGGCCAGCCGTGACAGACGGCCCGGTCGACACGGCCTCGTCGACGGTACCGCCGTTCGCATCCGCAACGACTAGCGGCGGCGCGGTGACCCTCCACACGGGTGTCACGACAACGGTCGCCGCCACAAAAGCGGGCATAACCACGCTGACGTTTCCGACGACGGCGGCAGGGTCGTTTACCTGTCCACCGACCAAGGTCTTGACGTTTCTCGCCCCGTCGTCGGGGGCCTTTGTGCAGGACTGTACGTCTGTCGGCACGTTCGTGGTGTCTCCAGTCACGTCCACGCCGTCCAGGACCTCCGCATTGACGACCACGACCACCACCACGCCCCTGCCGGTGTGGACGACATGGCCACCGGGCGCGATTGTGCCGGTCACGACGTCCGTGTCTAAGCCGACTCCAACGCCCGGTGGCTATGTGCTGCCCTGCAAGCTGTGGTTCTTTTTTGTGCGTACCCTGACGGTTTCGACTTGTGTTCCATGTTGTCCACCAAGTTGTATTCTTAACACTGACGGTGTATGCAGATCTGTGTCGACAAAGGACCCGATCCAATACTGGGCTGGCTGTGGACGCTACCGCCTGGCATCTACCCGCCGTGCGTACTCTTCTGTTTCTGGTCTGTTGGGACTATGTGCCATGTTGACTAACGTGTGCGTTTAGCGGCCCTCCACCGTGGTTCAAGTTTCGTGGGTCCAAAATCTCAGTCTCCTTGCCGCCGTGGCCAAAGATCACGTAAGACACGCTTTCCACCCCTGTCCTTCTACCCGCCCTTGTATCCTAGACTCACATCGCACACGTAGTGTCGGCCCCGGCGGCGACGTGTCCTACCCCGACGAGCCTAAGTCGTGCAAGACCGAGACGGCGTCACTCTGCGGCGTCACGACCGTCTACTCGCAGACGGTCGGCGCCGACAGAAGCACGACCACGACGGCCACGGCCACAGTGAGCGGCTGCGAGACCGTTTTCGGCTGCTCGCTGAGCAACCAGGCAACGACGGCGACATCGACGAACCAGGCCGGCTGCACGCCGACGCCGACGGCGCCTGGCAACTCGGACAACGGCTGCGCGGCCAACGCCATTGTCTATCCCGTCGACGGTGGCAAGATGGACGCCATCAACAAGCTGCTGCAGCCGTATGCGGGCAAGACGTCGACGGTTGCTGACGACGTGACGGGTAATGTAGCCCTTGTGCTAGTGCCCATGCTGGACCGCGGCACGTTTGCGGCGCTGCAAGACTTGGTAAGGCAGACGGAGAGCAGGGAGAAGGAAGAGAGCAAGGACAACATAACTGACCCCAGTCTCCTTCATGGCTAACCATAATGTGTATTTGATTGTTCGGGTGCAGTCCGATGTTGCTCTTGTCTACTACTACGAAGACTACTACCTCAAGAACCCGCCCACGAACGACGGCACGCCGGACGCCCCAGACACGAGCAATTCGGATGATAGCCCAGATGGTGCCGACCTGAATGTCGACGCCGTTGTTGGCGGTCTTCGCGTGGCCGTGGAAGCCAAGGTAGAACGGGAAACCGATATCCACCAGGATGCACCCAGCCGCACGCTGGCCAACACGGCGAGCCATATCGGCGAGCTGGGCCGGCGGGCGCCCACCTCGGTACTGGATGCGAGAGACAGGATTGACTGGGCGCTGTCGCAGCTGTCGACGATCCCGGGCAAGACGTGGAAGCGGCGGGCGAGCGGGTCTGTTGGATTTGACGCCAACGGCAGCCCGCGGTACCAGTTCAACTACGACAATGACCCAGCGGGCGCGGGCCAGACGGTGTACCTCGTGGCCGAAAACGTCCTGTGGCTGTGGCATCCTGAGTTCCGCGATGCACTGGCGGCCGGGCGCATCCGCCAGCTGCGGAACCGCGTGTACATCACCGACGACCGGCAGCCGGACCTCGCCGCGCGCCACGGCAGCTCGGTGGCGGCGCGCATTAGCGGTGCGAGGCTGGGCGTGTGCAAGATGTGCACCTTGGTGTGGGTCGGGTGGGCGCCGGGAAATTTGCCGCGTGTTAATGCGGAGGGCCTCGTCGAACAGCTCCAAACAGTGATCAACGACGTGCGACGCAACAAGCTACAGGGCAAGGCCGTCATCAACATCAGCCAGGTGGTGACGACAGCCGTGCTACCGGCCATGGTCCAGAAGATCCGTATGTCTACCTCTTTCTCTTTTTCTTTATTTCTCTTTTCATTATTTCTCTTTTCATTATTTCTCATTTCTATATGTCACTTTCCTTTTGACATATTTCTGCCCTTCTTCTTGTCTAACCACCCCACAGGCGACCGCCTACAGACCCTCAACGATCTCAACGTCGTCATTGTCATGGCCGCCGGCAATGCAGCTGAGAAGGGCCGCCCTCTCATCGACACAATCCCACAGATGATCGCTAACCCGGGCGCTTCGCTAGCCTCCGTCGGCGGCGCGCCCGTCCCCAACATGATCGTCGTAGGCGCGACCGACAAAGACGGAATCCGCGCCCCCTTCTCTCAGGACGCCGACTACCTCACGACATACGCGCCCGGCAAGCTGGTCCGCGCCCCCGATAATAAGGGCACCTATGGCTGGCGAGACGAGGGCACGTCCCTGGCATCGCCCCAGATCGCCGGACTCATCGCCTACTGGCGTGCACTGCCTTCGCGCTGGCAGACCCAGCTGCAGCAGCCCGCCAACGTCAAGAAACTGCTGCGCGCGCTGCACCGGCCCATTGCCGTGCCCGGCCACCCCATCGACGCCCTGAGCCGTCGCATCGCCTGGAACGGCCAGGTGCTCGACAAAAACTGCTTGCTCGACGCGCCCTCGGCCAACGGCAACGACTGGTCGCAGGCTTGCCCGACGCTCGAGGACAATCTGGCCGCCCAGCCGGACGGCCCATCCGCCGACAGCTGCGCTTACCAGCCGGCTAGAGCCAATCACGCCCGCGCTATCGACCAACACGACACACCGAACAGCTGCGGCTGGCCCGGCGACTCGGGCGCGCAGTCCATTTCCTTTACGCCGAACAGCGTGGCTGGACCGATTTGCACAGCCGGCGGCTGCGGCACGCTCTGCACCGGCTACTACTGCGCACCGCATCCCACCGGCACGCCGCCCGACTTCCAGGATCCCAAGGACCCCAACAACGGCAACCACCACAGCACAACGCTTATTGGCGGCGACGGCCGGCCGAGAACAACCGCGACCCCGCCACCGCCCCCGCCGCCGACAACGACATCCGCGGGGCCCTTCCCGACACCGACCAACGGCCGCGTCGTATTTGTACTGTCCGAGCAAGACGACCAGACACCCGGGGGGGGCACGTTTATCCGAACGTGGCTGGTGTACAACATGGCCGGCGACATTCATGCTAAATACGACTTGTGCAACATGCCCGCTAAAGACGTTCTATCCACGCCCGCGGACACACCGGCGGCCGACGTGCAGTTCCCGCCCGATCTTGGCCCCTTTGTTGTTCAGAGCAGCTCGTGTCAGTACCGCGGCAGCGAAGGAAATCTGGGAGGCCTGATCTGCAAGGGCCTGGGCTTGGTTGTCTGTTATGCGAGCAAGATGAGCAAGTACTGCGCCAAAGAAATGGTGCAGGTCGTCGTTTGCTTTTACTAGGGACAACCGGGGGGGAATAAGGCCCCTACTTGTTTACAGCAAAATGTAAGAGAGCCGCAGGTGGTAGATGCACATGGACGGTGCAGCGATGCAGTCCAACAGCCAACATTGTCCAAGAGTGCTTGCCGACGCGCATCATATACAGAAGTTGTTCCCATAGTTCATTCCTACGTTTACGGTGTGCGAATCAATTATAAGAGTCCCAGGTAAGAGGAGGTAGTAACATAAGACGAAAATAAGAAACTGCATGGAGAGACTATGAGTTACATCTTATTACTACCTCGAAAAAGCTGTGAGTTATTTGATTGCAACTCCTCGAGTTGCACTAACACGTTACCCTTCTACTTAAGATATTAGCTAGACGAAGGCTCTGTGGATGTGCTGGAGGCACGGCGGGAACAGCAGGCAAAGGGAGCACAGGAGAGCACATGATGGCACATCCACTAAGCAGGTTGGAGGAGGAGCCGCAAAGGTTTGCGTCCAAGAAGCAAGCCCTCAGTGAGGTTTTTCGGTTGGTCTATTGGGCTGAAATAGCAAAAAACAATATATAAACCGTCAACTTCCTTCTTATGGTGCTATTCTCCGTGGCTCATAAGTGTCCATTCGATGCTTTATTCAGTCTTTCAGAGTCAATGGTCTTTAAAACTGCAATCAGACTATCACAAATACGTTAGCGTTTGACCCGTGTTCCAAGCAAGCTTCGGCTGTTGGGTGTAGTCGTATCCTTACCGTCTGAGGCCTTCTTGGAGCGTCTCCCTGTCTTGGCTGAAAACAAGTCGGAACTGGCCCTCTCTCTGCGCATGCTCCTCGCCGGGATGAAGGCCGACGCCTCCATCGAGCAGCTTTTGCGCGAGAACGAATTCTCGATTTTGTCCTGACTCGGCGTGTTCGAGCCACGGGGCCAGATCAATGAAAAGAAAGAAGCCAGCGTTCCTACATGGCAGACTGTCAGTGCTACTGGGACATAGGTCAACGGCATTGAACATATGAAGTCGTGGTCACGCACCCCCTTTCGTATCTGACGCCGGCGGCGTCCAGCACCTTGGCGGTATGGAGGTGGCTTTCCCTGAGCCTTTCCTGCGACAGACGAACAAAGGACGCGACAAATTCTCTGTCCTCGAGGATGGTCGTCCCGATTGCTACGGATATGCCAGACGGATTGTGGAACCGCATGTTGCACGCTACGGCTTTGCGCAAAGAGCGATTCCGGGTGATCAAGCTACCCAGTCGGAGCCCAGCAGCAGCAAAATCCTAAACCATTGTCAGCCTCCACAGCTCATGTGCCATGCTAGAACGAAGATTCATAATACGGCCCTCCTTTGTACCTTGCTCATTCCGTACAAGACATGCAATCTGTCTTTGTTGAGAAGATTGGTGGAATCAATGGACAGTACAGAGGTGAAGGGCACATCATGTCCGTCGCCCAGGCTGTATGTCGAGAGGCCATATACCTCGTCGCTGATGAGGTGAATCTTGTTCGTTTCGCAAAAGGCCATCAGCGTCCGCAGTGTTTCGGCCGGGTAGGTACGCCCTGGACAGGAGTTAGAGGGCTGTCGCTCCATCCACTAGAGTATACAACGGTAGGGCGGAAATCAGCGAGACAAGGCAAGTGGACAGAATATGCATACCTAACGGATTGTTCGGGTTGACGATGAGGACAGCCTTGATTGGGATGCCCTCGGCCGTGGACGCATCGAGTCGTTCCTGGTACTTAGCAACCGCTGCTGGTGAACACGGATCAATGCCATCCATGTCGGCGTAGACCATACGTAGACCCGATGTGTTGCCAAAGTCCAGCTCGAAGCGGCCGTAGACCGGCCGGCTGACCAGAATACCGTCGCCGGGATCGGCCAGGCTGTATCCAATCAACTCGTGGATGGCGGTCAAGCCAGACGCGGTAATAATGTCCTCGGCCTGGACAGGAGCAGCTGGGTGGAAGTACTCGTTGATGTGTGTGGCCATGGCGGCAGGAAAGCGTGGTCCGCCCATGGTGCTGAAGCGGTACGCGTAGGCAAGCTTTGGTATGGAGACCTAACTTAACATCATTAGAAAGAGAGTTTCCGTGATGGGAAACAGACAAAAGCCGGAGGTGAATGTTGAATGTTTGGGACGTACATGCTTGTGGACGAAGTCATGAAGCTCATCATGCATCAAGTTCTGAAAACCCGTATTAGAAGCACGAGGGTATTGAACTGGAGATAAGAAAAAAGGGGGGGCATACGTTTTCCGCAGTAGCAAAAGAGATAACACCGCTTGGATTAGATACGGCGTCGTATCGGTTGTTGCCACCAGGCGCAAAACGCCACGGGATGTCCTGCGTTTTGGCGCTTGCTGCACCTCGTAGAGAGAGCATAGTGAATTCAGAACGAAAATCCCGGATGTCGGGAATCTGTTACCTAGCGAGAAGTAGCAATATCGGCGAATTGCAAAATCAAGCAGCCATGTAATGTAAAGGACGCAGTCAATGGCAGTGAATGGATCAAAGCAATGACTAGGAAATTGATTGCTAGTTATAGAGAGAACCTGCCTTTGAAACCCGTAGGATTTGAAAAGTCCAAGAGGAGGCTGGCGCCATCACGTAAGGTGAGCAAATTTACGCAATGTCGTGATGTGTGGAGAGCTGGAGAGCCTCCTCGCCCCGTACAGAACTGGTACCGGGGATGCCCTGGGCAGTCTCGCAGACTTCGGCAGTGTTCCGAAGACGGCATGTGTATCGCACTCTCTGTAAGAGGTGCACTGCATACCTGTCTCGATGGATGTTGGTTACGCCGTATCTTCCCACCTTACCGAATTAGGACAATGCTGGATTACGGTCGGAACACGGCCAGACAAGGTGAGCAGATTTTATTGACATTTCCCCGCAATACCCAGAAATTGGTCCAGGGCTAAGCCAAACTCGCTTCTATCCCATTTGGGACAATGTAGAGATAAGATACGTCTAGTCTATCAGAGTCTGGGGAATGAACCTTGTTCGTGGTTCGTGCTCACTATGACCTTCTCCTCCTACGATGGATAAGAAATTGTGACGAGTGTGGCCCGTCGCCGACGGGTGATAAGATACTACATTTCGACACTCTCCATAGTGCAACAATGGAGGGTGACAAATGGATATAAAAGAATGCTCACGCGTGCTTCGAGAACAGCCGGACATCAGGGGCGACTCGACAATTACCTCTGTCATCTCTTTACTGTTCTCCCTGCCTTTCTTCTCTTTCCTATCCATCGACTGCCAACAAGTTCCCCCAGATCCCCTCCGTCCGTCATGTCCGGTGTTAACTTGGACGAAAAGACCGTCCCCATGGACCCTCCTCCGAGCCTAGAGAAGGGCGTCCTGGACGACGCGGCCAGCAAGACGGGCGCCATACAGGTGCAGGCCTTGTCCGCTGAGTTCGAGGAGATCACACAGCTGAAGCAGGGGTTGCATCAGCGCCACGTGCAGATGATTGCCCTGGCAGGCACACTCGGCACTGGCCTGTTTTTGTCGTCAGGTCAAGCCATTGAGCGGGCCGGACCCCTCGGTGCGCTCCTGGGCTATTCCGTCATCGGCACGGCGGCGATCGGTTCCGTGTTTGCGGGTGCCGAGATGGCGGCTCTCGTCCCGCTCAACGGCGGCATCATTCGCTACGCGCAGCACTTTGTGGACCCGGCGCTGTCGTTTGCCAACGGCTGGAACGAAGTCTATTCGCACATTGTGTCGGTCCCGTCCGAGATTTCGGCGGCCGCGGTCATCGTGCAGTTCTGGACCGACGTCAACAGCGCCGTGTTCATCACCATTTTTGGGTTGCTCACGATCGCTACGACGCTCGTGTTTGTGCGCGTGTACGGCGAGCTCGAGTATGGTTTCTCTCTGCTCAAAATCGCCCTCGTTATTGGACTAAACATTATGGTACGTTTGACACCCCTTCCCATTGTATCCCATTGTATCACACTGGTGCCTCGTGTACGGACAAATGCTCTAACGACGGCCCTCTAGTCACTTGTCATCACATGCGGTGGCGCACCCAACCATGAAGCGATCGGTTTCAAGTACTGGAACCACCCCGGGCCCTTCGCCCAGTATCTAGGCATTGGCGGAAGTCTCGGCCGCTTCCTCGGGTTCTGGAAGGCGCTGAACAGTGCGCTGTATGCCTACTCGGGCATCGAGAACATTCCCCTCACGTCGGCCGAGACTCGCAACCCGCGTACATCCATCCCCAAGGCAGCCAAGAGAGTGTTCTTTAAGATTCTTATCTTCTATGGTCAGTTGCGCTTCTGCCCTCCTACAGACCTCCGCATGAAGACTAAACCTTCAAAATAACAGTCATCACCATCTTCTTTGTTGGCCTCATTGTTCCCTCCGACAATCCCCATCTTTCCTTGACAACCGGAAACGCGTCCCAGTCGCCGTTTGTCATTGCGGCTAGGCTCGCCGGCATCAAGGCCGTCCCGTCCATTATCAATGCCGTGGTGCTGACGTCGGCCTGGTCGGCGGGTAACTCGAGCCTGCTCTGGGGCTCGCGCATCCTCTACGGCATGGCCATGGAAGGGCGTGCGCCTCGGTTTCTGACACGGGTCAACCGCTTCAGTATCCCCCACTACACGGTGCTGTTCTACGCGATTTTCATGGGCCTGGCATACATGTCGCTCTCCAGCACGGCTGCCAACGTGTTCGATTGGCTCAAGGACCTCGTCTCGATCGCGACCCTGATGAACTGGCTGGTCATCCTTATCGTCTATCTTCGCTTCTACTACGGGTTCCAGAAGCAGGGACTGTCGCGTTCGCGACTCCCGTGGGCCTCTCCGCTGCAACCGTACCTGTCTTGGTGGTCACTGTTCCTCCTTATCCTTGTGCTCTTGACAGGTGGCTTCTCAACCTTCATCCACGGACAGTACGTTCACCCCTGTAAAACCCATGCTCTCAAAATCGCCCGACAGAGCAGATGACTAACATGAATTTATGAATAACTAGTTGGAGCACCGAGACTTTCATATCCAGTTACATCAACCTTCCCATCTTTCTCGCACTGTACTTCGCATACAAATTCATTCGAAAGTCCAAGATTATCCCGCTCAGCGAGATACCCATTGGACATTTCCTGGACATTGCCGAAAATGAAGAGACGGAAGAAGAAGAGAAGCCAAACAAAGCCTGGCGTTGGCTTACTTTGCTGTGGTCATAAGCGGCATGAAGACTAAAAGTAGACACTGGGACTGCGGCTCCCACAGATGCTCCTGACATACGTCGATGCCAAGGCTTCGCGACAGTTACTGAAATTCATTCAATTTCTCTTTCCTACTTCCATGGGATAATATATGTGTCGTATCTCACACCCTTGCTTTACGTCCGATAATTTGCATTATCAGCACAATATGTCGACAAATGTTGTGCATTGCATCGACATCTCTGTCTCAAATTCAAATATTGGCCAAGGTTGGCTACACACCACGTGGATCTGTCTAGGCCTCTTTACAATAGACAACGAAAGGCGCCTCTCGTCATTAAGGTTTTCATAAATATACGACTGAGAATTGCTGTATTTTCTCCGTTTTGTGCAAATACGTGTTTTGTACTCCGAACCATACTCACCTAACAGTATGGATCGGGCTCGACTGTGGCTAATGTGTGGCGCGATGCATGGGGGATCGGCAGGGAAAACGCACGGGGCAGCAGAGAGTGAGACGAAAAACGGGTGGCAGATGCACGGCCAAGTTGCCAAGAGCGCGAGGATGGCACAGCCTGGCCATTTACTCCTTCCCATCTTACTGCAAGTTATGGAGCAAGTCAGTGTCCTCGTACAACAAACTTTTTCTTTTCTTTTTTTAAAAAAAAATTTAAAATCGAACAAAACCGCTGGGCGGAAGCAATAGTCAGAAACGCCGACTTTTCTAGTTGGCCAACTACGCATGACAAAAGCATGCCAAGTGTACCCCTTGCTTTGCCTGCATAAGATGCTCCCCGGACTCGGCCTGGTCCTGCACCGACGCACACGGCGGCTCCGTCTGGCGCTAGCTATTGCAGTGGGCCTTTTGTTCATAGTCGACATACTGCAAGCAAGACGCGTGCAAACGAGTCACCAAAGTACCACGTCGTTCCTCACATCCAACGCCCACCAAAGCATCTTCATTGCCAGCCTGCACTGGAACAGCGAGGAGATTTTGCACGAAGCATGGTCAAAAGCTCTACTCGAACTAGTCGACACGATCCGTGCCGGATCAAACAACAAGAACAACACAAATGTGTTTGTCAGCATCTACGAGAGCGGCAGCTGGGACGGCACCAAGGGTCTGCTATCAGAATTGGACAAGGAGCTGGCTAGCCGCGGCGTCCCACGACGAGTTGTCCTGGACAAAAGGACGCACGCCGACGAGATGACGTCCGAGAATCCAGACGGGTGGGTGACGGACCCCAGTGGCCAACGCCACCGGCGGCGGATCCCCTATCTGGCGGGCCTGCGCAACACGGTTCTGGAGCCCTTGCACGAACAAAAGGACATAGGAGACGGGGTAGCATACGACAAGGTTGTCTTCATCGAGGACATTGCCTTCTCCGCCGCCGATGTGCTGGCCTTGCTGGATACACGTGGAGGCGACTACGCAGCCGCCTGTGCCCTGGACGCCTCCGACGCGCCCTTGCTCTACGACACCTTTGCGCTGCGCGACAGCGAAGGGCACGAGCCGCTCTCGATCCACTGGCCCTATTTCCGCGCCTCGGAATCGCGCAGCGCTGTGCTCCACGGTGCGCCCGTGCCGGTCCGCAGCTGCTGGAACGGCATGGTGGCCATGGACGCGGCGCCGTTTTACGAGGGGCTGCACTTCCGCGGACTGTCGGACAGCCTGGCGGCGTCGCATGTCGAAGCGTCCGAGTGCTGCCTAATCCATGCGGACAACAACAATGACAGGACGACAAGCGCCCACAAAGGGGTGTGGATGAATACGGATGTTCGTATCGGGTATAACCTGAAGGCGTATGCCGGAATGCATCCGCCGAGCGGGCTGTGGCTGTCGACATGGGACATGGCCTACGGTATCTGGTCCAACCGCCTACAGAGGTGGACATCGACGACATGGTTCAAAGAGAGGATCGTCGATGCACGGATCACCAAATGGGCGGCAGACGACCCAAAGAACGCCGAGACCGGTCGCCACTGCACGATCAACGAGATGCAAGTCCTTGTTGCCAATGGATGGGCGCATATATGAGTGTAGGATATGAGACAAACCAAAAATAAAGCGTGTTCTATTAAACTCTAAATCTACCGGCTACGCACTTGCACCCGCTTCCGCGCGTCCTGCCGGCCGCTCTGGATCCTGCAAGCGCGCCAGCTCCAGCAGCAGCCGGTGCACATACACCGCCCGGTCGGCCGGCCGCATCGCCTGCCGGAACCACCGCTGGCCGTTTTCGGCGACAGTGCGCGCGACCGCCTCACCTTGGGCGGAGGCGAGGTACGATACGAGCTCGGGCAGCTCGTCGAGCGCCTGGCTGACTGGCATGTAGTGCACCCACGGCACGAGACGCTCGTCGTGCCATTCGCGGAGGAGCGTCTGTTTCAGGGGGGTCGACCCGGACGCCACCAGCTTGTAGTAGCGCCCGCTGATGCCGTTGCCATCGACGCCCAAAACAAGGCGCGACGCCAGCGCATCGTCGCGGCCGGCCCAGGGCCGCAGACGAAAGAAGCCGCGCTGCGCACGGCACGCGCGGTGGTCGCACTGAAAGATGCGCGTAAAGGCGACGTGAAAGTGGCGGCCGTTCAAAAAGGAGGACCAGACACGGCGGACGGGGCCATCTCCGTTGCCGCCCTGGTCTGTCAAGTAGGCATGCTGTTTACGCTCCAAATTTTGGGCGATGGCGACCGCCCGCTGGCGATGGAAGCCGCGCCATGTGCGGGCGTTCCCGTCGTCGGCATAGGCCCCCGTGGTCGACCCGGCCCAGTAGAGTGCATTCTTCTTCTTGTCCCAGGGGACGTCGTGGGCGGCATCATACACAAACCCCGACTCGCTGTAGGCTGGGCTGGGATACAGGATGTCGCCCATGGTGGACAAGGTGCCGCACGAAAGAATCGGCACGAGGCCCTGGATCAACGGGAACGACACGGGGCTCGCCAGCATGCCGTGCATGTCCTTGTACTCGGGATGCCGACATAAATCACGGGCCGCTGGCGTGTCGGTGACAAAGGGAAGGCCGTACGTGTCCACGACCGGGCCCGTTTCGGTCGTCGTGTTCTGGGACAGTGGATGCTGCTGCTCTGCACAGTTTTGTGTCAGGACATCGTACACAGGTTGGCGGTCGAGGATGGTGACGCTGTGCTTGTCGCGACCCGTGTTGTCAACGCCGGCCGGCAACAGGACTCTTGGTTCGTCCAAGTGGTTGACCAGAAATGTGACATCCACGTCCAGGTGCACCGTCGTCTTGGGCACGCCGCCGCCAAAAGAACCCTCCCCCAGCCAGGCATTGAACATATCCTGCACATTGCGGTCAAAACTGCGTGCCGGGTGCGTGCAGGTTGTCTGCCGTGTCTTGGCGACATAATTGCACCGCCACACATCGCTGTCCGGCAGCGTGTAGACCGTCTGCATCGCCTTCTGTATCTCCTTTCCACTGAGCACGCGCAGCGGCTGCAGGCTTTGGTGGATCATGTCGTACTCGTCGATGATGGGCGCGTCCAGTTCATGCGCCAGGTGGAACCACGCGTCAAGCCCGGGCGGCGGCTCGATGCTGTAGCGCCGCCGGTACTCGTTGCCGGCCGCCGTCGCATTCATCGACTGCCGCCGCAACAAGTCGTCGAAGCGTGTCTGGCCTTGGCGCACGAGGGCCGCGAGGGGGTGTTCGTGGTGGTGGAGGGAGTGTGGGGGCGCTGGATAGAAGCCGTAGAGCGCTGTCATGTTGGCCACAAAGTGCGCCACGGGTACCACTGCAAAGAGGGTCCACACCACGCGTGTCCACTGTGTGTTTTCAGGGAGGAGAAGAACAATTTGTGTTAGCGTTAGGAGGCTAGACACGACAATGACGAGTGCGTTGCTGCTGGTCTGCTGTGCAAAGGGGTCGCTCGCCGACAGAAGGCCAAAGGTCAGGATCGTCGTCGTGATGCGCCAGGAGGGAGGATGTGTTGGTATGGATGGCGGTGTTGGACGACCAAGAGGAATGGATGATGATAGCGACAGCTTGTCGTATGTGGTAGCAGGTCGGAGTGTTTGTAAAGTAAAATACCAAAACATTGCTCGTGAGAGGCCGAGAATTAACGTCGGCAAAACAGCAACAACCGCCGGTCCGAATAAGTATACGTCACCGACGGCGATACATATCAAAGCAACAAGCACCCGCCATGCCAGGGGAGTTACCACCTCGTGAATTACGAGTGATGGAACAAACGGCGACAGGATCCGGCAAACACGGGACGACGGTGTCGATGCATCTAGTCGAGGCGTAAAGATGGCAAAAGCAATCACGAGAGCCGCCACCGGACCGAGAGCCGGCGCCGTATTGCCAAAGTTCCAGTCGACGAGGCCGCCGATGCAGAGGATGGCAATCGACAATGTGCCCGCAATGCCATTGATGTGAGCCCATATCCGGCGTTTCGTGCTGTGATCGATGGCGTCACATCCGAGGAGACGTTCGACGACAAGGAGGAGTGGTGTTGCTGCTGGCTATTTCTCTTAGAACGCGTTCCATCAAACGGCAATATGTTTTTATGTTGGCCACGACCTCCCTCCGACTTACCAACAACGGGATTGCACCCAGCTCCGACCGGTAGACGGTCATCGAAGAAATGCATACGGCGACCAGCCAGAGCGCTACCGACCGCCGCCACCCAGTACTTTGTGACGATGGCTCGCTGCCCGGTATTCGGTCATGGTTCGTCGGTCGTAACGGTCGTGTCTTGTAGTTGAACGCCGCAAGCAAGGCCGTCCAGCACACCAAGTCCGACCAAATCTCCAGTGGTTGTGCAGACAAACGCCCGGCCACGATGCTGCCGACGAGGGCCGCTGCGACGGACATGGCCGGCCTCCAGCCGGTGTCCGACACGGCTGTAGACAGGAATCTTAACATATTGGTGGCGTTGAAGACATGTTGTTGAAAACAAAAGGGTCGATAAGGTGTGGACGAGAGTATGTGCCGGTGAGCATGTGAGCCGGTGAACTGGAGCATGTGCAAGGTAATAACAATACACGACGCTGTGCAGTTGATTTTAGCACTTTCCACGACGTAATGCGTACTCCTCTTGTCCTATTGAAGATCGACAGTCATATAAACTAGTTTCGAACAAAAATACGACGGAAAGTACAACATAAATAGGGGTTAAAAGATAACTGCGGCCTAAACTGCGGCACGGCAGGGCAACCGAAACGCAAACAGCCACAATCCTTCCTGTCTCTACAGACTACTTTGCCAGCTACTTTACCGGTCACTGTGCCGCTTCCGTTTGGTGCAGCATGGCACGTAACGACATACCGTCGTAGTTTCCTACCTTTTTGGACGGTGTACAACATACTGCAAGGTATTGTGGAGTAGAAGTACGAAAATCGGAGCTGGTCAGGATGTGGTCGGTGAGAAAAATAAGGGTGGAGTAACAAAAGCCCTGCAGCCACGTCACGCCCCAAAAACAAGGAAAGTGAAAATAAGCATGTCAATCCCCGAACCTTGTATTATGGATTGCAGGGGAGCAGGGGTAGCCGCGCGTTGGGTTGGGGGAAACGAAACAGGAAATAAAAAGGAAATGGCAACCCCTCGGGCGTAAAGATGTTTCGTCTTCTTTTCCTTTTGCGACCCTTCGAATTTTTACAGCCACCTCCTACTCCACGAATTATCGCTGCAACAATGAATGGAGGGAATGGTCCCGTTGGTCATCAATGACAGCCCCTGAAGATCGACTTGCTATTTGTACATAATCTGCCTCGAAATAAGTGGGAAACAAAGCGATGAAATCTAGTCTATCTCGCGCACGCTCTTAGTGCTTCGTAACGAATCTCTCTTAATTAATAAGTGGGCTTTGTGGAGTGCATACCAGGTCTTGGCGTCAGTGTAAGCTTTGACGCCCCGCAAATGCGGCTTCGTGTCGTCGTACGTGACGAGTTCACGGGTGTGGCGTTCCGGCTCGTCAACCGTCCCGGTATGTCTCAGGAACTCGTCGTCGCTAGTCTGCCTGTTGCAATTATTTGCATGGTGAAGGGCCCATCACGTTTGCCATATCCACCAACGCTACGGAAGCATATACGAGTCCACACATTGGAATTCCGTCTCTCTGGCCGGCCAGCCAATACCTTTGACAATGAAGCCTAGGCAGGGCTGAGGTCTTTCAAAGATTTGGCGGCCATTATGACGGGTGGATTCTGGTTGCGCAACAAATGTACTCTAATACGCGCTACGACGGCATCGTGGAAATGGTCGATGACAATGGGATGAGGTACCATCTCTCTACCACAAGCTGGCGATATGGCGTCTCTTTTCTGTTTTTGGGTCTGCGTCGGAGCTGGACCTGAGGCGGTTACTCGCTTGTTGCGTTGAGGCATGTACAACACTGTGACCGGTAAGTATCCTCAAAGGCCACCGCGGGGGTGAGCATGACAAGCGCCCATTGGCTTCTCAAGCTGAGTTTACATAATCAACACGTGACAGAGGGCTCCCAATAGGTGTACGGGCCCGTACAAATAAGAAAAAGGTTTACGTAATCTATATACGGCTTCTGATTGGCCCACGCACCCGTACAAATAAAATCATGACATAATCGCAAAACATCGCCAAAAACATCGCCAAAAACATCGCCAAAAGCCATGGCCTCCAACCCTCCTCCCGACCCTCCTCCCGCCCTCCCTCCCGAAGCCGTGTACGAGTCACGAGAAGTCCTCCTCCAGTCGATCAACGCTTAGGCAGTCTCCCACGGGTGCGCCTTTGTCACTGGCCGGTCAAAAAAGAAGGGCTCAGGTAGACTGACGGTCTCTTATACCTGTGATCGATCAGGGCCACTGCCAGACCTAACAAGACCACGGCAACGAAACACCACATCTAAGCGGACTGGCTGCCAGTACTCGGTTTTAACCAAGGAGGCTACGGATGGCACATAGTTATTAAAACACCGAGATCAACGGTACTCCGTTCATAACCATAACCTCTCTACGGCCCCCTTAGCGCACCCTACTCACCGTACAGTCTCCTCGTCTAAAAGAGCCGTTATTTCAAACTACGTCGATACAGGACTAGCCCCGAAAGAGATCCAATCGTTACTTCGAAGAGCACACCAGACGTTAACCACTCGGCAAGATATTTATAATATTATTACAGACGTAAGGCGGCAAAGTTACCAGGGCCTTAGCCCGACACATGCGTTTATGACAAGGCTTCAGAATAACGGCTTTTGGAGCCGTATTATAGTAGATTGTCAGGAGTCTGGGGATAATAGTCCTTAATCTGAGAGGATCACAGGCAAGCGATTTCGAACATAGGTGGTAGGAGGAGTAAACTCTAATCCTTGCCCCTCTTCAGCCAGAAGTGAGGCGCGGATAGCCTTTTTATTATTATCTAGTGAAACACCGTAGAATCCCCGTTGAATCCCCTGAGGCCTTAGGCACTAGGAGCTGCGGGGTATTTACGTAATCGTGGCCTGAGTCACGTGCGCTATTAATAAGTCGGGCGGCAACGGGGCATCCCGTCGGCTGGTGGCACCTGCCAACTGGTTCGGCTGTCCCCAGGGGCTGACCTGTGTAGGCCCCGTTGAATCACCGTAGACTCGCCGTCTCTAGGGAGCAGAGGATAAGGTCCATGACATAGATTCAAAGGATCACGTTTATACTACTTTATTCGCTCACCCAGACACTCTAGATTATACCCAGTCTTATCCACACACTCTTTTATTAAACTGTACATATAAGACAAATAGGTATAAAATACCATTGTTAGAGATAATTAGTGTTGATGCATACCAGCGGTCGTTTTGTATTGCTTTTGCTTTTTTATCTGGAGAGACAAAGGCTGACTATTCTTAAGTAATAGGCCAAATAAAAGAGATGTATATTATTCATAATATACAACTCCCTTCTGTTATATTAACAGACCGTTGTTTAGCGTGTATAAATACCGTTAAAGAGACCTTTTCATTATTAACACACCTTCTTTATCTTTAACATACGAATAAAGCGGTTCTACGGTATTACCAGCCTGCTTTTAACGATAATAAAGCCTAACATCGTTTTTATACTTTTTAGTATTAAATAATCCAGTCACCAAACGAAAACACCTTTCAACAACGTGTAACAGACTTCCGAAGAGAGTACGGATCACGGCAACCTATCGAAGTTGATTATATCTTCAATACTTGGCTTATATATAAGACCAAGCTTGTGAAGGCGTGGGTAAACCAACATCGTCACTTTAGTAATGTCGTGACATCACGGGTTGAAGGTATCTATACTCTTTTAAAAAGCTACCTTTATAGCTCACAAAAGGACCTTTTTGATACTTGGCAGGCCATTAAACGAGTCGTGGCTAATCAAATAACTGGTTTATAGGCCACACAGTCCCAACAACAAATCCGTTTACCTATTAAATTGTCTAAAGCGTTTTTTAATACTGTACGCGGTTGGGTCTCTTATGAAGCTTTACGTAAAGTTAATAAACAAAAGAGATTAATTCGACAAAAGGAGGCTAAAGGAGAGCCTCTTCCTTCTTGTTATAGCTTTTTTTCGGCGTCTTTTGGCCTCCTTTACGTGTATAAAATTTAAAAGAAGATCACTAATAACCAAGTATTACATTTATCAGACTTTCATACCCACTGGCACCTACGCCGGCCCCGTACGGAGCCAAGCCGTGTTATATTAGAGCCACGGCAACGAATATCCACCCTTTCGGCATCACGAATACCACAATCAAGCACAAGACGAGAGCCTAGCGCATTTAAGGCAGTAGAGAGAACGGCCCGGGCCCGGCAAAAGGCCCCGTCAAAATGTACGGCGTGCGGCGCCGTCGAGCATATAAGAACATCACGGTATTGTTCTTAAAGGACGACGGCGGAGACGACGGTACAGACGGCGGCGGCACAAACGACGACGGAGACGGCGGTACAGTGTTACGATTACGGCCCCAAGAGGCCCGGAAGAAGACCCAAGGCGGTCAGGAACGGCAGAAAGGACGGCCAGCATCGTGTGCGCTGGTACACAGGAAGAAACACAAGGGAGTGGCTAGGGAGGTATGGCTTGACCAATGGGATTAGGGGCCACCACTATTGGCGGCATATCCATAGAAGGAGGAATGACTAAGCAGGCTATCTCATATCAAGAATGAAGCAACGATATGAGATACATATGAGATGGGGGCCATCTCATACGCGGAATGAGACAAACAAATGAGATACGAATGAGATAGCTAGATATATATAGGACTGAGGCTTCCTCCCTCTTGGGTGAAAGACTCAGTCGCTACCGATTGTCTGAAATACAAACCTACATGAACCTGTATTCCTGTGCCCTCATTGCATACAATCACTTACCTGCCTTATACGTGTTGACTTATTGTTCGACCGTTACACCTTCTCACTGTCTTACCAGAACATCAACTCCACTAGCTTGATCACCTAGCAGAGCCACCTACCCCTTGGGAAGTGCCTTTGTAACATACAGACGGTGGCGGCACAAACGACGGCACAAACGACGACGGAGACGGCGACGGTAATAATAGCTATTATTACTACTGCCGAGGCAGAGACGGTGGCGCGGTTAGAGGCAGCGGCTCGGGCAGCGGTAGAGCCTATTACCGATCCTTCGGTGGTAACGTAGGACGAGATAACAAGTCGGTATTTAGTACAGGTTACGTGGCAGGAGTAGGAGGAGGCGGAGGAGGAAGAGAGGGCGGCGGAGATGGAGGGTGGTGTGCCACGGCGCCGGCGGCGTACACGGACCTCCCGTACATCGACGGCCCGTACACCGCGTGCTCGGAGGTCTCGTTTTATACGAGCTTCACGGGCGGCCGCCGCAGAGGCTCAAGCGGAGGTGCAGGCTGCAATGGCAATTGCAGAGCGAGTAAATGCAAGGCTACAGAGCATTAATGAGAGGTTTCAGCCGCTGGATTAACGTAGTCGAGGTGCACATAATTTATTTGGTGGTTTATAATACTTTTTATGGCTTTTGGCGATGTTTTTGGCGATGTTTTTGGCGATGTTTTTGGCGATGTTTTTGGCGATGTTTTTGGCGATGTTTTGCGATTATGTCATGATTTTATTTGTACGGGTGCGTGGGCCAATCAGAAGCCGTATATAGATTACGTAAACCTTTTTCTTATTTGTACGGGCCCGTACACCTATTGGGAGCCGTGACAGAGGAGGCCGGCTTTTCGTTTTGACGGCTTTTGGAGCTTCACAGAAACATTTTTTGATCAAACAATCTTTTTGACATTGGGCGCTGGTTGCATCTCCACGACGTTCGTCCAGCATCGACGCAGAGTCCCGGCTTTATTTATAGGTTAGTAACTTCGCAATATTGTGGATTCTGGCCTCGGACAAAACATGCACTAACACACGCTATGTGGATTATTCAGGGCCTCCGCATCGACGAGTCAGCCTCGAAACGACCTTGATACTATTACGTTCCATCTTAGAGAATCAATATGCATCCATCCACCCATCCACCCATCCATCGAATCACATACGGCGCGTCTCTCAACCCAGCACAACGCTGCCAACGGACAAATATCACAAACAGACATGCCCGCCCTCGGTAATGCGTCGAAGCCAATGCCCGACATCCAATACGTGAGCACAAAACAGCTGTTCCAGCACCTCGACGCGGTGCCCAAGAGTAGCGACTGCGTAGTCGTGGGCGATATCACGGCCGATGACTTCTGCGCCGTTGAGGCCGCGCGCGACCGTCGCGGCCGCCGGTTCCGGTTCTTTTTCCAACCAGAGTATTCTTGTCTCGTCGTCACCATTCCTACAGCCTACCATGAGCAGGGCCACAGTGTTTTGTACGACAAAGTGTATTTTAGTCTTCGGGACATGGGCGTCGGTAGCCAGTGGGATTCCACGCACAGCACACGATTTGACGGAAAGGGCGGCTCGTCTGGAGAAGGCGATTCCTCCGGGGGGCCTTGGCCAAGAGCCAGTTTGCGTGATGGTATAACTTGGCCAACACTGGTCGTCGAGGCGGGTGCAAGCCAGAGCCTGCCGTCACTGAGAACCAAAGGCCAGTGGTGGTTTCGTGCAAGCGACTTTTATATGAAGATCGTCCTTCTCGTGAAACTTGACCAGCATGACCTCAGCATCCACATCGAACAATGGACAGCAAGTCTTCCTACTTCAGTGTCGGGCCCAAGACGCAGTGGCGCCACGAACACGCGGACCAGTGGCGCTTCTGGCTCTACGACACGCCAACCCGAGATCAAACAACAAGTGTCCATCACCTGGGCGGGACGTTTGCCATTCACTTATTCCCCGCCCCATCAATACGCCGAGACTGACTTTCTTGTCGTGGGCGCTCCTTTGGTTCTTCGATTTCAAGACCTTATGGATCGTCCGCCCGTGCCCTCATCCGGTGAACATGATGTTGTGATTTCGGAGCACGATCTTCAAAACGTCGCCATACGTGTATGGAGACGGAGGGAGTGAATCTTGGATCTGGTATCAGTGCACAGCGAGGGTGGCTACCATTCTTCAACTCCTACTGTTGAAACCCGTCTCTAAATAAGACCAGTCACGTTGATAGTCCAGGCAACTTTTGACTTCCTCCTACGCAGCGAAATCGATGGACAGTGATACGAAGGGGACTCAGCACACTCGGGTCATTTCAAAACCTGTGTTGCAATAGTCTGTGTTGACACAGTTGCCTTCGACGACTCAATTTCACGCACGCAAAATACAACGAAACTTTCATATCTTCGACAAGAAACATATTTTCTTAGGCCACCTACCAGTCCCACCAATATGTTTGTGGCCGACGACAACACACAAGACACCATCGGAAAAGGATATAGTGAGCAACGAGACTCATGTATCAAAACGGAGACAATACAGTGGCCGGGAACAACTGCAATACCATTCACTCAAAGCTCGCAACTTCTCTCGGTCATCAACCCATCATATCCACTCCTTGCACGAAGATTCTAGGGAAATTGGTAGAAGAAGATCATATCACCTGCCGCCAGGTGTGTATGGTGGCTTGGCCGACCCGACTGGCGGCGTGATGTTTCGGCATTGTCTGCTATCACGGTGTTAGTTAGACTTGCTCAGCCTGGAGAATTGTTTGATCTACTTACCAGAGACCGTGGTTCTGTTGGCCTTGGTCTTCTTGAATATTTTCCAGAGAACCAGTGCCGCGGGGGGCAGATTGACCAATACCCCAACGATGGAGATCAGCGCCTCGTCTGACAACGACATCAAGAGATGCTAAGCAGGTGCTGGACTTTCTGAAGGATGACGGTTTTATACAGGAGCACAAGACATGTATGACCAAAGGGGACCCGAGGCATATCATGCCCCAAAATATATAAAAACCCTGTCGCAGATTCTGGTCATCGTCACCCTGTTCAAAATTATTGAAAGGCAAACGTGGGAGATCCAAAAACACGATTCTGGACACAACCAATCAGCGGCGCGGAACGATGGGCAAAGACACACGCCCGAAAAGATGCAGTGGCAGTCACAAATTCTGGAAAGAGCAAAACTGCACATTGTGAACAGACCACCATAAAGGGCCAATGAGAGTGATCTTGAAGCAATGCAAATTCTGGAGAGAGTAAAACCGACGCAAGATACCTAAAGACACGATTTCTGGGCGCGGCCAATCAGCAGCGCGGAACGATGGGCAAAGACACACGCCCGAAAAGATGCAGTGGCAGTCACAAATTCTGGAAAGAGCAAAACTGCACATTGTGAACAGACCACCATAAAGGGCCAATGAGAGTGATCTTGAAGCAGTGCAAATTCTGGAGAGAGCAAAACCGACGCAAATTCTGGACAGAGCAAAATTGCACATTGTGGCAATGGCCAATGAGAGTGATCTTGCAGCCCCTGCCAACGCGAATTCTGGACGACCAGCAACAAAGATAAATACTGGGCTCATCCCACTCTACCGCCATTCTCGAGTCTTGATATTTTCATCTTATTTCCCAGGCAACTTGCGCGGATGCATTTTCAATCATGGAGACCACACCCATTCCCTCAGACCAGTGGGATGCCCACAAAGAAAATATTTATTCTCTTTACATTCAACAAAACATGGTGCTCAACGATATGATTGGGGTTATGAAGCAGGACCATAACTTTCACGCTACGTATGTTACGGCACCCACGCCATCGATAATGGCTAGCTTCTAACCCTATCTCCCAGCAAGGCGCAATACCTCCGACAGCTGAAGAAATGGCACATGGGGAAGAATTCGACAAACGAACAGTGGAAGTTCGCGGCGAACCAGATCGAGAAGCGCAAGCTGGAAGGAAAACGGACAGAGATTCTTGTCAATGGTAAACTTGTTCCACCGAAGAAATTGAAAAAGGAGGTGGCCAGGTATGCAGGTACCAGATCTGCAGCCTCGGAAGCATCAGGCAAGTCTCTACGTTGTTCTTTTCGACTCTGATGATAGGGCCTGGACTCTGGTGCTAACATCCCCGGTAGCCGCCGAGACTGGCGTTCCTAGCGGAATTATTGTCCGTACGCCCCCAGCAGATGCCATTGGAGATGTGGAGGACATGAACATCCCTCAGTTTCAATGCCAAGAGCACTCGGAGGCAAACCGTAGGTTGTACCTAGTCGTGGTCTCTGGTTACGTCACCCAGGCTAACCAGAAGCAGTTGGACATGAGAGTCCCGGAACTGCTCTTATTGAGATGAGAAGTCCTGTTCAAGATTGGTTTAGGACACCTAGTCCAGTGAGCTTCGACGTTGCTCCCGGAATGCTAGGCCCGTCCAGCCCGCACCTGACACTGCTGTCGACTATGAACGATGGCGGTCAGGATTCGCTCCGAAATTTATTTGGCGATTACCTGACCATCGATTGGGATACGATACTTTATACGCCGCTGCCACCACCCTTACCTTCAGATGAGAAAAGCAACGGGGAGGCCAAAGTTCTTCTTGGGCAGTGTCTCAAAGTATTCGTCGACCCGAAATGTCCTGAGTACGATACGGAGCTTTCGTCGGAATTAGAGAGCATTTCCACTCAAAGTTATGGAGGAGAGGTAATGCGGTATATACTGCAACTGTACAACAATTCTGCCTCCGATCCGTCATTCCAGCTGCTCCGATACGCGGTGTACCACTCTTCGAACAACTTACTCTCAGATGACCATACTGACATGCTGCTCAAATGGGTCATCGAAAACAACAAGTCATGGGTTCTCGAGCGCCTGATGGACGCAAAAGGGCCGACGACAGAGATCTTTGCATCCAAAATTTTTATCAGTGCTGTGAGGTTGGGTCAAATTGGCGCGGTCCTCGCTCTACTCGCGAAAGGAGTAGACGCCAATGTCATTACTGGGGGACTTTATGAGAGGCGCCTTGCTCCTGAGGCCAATGCCGTTATTGCGCCTTATATGAATCGCCACGCTCTTCATGAGGCTATCAGACACAGAAACATACGGATTGTTCAGGTCTTGCTAGACGCAGGAGTGGACCCAAATGCCGAGGAACATTTTCCTTTTACGGCACTCAAGACCGCCCTTGACATGCCCTTTCTCGATACGGCCTTGATCAAATTGTTACTATCTCGAGGTGCGGATGTGAGTCGTATAGTTTCACTTGACTATGGAGAGACTCTACGAAGAGCTGTGCAACTGGGCGATCCCGACTTTGTTTATGCGTTGCTAGGGGCCAGCCCACGCCGTACTGAGATGGTATCACGCTGGGACACAGCACTGCAGCATGCAGCCCGATACGGCAAGGTTGAAATAGTTGAAGCCTTGCTTAAAACAGGAGCCGACGCCGACAGTTGCCTTGACAAAGTCTGCTACTACAGAGCCAAGCGGTGGCCGGTGTCCCCTTTGGCTTCCCTGACGCCACTTCAAATCGCAACAATAAAAGACCACACAGAAGTCGTGCAAATTCTTTTGGACGCAGGTGCTGGTGTCAACCACTTTCCGGCGGCCAAGTACTTCGACTTCCCTTCGTTTTGCTTCAAAGGTAGTAGTGATGACTGCCAATCAGGCTTTATATCAGACTCTGAATCAGACTATGAATCAGACACGTCCAGTTCCAACAGCAACCACGACTACATGGAATCAGATGTTGATGATTTTTGTAGTCGTCGATGTTTACTTACAGCGCTACAGGCAGCTGTTTCAAACAACAATACGATTCTGGTTCGCATGTTCCTCAGTCACGGCGCCGAAGTTGATGCAATCGGAGCTAGAGGCACAGCATTGCAAATTGCAGCATCAAAGCCGGGTCGCTTCAAGCTGGTTCAGCTGCTGCTACGAAATGGGGCGGATGTGAATAGTCCGGCGACAGTACCGGGGGGCCGGACGGCTCTCCAGGCAGCAGCGGGGTCTGGGGACGAGCAAACCGTCGAGCTCTTGCTTCGCATGGGTGCTAACGTGAATGCTCCGGCGTATCGCCGTGGTGGATGCACTGCCGTCCAGGCCGCTGCGCGGTCGGGGAATCTCGAGACGGTCAAATTGCTAGTCGGCGCCGGCGCAGATGTGCATGCAGATGCTGCGTTTGTGTCTGGTCGAACATGCTTGCAATGTGCAGCCGGGAAAGGAGACATCAATATAGTCGACTATTTGCTGCAACTTGGTGTCAATATCAATGAGCCGGCATGCCCAATCAACGGGCGCACTGCACTGCTGTTTGCAATTGAGAATCATCACAAGTCTGTTGCAGAGAGGCTCCTTGAAAAAGGCGCAGACCCCAATGAACTACCAAGCGGACGGTGCGGCATCACACCTCTGCAGGCCGCAGTCAAGAACGAATGGTACGACTTCGCTCAGCTGCTACTACGCCAAGGGGCCAACCCAAACAGAAATCTATCTTCGTCAACACCTCTGGGGATCTCCCTGCGCAATAACGCAGTTGGAATGGTGCGTCAACTTATCGATGCTGGCGCCGACGTCAACGAGCGCTGTGCAGACCTAGATGGCATGACAACAGTTCCCCTCCAACTAGCGGTATCCAACGGAAGCATTGACATAGTTCGCAACCTGTTGGATGCAGGCGCGAGAATCGACGGCATGCATGGCATCATACCTCTCCACCTGGCTGTCGCAGGAAACAGTCTTGATATAGTGAAACTACTGCTCTTCAATGGAGTGAGCCCCAATCCACGCCCAGACCACGATAGAATATCAGTATTGCTGAAAGCGATATGCAGGTCTCCGATCAACGAGGATATGGTCCGCGTCCTCGTTGATTCTGGCGCTCGCTTGGAAGCGGACAACGGCGTTTCTCTCTGCTACGCTGTGAAAAGGGGGTGTCTGCAAGCGGTTAAAACCTTCCTGCAAGCCGGAGCAGATGTCAATGCCCGTCCCTGGGGCCCCCACCGACGCACGGCACTTCAGGAGGCGGTAATATATGGAAATTTCGACATTGCGGCGGCTCTTCTCGACAGGGGTGCTGACATCAATGCCCCTCTCGATACAGAGCGGGGTGGTACCGTGCTACAGACGGCTGCGGGTTCCGGCAGCCTCCGCATGGTGCAGTTGCTTCTCGCACACGGCGCAGACGTCAACGCACCAGCAGCTAAATCATATGGAGCAACCGCATTGCAAGCGGGTGTCATTAAGGGACATTTTCGAATTGTATTGATACTACTCGAGAGCGGGGCAGATGTCAATGCCTCGGGAACAGGACCGTTGCGCGGGACGGCGCTTGAAGCTGCCGCATCGCATGGGAGGCTCGACATTATGCATCTGCTGCTTCAGAAGTGCGGCGATGTGGGCGACATGGAAGCACAGTGCAGGAGGGCAGCCAAGCTGGCGTCCTCCGGCGGGCATGCTGTTTTAGCCAAAGTTCTGCGAGAATGGAAAAGGCCTATCTGATAGAAACTCTGCGAAACACCGAGGTCTTCACATATATATTGTGTCCATTAATACACGTCCATTTACATGAATGTGTCAAGTAGAATCTCAACGGTGGAGAGAATCATCACCAGTCACCCTCGTCAGTACAGCACTTTCATGGCTGCTGATACCTGGACAAGGCGATGTAATCAACCAGCTTATCCGGAAACGTCACCACAAAAGTGTCTTTGGAATGTGCTCTCCAGTCCTTTCAATGGCCGCCGTGCGCTGAAAGAACTTGACGTACCCCCAGTATTCAGGGAATGGACGTGGTTGAATGTCGTTCTCCCGTTTTGCAGCACTGCGTTTTACACTAAACGGCAGAACGCGTGGCGCTACTAAATATGGTTAATGACAGCGTGCTTTTAAAAGAGGGGGAATATATATATATATATAACAATAGCTCGGGGTAGCTAAGGGTGCTACGCTCAACCTGTTTGGTCGCTAAAAGGCAGCCATCGCTCAGCCCCACATCCTTTTCACGATTTAACAATTGCACCGCCCTACACGTTCGTTACCAGCGACAGTACACCCTTGCGATACGCGAATCGTGGCATTTCTACCTTTTTCCTATTCTTTTTCTTTTTGCCTTTATATACTGTCGTGCCGTATTCTTACCCGCCTTGGTATGGCAAGCGCCACCGGCAAAACGCCCGCCACCTTGGACAGCGTCAAGGCCCGGCTCCGCAAAAAAAAAGATCGTGCGCGGCCTCCCAGTCTCGCCGACGCCGTCGGAACTTGCGCGCGACAACGTGTTGGAAGACGACGGCACGGTGCTGTACAACTTGTTGGGCCGTATGATCTCGCTGCACCCGGGCAACATTGTCAAAAAGGCTGGACGCGCCGTGCGGTTGGGCGAGGCCGATGCTTTGAAAGTGGCGGCCGCGGGGGGCGTTCCCGTTCCGGAAGTGTTTGGGACCGAGATCACACCCGAGGGCCGGTTTCGCATCTCGATGGGCTACATCGAAGGGCAAACGCTGGAAGCGGCTTGGCCCTCGCTCTCAGACGACGACAAGACATCCTACTGTCGGCAGGTCGGGGCGATCCTGACGGGGATGCGCGCCATTCCGCCACCCGACCCGAGCTTCATCGGCGCCTGCGACGGCAAAAAGATCCGCGACGGTCGGCTGTACAGCACATACACGTCACCCGTGTGCGCGGACGAGGAAGCGTTCAATGCCTATCTCGTAGCGAGCATAGCCCCAGCCACGCCCGACGCTGTGCGTGAGGCCTTCGTGCGCCGGTTGCAAAGCCAGCCTCGACACCGCATTGTCCTGACCCACGGCGACCTCGCACCGCGCAATATTATGGTCCGGGACGGCCGTGTTGTCGCGCTCATTGACTGGGAGGAAGCTGGATGGTACCCTGAATACTGGGAGTACGTCAAGTTCTTTCAGCGCACAACGGCCATGGAAAGGGACTGGAGAGCACATTCAAAGGACATTTTTGTCGAGGCGTATCCGGACGAGCTGGTTGAATACATTGCCGTTTCCAAATTTCAGCACCCATAAAAGGCCGCGTGAGAGGACGACCGACGCATCAGACTGGCCTTATTGTTCTAGCGAACAATATCCGTGAACCGAGTTCTATCAGTAAAAAAACAAAGATACGATGGAAGCTCCTTTTTCTTCATCAAGGTACTGTCTGGAATGAAGGGGAGCGAGGTTAAAAAAAAATGCTCACGGGAAGCCAAAAATTCTCCAGGGGGCGAATCGAACGCCCGACTCTCGGATTTAGATTGAGTAACAATTACAGTCCGATGCCATAAACCAACTAGACCACCCGGAGTTGTTCCTTAGGAGCGGGTAGTCTGATTCAGACTTATATGGGGAAGAAACACACAACCAAAATGGGGCTGCTTTTACAGCGCAGTTGTGTTGTTAACCCCGAACTGTTATTTCGACTATCCCAAAATCGACATTTTTACACAGAGACAATATGTTGCATCACGTTCAGCATTGTTTCTATGTCATCGCCATTTTGAAAAAAAAAAAAAAGTAATTAAGCAAATAGGGAGACACAGAAAAGGGAAGGAATATGATATGTTATGTATCTTGCCAAGAAAATGTTGAATTGATGGAATACAGTCGTTTTTTTGCTGTGGTGCCCTCGTCCCTCGCCAGCGCCCCTTACGTCTCACCTACAGCGGCAGCACCGCCTGCGGCCTTTGCCGCTTTGGCAGCCGTCGCGGCCTTGTCCTTCTCATTGACCAGGGCCGACATGGCGTCGCCAATGTCGGTGCCCAGCTGGCCAAAACCCTTGATGACGCCGGCGCGGTCGCCGGCGCGCATCTCCTGGCTCATCTTGTACTTGCCGACGAGCTCGGTGATCTCGATCTCGATGCCAATAATGTTCTTGCGCATGATGTCGAGGTAGTTGGCGGGCGCGTCGGCGACCTTCCAGGGCCCCGGGCGGTCGCCCTCGCCGGTGTAGTCCATGAGGACCCGCTCGCCGTGCTCGGACAAGAGGTCGAGCTGCTTTTCGAGGTAGGCGTTGGCAGCCGCATTGGTGGACGCGGCCGCGGGCGGCCCGCCGCCGACGTAGATGGTGGCCTTGCCGCGGACGTGGACAGTGGCGTAGTTCCAGGTGGGGACGACTTTGGCAGTGGTGGGCTTGGACTCGGTGTAGAACTTGGGCGTCACATAATGCTGGACATTGGACGTGAAGACGACCAGCACTTCGTCTTTCAGGACCGAGACACCCGGCACGTCGGTCGGCTGCCCCTCGACGGACTGGATCATGGCCTTGACCTGCGGGTTACTCTTGGCCATGTGGCCGAGCAGGCGGCCCTTGTCGGTCTCGCTGGTCTCGTCGTCGACGGCGACGATCCAGGGGATGTGGGTGCTTTGAATCAACGGGAAGCCATCGGCCGCGATGGCCGTGGTGATTTGGCCCAAGGAGTGGTCGCGGATGAGCTGGCGCAGGGCGACCAGGCTGGTCTCGGCGTATTCAGTCTTTTGATACATGGTTTATACGTGCTGGCAGATGCAGAGACGGGTGTTGACAAAGGTGAAGGCTACTTGTTGCTCTGAGAGACAGTCCGCCGGGGACTGGACCGTGGCCTTTTTAACGCAGGCATTGCGCATCAACTGCTGCCGCTCACTTCACACATCGACGTCTTCAAATCCCGTACGGGATATGATGGATCTCAGAGACTGCCTCATTTAGTACTCATTCAAATGAAAAAGGGACAACATCAGCAAAAGGGCAGCACGTCCACAGCTTAGAACTGCCCAAAAGGGAGAAATGCACGATTGGTAAACGCCAGACGGGCCAGGCTGCAGACTGCCAAGCAGGCCAAGCAGGCCAAGCAGACGGGTCGATACCAAACGAAAGGCCAAGCTTATTTTTCTTGTTGCTTGGGTGCATGTCTCTCCAAGGGCGTTGAGGATCCAACATGGTCACGGACGAGTCACAGCTCGGGTATGTGTCACACAGTGGAAACAGGCCAGGAGTGCAAGGTGAAGTGGAGGAAATGCTGACGGGCAAATCCCGTCTTACATGCTAATTCAGTGGGCCAGCGGCCTGAGCAGTGGATGCTGGCGATGTTTCTAGTGAATCTTGCTAGTGGGCCTTGGAGTGAATTTCCAGTGGAGTGGGCCTTCTTAGTGGGCCTTAACGCCCCGCTGGGCGGACGCCGAAACGGCGACACGACGTCATGGCAGTCATTACTGCACCTTTTAGTGGCCGAAACGGCAAACAGGCCCAGCCTTCTCCGCGGCGGCCACCTCTACACGATCCGACTACAAATGTGCCAAGAGAACGGAACCTCCCCGTACGACACAGGTGGCATGCTGTCTGTACCCGTATCAGGAGACAACAGCACAACAGTCACAGTCACGAGCCCGCCCATTGACGCCAATTGACGCCAAACCATCTAACCGAGCGATCAAGGTGGATAGCAACATCTCCGCATCCGGCAGTTAACATCGAACCCCCTTCCCTTCTCGTTATCCTCGACCACGGCACACTCCCCTCCCCTCCTTTCCGCTCGTTCTTCAGACCCGCTCGTCATCGCGCTCGCTTCCAGCCATGTCTCTCCCTTTGCAGGCGGCCCGCCGTGCCGTCGAACACCGCGCGCGGCTAGCTGAGCTGTTTCCCTGGACGACGTCGCCGCTGCTCATTGGCGCACCCATGCGCGTGTTTTCGGGGCCGGCCATGGCGGTGGCGGTGTCGCGGGCGGGTGGGCTCGGGTTCATTGGGCCGGGCGCGACGCCGGAGGCGTCCTCGACGGATCTGGCGGAGGCCACGAAGCTGCTGAAGGAGACGCCGTTGAAGGCGGCGGCAGCGACGGCAGCGACGCCATCACTTCTGCCCATCGGTGTCGGCTTCCAGGTCTGGAACGGCGACCTCGACAGCGCCACGGCCGCCGTCCGCACCCACCGCCCCTGTGCCGTGTGGCTCTTTGCGCCGCGCGACGGCCAGGCCCAGCTGGACACCTGGACGGCGGCGCTCCGCACGGCCTCGCCGGGCACGCAGGTCTGGGTGCAGGTCGGCACCCTCCAGGAAGCCATGGCCGCGGCGCACCCGTCGGGCGCGGACGCGCTGGTGCTGCAGGGCGCCGAGGCCGGCGGGCACGGCCGCACGAGCGACGGCATTGGGCTGGTGTCGCTGCTGCCCGAGGTGGCCGACGCACTCCACAACAACACGCGCCTCCCGCTGGTGGGCGCCGGCGGCATTGCCGACGGGCGCGGTGCCGTCGCTGCGTTGGGCCTGGGCGCCGCGGCCGTCGCCATGGGCACGCGCTTCTTGGCGGCCGCCGAGGCGCGCGTCGACCCGGCGTACCAGGCCGAGGTGCTGCGGGCGACGGACGGCGCCGCGCACACGGGACGGACGCAGCTCTACAACCATCTGCGGGGGACGTTTGGATGGCCGGCCGAGTTCAGCCCGCGCGGGCTGCTGAACCAGAGCTGGGCGGACCACAAAGCGGGCGTGCCGTTTGACGAGCTACAAGTGCGACACGACGCGGCGGTCAAGGCCGGCGGTGCCGCCGCCTGGGGTCCCAACGGCCGCACGGCGACGTACGTGAGCGCGAGTGTCGGGCTGGTGCGGAGCGTGGACGATGCAGGGGCCATCGTCGAGCAGACACGCAAAGAGATCAAGGAGATTCTGTCTCTGTTGGGTTGATGATGACACGGACGAGTCAGGGGTATTACACGCAAAAAAAACATATTGTACTGGCTAACGATAGATACATAGACGGACATACGAGTTTTAATTCAATCACATCACTTGAACGTACTAAACGTCCACGAGCTGTTCCAAAAGTACGGCGTGCCGGGGTTGGCAATCTCATACTTTGTGCGGTTCCATTCGGGGCTAGGCCACGTTAGCGGTCATCATTTACTCTGCATGCAGGAAAGCGATTTGAGGGGGTTTGACATACTGGTTGATGGCGTCTGGGTAGTCGTGCGCTTCAATGGCCACGCACGAGCTGCGCCCGACTTTGGTGACGTTGGCCGTGCCCTGGGTGCTCTTCAGCGGCGCGGTGCCGTCCATCCAGTTGCACGTGTACACCGTCACGCCCGGCTGGTTGGTGCGCAGCTCGGCCGCAATGCCGGAGAACGGGGCCGCCAGACGGGCCACCACGCTGTCGCCCGAGGGCACCTTCTCGGCCAAGAAGTAGCCATTGTAGCCCTCGCACTGCCCGCCGCCGCCGCAGTTGCTCGCAAACTTAGGGTCCGCCTGCGCGTGGCCCAGCGTCAGATTGCCCGCCGACGCAAAGTCGTTGACGGCCCCGGGGGCGGCCGTCAGGATTTTGCCCGTCGGCACGGCGCCGTCGTCGCCCTCGAGGTAGCGCTGCGAGTAGGGCAGGTACAGCGTGTGGTCCCAGATCTTGGGCGACGCCGTGTTCTTGTAGGCATCCAAGTTGAAGTACGTGTGGTGGGTCAGCATCAGCGGCGTGCGCGCATCCGCCGACGCCCACATGACAATGGCCAGCCGCCCGGCGGTCAGCGTGTACGTCACGTTGGCCGTCACGTCGCCCGGCAGGCCCTGTTCCGACCCGGCCTTGTCGTAGACGGCAAACGTAATGGACGAGGCGCCAACGGCCGTGACGTTCCACACGCGGTACGACCAGTTGTTGGTGCCGCTGTGTAGCGTGTTGGCGCCGTCGTTTTTCTCGGTGGCGTAGGTGGTGCCGTCCAGGGTGTAGGTGGCGTTGCCGATGCGGGAGACGTAGCGGCCGGGGATGGAGTTGTAGACCGGGTGACCGGGGTCCTTGGCTACACGCACACATCATCAGCGACGAACGAGGCCAAAGCCGACGGAGGAGTGGCAGACGTCAACAAGTCATGAGTGAGAACATAAAAGAAGGACGGGGGCACCCACGGTAATACGCTGCATCGTCGTACCCCAGCACCACATCCGTATCGTTCCCATTGCGGTCCTTGACCCACAGGTTGGTCAGCGTCGCGCCGTACGGGATAAACTGCGCCTTGATGCCGTCGGCCGTGATGGTGTAGCGGCCGTCGGCAGCCGGGGCGGGCACACCGTCTCTGCGGACAGCCAGAGCCAGGCCGGCGAGGCCGGGCAGGGCAAGAAACAAGGTGGAGCGCATGTCGGGAAAGCGGATGAACGTTTTGGTGGTCAACGGTCTTGGGTCGCCCTGGTGTGCAAAAACGGGCGCCACTTGGGTCCATAATAAATACTTCATGCCGAGTGAAGCCTCGGAGGGGCATCTCCACTCGACATCCACAGGCCATCCACTCCTCTTGCGTGATCCCTGATCCATTCGCATCTCCCGTGCACGGCTGGACCTGTCTTTCCCCTCTCTTTGCGCTGTCAGCGGTATTAGGCATTTTGCGGACTTCGTCTGGGGGTCCTAGGTGTCCAGGCTGTCCAGGCTGCCTTGGGCGAGGACTGTAGGCGAGCGCTTGGGAGAGCAACACACATCGGGCCAAGAACGGTGTATGACAGTGCGCTCGTAAACGATGCGCCACAACAAATCAGCCTGAGGTCGGGCCTTACTTCGTCTCGTGTTATGTTTGTGCCTGTTTCCCCTCACTTGATCCAGAACCAACCAACCACCGACAACCGAGAGCGGACGACGCGGTAGACGCATTGTAGACAGGCAGAAAGACAGTCTGACGGACGGACACGGCACATTCAGGTACACAAAACAACAAAGTGATAAATTAAGTCTGATATTTGACATTCCACCAACGAATCGTTTCTCTTTACTGAGCACACTCTGCCGGCCACCACGCATTCTGCACACCACCCCCCTACACCGTAATCGTATGCACCAGCCGCACCTTCCCCCCAATCAGCCGGAACTCGTGGCTGTCCGGCAGCGCTCCGGCAAACGAGCAAAACACGTCCGCGGACCCCACCGTCTCGTCAATCACATACCGCCGCTGCGTGATCTTGGCGGACGCCGAGCCGGACGTCGGCACGCCCACCGTGCACGACGGGCTGAAGTGCATCGACCCTTCGGTGCGCGCACACGGCGAGCCCCACGGCACGGCGTTGATGGCCGTCGAGTTGCTCCACATGTCGAGGTAGGCGTCGGCCGCGGCCTGCAGGACCGCCCGCGGGCTGCGGTCCGCGGCGGCCAGCGTGCCCCAGTCCTCCGTCGCAATGTAGCTGAGCGTCTTGGCCGCGTTGAACGCCCAATCGCCCGTCGTGGCCACGATCGCGTCCACCGAGTTGATGGGGGACGACGCGTCGGTGGCCGACGCGTGCCGCAGCTGCACGCCGATGACGTAGGGGCCGGCCGTCGACACGAGCTCCGTGTAGGAGGCACACTGCGTCGTGTCGAGCGTCGTGCGGTTGTGGTCGAGCTTCAAGGCCTTGCTCCACACGCCGGCGCTCGCGCTGGAGGCCTTGTTGTTTTGACGGTAGGTCACGGCCGGGTCCAGCAGCTTCTGGAAGGCACTGCCAGCAATCCCGCCGGCCTCCTGCGCGGCGAGGTAGGCGTCGGCAGCGGCCTGCAGTGTGTCGCGGGAGCAGTCGGCAACCGCCTGGCCGGCGAAGGCGGCCAGCGCAAGGCTGAGTAGATGAATGGACACCATTGTTGCTGCGTCTTGTAAATGTCAATAGCAACGATTCGTTAATCCTGTTTGTTGTAGGTCTACAGACTACGAACAGATGCAATTGCAAATGGGAGCATCGGTCGAAGGCATCGTTTGCACCAGATATATCCTCCGTTGGCAGACGACAGCAGGAAGAAAGACCGTGGATAAACGTGGCGTCCGTGACACCAACCCCTCATTCTTTTCTCATTTTGTTCTCATTTTGCCTTTGTTTTCTGGTTATTCTGGCATCCTGTTTTGTGCCTTTGTCAAATCAGTGGGTAAATCGGACATCACAAAAGCCGACAGCCAAGTAAATTACACGGCTACAGTGCACGGCAAGGATACTGTCGCAGCTCAACACGTTTTGTCGGCATATATCTGCAAGCAAAATATCCCATGCGAGCTAAATCTCCATCGGCCATTTAACGAATGCAAACCGGGAAATGGATCGTGTAAGGCGGCGTACGACGTTGCTCTTGATGTGCCATCATTGGACTACGACTTCCCAATTGGGATGTTAGTGGTTGTTAGTAGTGCGACAGCGATTGCAGGCCTGCGGTCCGTCCTACATAAGCCTGTATCCCGGTCAAATTCCTAAAATCAGCACGCTAGCGTCCTTGGTCTAACGGCTAGGATTTCGGTTTTCCATACCGAAGGTTCGGGTTCGACTCCCGGAGGTCGCATTTTTGGTATTCAATGTGCACTTTTTTATCATTCTTTTTTGCGACACGACTGCTTATCATACAACGTGGCACAAATGGATGTTTGCATTTTTAACCATTTTTGGTTTTCGTTATTTTTTTTTTTTTTTTTTTTCAACGTTTAATTATTTAGTAGAACCGGGTGTTTTAACTCAGTTGTTTCATTACGTTTTTCTCCTTGACTCAATTGCGTCGAGTATTTTTATTGAAAATATCTCTTCGTTCACTGGATAAAAAATCCTAACAGTCATTCAATGCTCATTGGTGACCAGGTGTTCACAAAAGAAAATCAATACGAATGACTCGACATACTATGAAAGTAGCATTTCAAAGAACGGACGACATGGAACTACAGTAAGGATGCGCTCAGATAAACTACAGCATGTGTCGTACATCCGACCTCATCTCCCCACCCACCTTATTTACCCCCTTTTATCCGGCTTGGACTTGATAGTGCACCCTGTACCCTGCACCCCACAAGCTGACTCCCGGCCGATCTAAGATCTGGAGCATCATGTTCCGTTTGTTTGCCTTTGTTTACGCTTGTTCTTTTTGTCTATTTTCAACTTAGCCATGAGCCAAACAGTCGTCAAGTTTTGTTCCCGAGACGGCCCATGGCATTTTTCCTTTTATCCGTGTGGATTGCAGTAAAGTACCGAGATGCACGACGTTCAGATGGTGCTTCTATTCTGTCGGCGGGGGAGAAGATCTCGGGGGCGATCGCCCAATGGAGTAAAAGTGACGAACGTGGCGCAAAGTCATGACAGTAGCGAGGATGTCTGCATATTTAAGCAGCTGAAATGTGAAAAGGAGAAAAGGTGAAGGCTACGAGAGGGTGGAGAGTCTGGGGCCCCAGGATTCTCGATATTTGCTAAAAGCCTAAAGGCGTTGCCAAAGTTGTATTCGTACAAGTCTACCAATTGTCTACCAAAATGTATACCCCATGCCATTCATTCTTTCATTGTAGGTCACACATATTGTCTGTACATTCTCCATGCGTCCCCTTTTGGTCAAGATGAATGCAAGTCCAAAAATGGACCCATTGCAACGTCCCGTGGAGAAAATCCATAAACTATACTTGACTTCCAGAAAAAAAACACAGACCTTCTCACGGCTCATCCTGCCTTCCGTACGTCCATAAATGATATATGCTCCTAATTTCATGCCAAGCACAAGTCCTCCGTTTGTCCTATGTCGTATTTTTATCTCCAATACGGACCGCTCGGGAAGAGCTTCCCTGGCTCCATCGTTTGATATTGATAATCTCAATGGGGTTGACGAGTAATGGGCACCTCAGCCCCCCCCTGTCGGCATGATTCGAGCTGGACAGATTGAGAGAAGCCATGCTTAACGCAATAACTACAAGGATCATCGTTTGTCGTATAAATGCGTCATCCACGTCACTCTTTCCTTGACGTCTTTTTTTCGTAATCACGCATCATCCATCGTCCAAGACATCTCTACCACTAGTCACCAATCACAACTCACTTATCACCGTTATCATTCACCACCCACCACACACCACCAACATGAAGCTCACCGCTGCCCTTCCCGTCGTGGCTGCCGGCCTGGCCAGTGCCTCGCCCCTCGCCTGCCCGCCCGTCCATGTCTTTGGCGCCCGCGAGACCACCGCGCCCGCCGGCTACGGCACTTCCAAGGGCCTCGTCGACATGGTCGTCCGGGCCAACAGCGGTGCCACATCCGAGGCCATTGTCTACCCGGCCTGCGGTGGCCAGAGCAGCTGCGGCGGCGCCAGCTACGATAGCTCGGCGTCGCAGGGCACGGCGGCCGTCGTCAAGGCCGTGACGGCCCTCAACACGCAGTGCCCGGACACCAAGATTGTGCTCATCGGCTACTCGCAGGGCGGCCAGATCATGGACAATGCGCTGTGTGGCGGCGCCGGCGCGACGCTGACGGGTGCGGCGCTCAAGGCCGTCAAGGCGGCGATTTTCATGGGCGACCCGCACAACACGGCCGGTCTGCCGTACAACGTGGGCACGTGCACGAACCACGGTTTCGCGGCGCGACAGAGCGGGTTCCAGTGCTCGCCGGGCAGCCCGTCAATCATCCAGTCGTACTGCGACTCGCAAGATCCCTACTGGTAGGTCCACACCCGGCTATGCTGGCCCCATATTGTGTCCAGGCTCTTTTACTAACCAACCAGCTGCAACGGCAACGACGCCAACCATCACCAGCAGTACGTCAACATTTATGGCCAGAAGGCCGCAGCGTTTATCCAGAAGCTGCTGGCATAAGCGGGCTAAGAGAACGGCGGATAAGGTTGTTCGGTGTTTGGTGAGTTTTGTGGCGAGCTCTGCGGTGTGGAATATGTGATATTCTCGTCGTGCCAAAATTCAACGGTTTCGTTGGTTTTATTTCTCCAGTACATACAAAAATTCAGTCCACATTTCACTGTACTTTATCAGTTACAGCTTTAGTAAAAAGCATGGTGGACATAAACGGCCGCTTTGTCTGGTTGCCTCTTTGTTTTGTTAACACAGGGGCAGTACCCTACGCAGGGCCAATGCACTGGAAATACCGGCCTTTTTCAAAGTTACAGCGGTCTCCATCAACTAAAGCCACTACGCCATATCAGATGAACAACATCAAACAGCAGCATGAACAAAGAATAACAACGAGAGGAACAATGCCCAGGAACAACATATTGTATATGTAAATGTATTGCTGTAATGGTAACCTGTTGTCAAATGAAAATTTTCTCTCTCTTTCCCATACACAACCACTGGACACAAACACGAGCCGTTTCTTCCCACCGGCCATCATGTCCTTATCGCTCGTCATCAGCCACAGCTGCCGCATCGGCGCACTCTACGGCTACTCAGCTCGCTCGCCAGAGAACAGCATCTTTGCGCGGCTTCTCCTGCTGCTGGATGTGGGCCGTGTCACGACGCAGTGCGAGCGTGAGTGTGGCGTGGTCAGCATGGACCAGCAGAACCAACGGGTGACCATCGAGTTTCTTGTGCATCTCGTGGACACGGGCGCTGGGCCCATGGTGGCGACGGGCGGCGTCGATCTGCACCACCGGATGCACCGGCACATGAAGGACAACATTTTTGTAGGGCCTCAGAGACATACTCTCTTCCACTGGCAAGCGCCAGCAGAGGTCCACGGCGGCCCGTTGACACAAACCGCCATTGCCAACGGCATGTCCATTTTTCAGTACATTGCGGGTCTGCAAGCGGTCCATGGAGTGGACGACCAGGACCTTCACCGTGCTGCCTTTCTCCGCCAACTCTGGACTGACGTTTCCAGAGTATACGCGCCGCTGGTCGGCGTGGCCGTGGACGACATGGCAGGCGAGTGCCCCGGTACCATGACAGACCTGTTGCTGCAATACTTTGATTTGGTCAAACGGCCGGGAGTCGTGGCGGCTTTGACCGAGGTCTTGAAGGACGTCGTTGTATCAGCGGCTGTAGGTAGAGTGAAAGGGTGAGTGTCTTTTATTTTAACTTGTATCGTTTTGTCTTTTTTTGGCTCCATTATTAATTGACCGATCTCGTACAGACCACTGTCTCCCTACTCACATGTCAACATGCAAGTGACCAATATTGCGATAAATATATTAATAAGAAAGGAAACTAAAAAGAATGTCGAGGAGAGACATCTCTGAACTATGGTGGACAGGCACGGCGAGACATGTGTGCCTTGAGAGAGGACAAAACCGTCTCACCAATTACAGAATGGAGGTCCTCCGCCGTCTTCTCATAACACTGCAAAATGTACGACAGCAACGACGGCCGTACAAGAGGGCATATCATGTAAACAGACCAACTAAACAAACCAGGCAGACAGACCAGAGAACAACCCAAGATCCTCTTCGATCGTCTTTCCCGATGCCTGACGCACGCCTAGTTCTTCATGCTCATGCTCTCGTCGCCCGGCAGCCCCGAGATCCAGCCGTCAACGTTCTCCTTGACCATGTTCTTCACCGTGCACGCCCGTGCCTGGTCGATCGTCTGGTACTTGAGCGAACCGCAGCGCGCCCCCATGCAGCCGCCCGTGTCCATGGCCTTTTGCAGCGAGTCGTCCTTCCAGCCAAAGACGTAGTCGGCGTGCTGCGCGTAGCCCATCTTGTCGCCGTCCGAGAACACAAACGGCTTGCCGTCGGCGGGCCAGATGCTCTGGTCGTTGAACTCGTCCGTCTTCCAGACGACCTCGAGCATGATCTGGGGGATGCGCACGGGGTGGGTGGACGGGCAGCTGCCGCTGCCTAGGCTGAGGAACGACGCGGGCCCGGACGTCGGGTAGGCCACGTGGTCCTGGTGGTTGGGCGTGTCCAGGTTCTTGCCGTCCCAACAGGTGGGGAACAGGATGTTGGAGCGCACGCCGTAGCACTTCTTCTGCGGGAACTCGGTCGAGTCGATGGCGCCGCCGGCGCAGGGCGCGGCGGTGTCGCCGCCAAAGTTGGGCCCCGTGTAGCAGCGGAAGCAGTTCTGCATCTTCATGTTAGAGGGCAGCGGCGTCTTGCGGCCGGCGTCGCCGACCAGCATGCGGAAGCCCGGCTTGAAGGCCGTGATCTTGCCGGGCGCCGCCGAGACGTAGTACACCAGCACGCCGCCGTTGATCTGGTTGCTGAACTTGTCGTTGAACTGCAGCGCGGCGTCGCCCTGCTTGACGCGGATCAGCGAGCCGTTGCGCGCCTTGAAGTACAGGTTGGCCGTCCAGTAGTTGCTGAAGTCCTCCGAGAACTGGCACGACGTGCACGTGGCCAGCTTCGAAATGTCCGTCGAGGGCATGGTGGCGTTGAAGGCGTTGCCACCGACAACTTGATGCACATGGGGCGAGGGCAGCTGGCCCGGGTTGACGAGAGGGTCGAGGCGGTCAATGACGGTCTGCGTGCAGCCGAAGCGCAGCATCGTGGTGCCGCCGCCGCCGCCACCGCCGCCACCGAAGCCACCGAATCCACCGCCGAACTGGGGCGCGGCCTCGGCCATCGCCGCCAGGGCCAAGAGAGCAGCGTTTCTCAACATGGTGACGATGCAGGGATACAATCGTGCGTGTGAACAGTTGGCTTGTGATGGGAGAGGACGAACAAAACAACGAGGGCTGGCTGTGGAGACAATGAAGGGAAGAACAACAGGAGAGAAGAAAAGAAGAGGAAGGGAAGCCGAAATGAAGGACCTCTGGGTGGTACGAGCAGGCTTAAAAGCACAAATGAGCCACTGCCAACGGCAAGCGATATTCAGACGACAAGTCGTCCCCGGAATGAATCAGGCGTCATTGGACGTCGAAAGGCCATCATTGTACTTCGCTTCCGCTGCCCCAGACTCGGTTACCATTATTGTCCCTAGGCCCATCCTCGACTGCCGACATCTAGAGATGCCGAACGGGATGTGGGTATGGGGGAAAGGCTCCACAGCAAGCGCGACAAGTCGAAAAGCGATAAAAATAAATAGGACAAGAAAAGACAAGACAGGACAAGAAATAAGAATGGACAAGGGGGACAAGGCCAAGACTGACTGCAAAATCACCGCAAAAGCTGCGAAACAGAAACCTCCACAATGCTGCCAATATGGACCGCTCTCTGGATAAAGTGGCCGTGCGCGAGTAAGCTGCTGACATTGAGGGCGCGTCTGGCACGGAGGCAGCTTAATCTGGACGGCAATCTGGAGATCAATCAAAGCGGATGTTTTCCGGGCGGGCTGTGATTGTGATTGGTGCGTCTTTTGCACTCCGGGTTTTATTGATTGTCACTGCTCCTTGCTGTCCATCTAAAGATTGTCAGTTTTCTTCAGTTTTCTTCCTAACTTTCCAGAAAATGCCATGTGCGTGAGAGACGCCTGATAATTGCCGACAGCCAGACGACAAAGGACAAAGGCGAGTCTGGTCAATCAAAAGTAGTTTCCACCAACGACATTCATCCGGAGAATTTATTTCCTTCGCCTCTGGTCGTCTGGTCGCCGTCCTGTCTAGTCGATGGTCCCTGTGCAATCGTTTTGGTGTCTTCCAACTGCCTTTTATCCAGCAGACCACGGGCACGACACCTTCACAGCCAGTACATTCATCATCCATAAGCACGCGTGCCCAGGCGAGGAATGAACGTAGGAGCGTGGGTATCTTTCGTTTCTATTGCTGTAGTGTCCGTGTATCCTTGCGGTCTTGCTCGTGTCTTGGCGAGCCTTGTGGCTCTGCCGTCGTATCTCGACTCGTGCCGCTTCCGTTTCTCCGTATCCCGTCGTCGTCTTTCCCGTCTCTCCCACAACAGTCCACTGCCCCATCCCCCCACCTACACTTGCATCGGCTGTGGATTGTTGCCCACCGTCTTGTACAGGTCCCGCAGCTCAAAGGCCTCCGTGCCGCCCTCGGGCAGCTCCCCCACGACGCGCGCCGGCTGGCCGGCCACGATGCTGAAGCTCGCAATGACCATGTTGGGCGGGACGACGGTGCCGTCGAGCACACGCACGTAGTCCTTGATGATGGCAAAGTCGCCGACGACGACGTTGGCGCCGAGGTGGACGTGGCTGCCGATGGAGGCGGCCATGACGGTGGTGCCGGGGCCGACGAAGACGTGGTCGCCCATGCGCAGGGGCATGTGGGAGAAGACGCCCTTCCACAAGCGGCCGGGGGGCCGCAGGCAGCAGCCGCGGCTCAGGAAGCAATAGCGGCCAATGGAGATGGCGGTGCTGCCACCGGCCGCGGCGCTGCTGCCGCTGCCGCTGGTGCCGCCACTGCCCGCGCCAGAACTGCCGCCCGACGCCGAGGCCGGCAAGGACCGTACAAGATCGCCCCGGATCATGACATCCTGCTGGATGACGCTCTTGCCGCCGAGGATAATGTTTTGCGTGCCGACGAGTGTGGCCTTGCGGGAAACTTTATTGCCGGTGTCCTGGGGAAGGGGAACGAGATGTTAGGCGAGAGGCAGCGCGAAACGAGAAAGACAGACAACCTACCGTCTCAATGTATTCTCCTTTCACGGATCTTCGCGACATGGTGGATCGCGTGTAGACCACATGGGTCGCGTGGTCGAGGTGTCAACAACGATTGCGAAGTAGCAAAGTTGGGAATGCTTTATCGCGATAACATGTCCCCTGAAACACGGTGAAGCTCCAAGCTTCAGTGACCTGAAAAAGTGGGGTCATACATCGTGCTTAGTCATATTCGAGATGGCTCATCAAGGTACCACCAGTATCCCTGTTTACAGGTTTCTGTTTCTATTGTGCCTGTCTGTTATTGTCTTTTACGGCATACACAGTTCGGGACGGTGCACCTGCTTTGAAAATAAGACAGATTAGAATGCGCGTCGAATTGTACTTTTCAATGTACAAATCACAGCTTTTCATAACACATTTTATTTTATTATTTCATTACTTCATTATTTCATTAAATATTAAATTAATCAATTAAATACTACAAAAACGCTTTCCATTTTCACATCAAAACAACTATGCGCTAAGCACACTGACGAGATAGTCGGTGGCGTTGGCCATGGCGGCGTCAATGACGGTCATGTGCGTGGCACCGGTGTAGATCTGCTCGACAATGTCGACGCCGCCGGCCTTGAGGTTCTTGACCATGGCGGCCGTCGTAAAGGGGAAGACGGTGGTGTCGGCGGAGCCCTGCAGGACGAGGACGGGCTGGGGGATGCCGGTCAGGTAGGTCGGGTCGTTGTCCTTGAGCTGCGCCAGGACGTCGGTGAGGCGCGCGTTGGCCCGGACGAGGTCGTTGGCCCCGAGGCCGCCAAAGGACGTGGGGTCGTTGAGGGCGGCCGAGCACACGGTCAGGGTCTGCGGGTAGAGGGCGGCGGCGTCGGGGGTCATGACGTCGACGACGTCGAGGGAGGCGTTGGCGATGCTGAGGCCGCGCACGATGAGGGCGACGGTGCCGGACAGCGAGGTAGTGTTGCCGACGGCATCGAGCAGCGGCACCTCAGACTCGAGGCTGTTGGCGGGCGCAAAGGCGATGGCGGCGCGCACGTCAAGCTCGGGCGTGTACGCGGGCGCCAGGGACGCCGCCCAGAGCGCCGCGTGCCCGCCCTGCGAGTGGCCGGCGATGACGACGCGCGCGCTGATGCGCGGGTCAAACTGGCGCGCGGCGCGCACAATGTCGAGCACGGCGCGGCCCTCGGAGGGCCCGATGAGGTACGGGTGGTCGCCGGGCGTGCCCAGGCCCTCGTAGTCGGTGCGCACGACCACATAGCCCTTGCGGACCCAGCCACCCAGCAGCTTGTCGCGCGTGTCGGCGTCCGAGGGCGGGTCGTTGATGGTGGGCGCGCACTGGTCGGCGATGCCCGTGGTGCCATGGGCCCAGGTGACGACCGGCCAGCCGCCGTCGGGGGCGTCGCCGTCGGGGATGACAATGGAGCCCGAGGTGGCCACGGTGTTGCCGTGGATCCCCTCCTGGGTGTACAGCACCAAAATGTTGACGCCGCCGGCAATAGCAGAGACGCCGTCGGTGTATCCACGGTACCAGACGACAGAGCCGTGGTCGCTGTCGGGCAGCGAGTCCGGTGGTGTGTAGAAAGCGGAGCCGCTAGGGCCGACGGGCAGGGGAGCCGGGCAGGCCGGCGGAGCATCCTGGGCGACGGTCGGCTGTGCAAAGAGAGCGGCAGCAAGGCAGAGGGTGAGAGCGCCCGCACGGGCTGGCGAGATACAGTTTACCATGGTGCCTGTACGTGTGTGTGTACGTGTGTTGTTAAACGTCAGACGCGATGATGATGTCTGGTCGACGACAAGAGTAAAGAAGAAAGCAGATGTGGTCCAACCAGGTGGGACGCCAGCATATTTATGAATCCTGCATTCCTCGCAGGGACGATGGCTACGGCCACTGTCTGTCAGAGACGCCAGCCGCCGGGCAGTGCCATCTTCGTCCACGTTCGTGCTCTTCCCCGCGTCTGCTTCATAAAACACTACAACGCTTGCAAACAACGCTTGCAAACGGTCCATTTTGGTTCGTTGCGACCTACCCAGTCTGGAGCCTGGGGGAAATTAAAATTGTCTTGCCAGAGACGTTCCCCGAGAGGCCGACCCACGACGAGGTATCTATCCTATCACCGCCATGGCCTAGTTCCTTCGCCTATGACAGGTGTCGACGTAATATCACTCCTCCGGACTTTTGCGAGTCCGAGTTTTGCTTCCGAGCAGCAGGGAAACAGGGTAGAAGGGGGCAAGAAGGCGGTATTTTAGAAGGAATTTCAGAAGGTTTACTCCGTACCATGGCAGTGTCCATTGCAGTGCCTCTCAAGAGAGATCGTGTGCTCGTCGAGTCAACAGAAAACGACGCGAGAAGCATGGACCGGAGAAAACAGTCCAAACAACGGTCTCCCAAACATTTAAAATTAAAATTTGGTCAGGAACCAAGCGCCGCCCCAGAAAGGCACCCGAATGGACACCACGAAGTGAGTCTAAGCAACCAAACCTAACCAATTGCAGCCAGTTGTACGAATTTGACACGCACCCCGCAGACCATGACCTGCCAAACTGGGCAGTTTTGGGGGTTGTCAAGTCCATGTTTGCGCTTTGCTTTGAAGTGGATTTTACGAGGAGTACGGGCAAGGGAAAGGGAAAGACGGGCGCGAGGTTGGACGTTGTGTTGTCCGTGACATTCAACGTAAATAAAAGTCAGACATGGGCGGATAGTCCAGGCCCAGTGGCCGGTGGGCAACGTGGTGATCGATTGCGGCTCTTTTGTCTGGTTGTTGATCTTTGTTGCTTTCGAGTGATAGTCGCTGGGATGTTCGTTGGACTGGATCCCACTGGACCTTCCCGCTGGAATCGCACTGGAATGCTGCCTTCCTCTCAGGGCTGAGCCACTTTCAAGACGACGCCAAAAGGACAGGGGATGGAAAACATGGAGCAGGGAGGACGGAGGCGAATTTATGCTCTATTCTACTCCGCTACTCCGTAATACGCCAGTCCCATCTCGTATTTTGTCCGCTCAGGCGCTTTGTTTCCCTTCCTATTTGATATTGTATTATGCAAGCATCGATCGCAGCCCAGAAGTAGGTCATCATGGTGTTGCGCCGAAAGAGACTTTGCCGTCCTCAAAGAGGGGGAACTGGAATGGGGACTTGGCGACTTTCACATAGCCCTCTCGTATCTCACGTTGCCGAGCACCACAACAGAAAGACGGTAGGTTCGAGGGGATTGGGCAGGCCAGGCGCAAAACTGGGACGAGGATGGCTGGTCCCGGGCCAATGGCGTGGGCAGGAAAGGCAGAGAAGGCAGAAGCGGCAGAGTAGGCCAGGAAATGGGGCGTCAGTCAGCCCATGTCGAAAGCGGAGGTGGGCGGTGAGCGTGAGATACAATTGCGTACGAGATGCCAGCCACACCCTACGATGGTCGTAGTACGTCGTATTACGTCGTGGATGTGCAAAGAACGCACATTGTACAACATACACTCCGGGAACGGTGCCTTGCATTAAATGAGCAAAAAATTGGTGTGCGGCGCTGGAGATCATGAGAGCTCGAGAGCTGCAGCTGCAAGAATTGTGCAGCTACAGTTTATCCACGGAAATGTCTATTCTCTCAGTTTGTGTCTCTTTCCACCTAGCTCCTCCGTGAGACGAAGAGTATATTTGAATGAAAGAATAGGGCATTCATCGTCAACGCGAAAACAGTACGGTCGGCCTCTTCTTTACCTCTTCTTTGCTGACCTTGTGTAAACCGCAGACTGCTTGGACACACGACGCAGACACTGTACGAAGCCAGAGTCCTGGACAAGCCCCGGGCGCCATTTGCGGGGGATCGTTCTCGTTGCCTTGGCATTTCAAGACGGGACTTGGTTTTGATTCCTGCCAAATGGGTATTCAAGCAGGGGTATGTTTGCGAAGGATGACCAGATTGCCAGGCCCAATACGACCCAAAAGGAGCCTAAAAACGCCACGCTTGTTACGGTGTAGTGCAATTGGCCGGCCCAGCCGAGAAGCAAAAGCATGTGCTTCCTCTGTCATAGACAAGCACAAAGTGGCCAGGACGCAACATCCACAGAAGAGGGCAGCAGGGGGGTGTCATTCTAGGGACTTGTTGTCTTGCTTGTCTTGCCACCAGAGCTGGTTTCCGTGCCAGGTGGACACCGAAGCCTGCGTTTCCGGCCATACGAGTTAATAATACTATGTGGGCCATCAGGTCACGATAGAAGGATATGAGGTTAAGAGTGAGGATGAGAGCGAGAGAGATAGGTCCACCGACCAGGATGCGGGGAGATCGCCGATCACCAAGAGACAAAGACAACAGAGAAAAAAAGGAATGAGACAAGTTCACGATAAGACGCAGTAAAGAGAAAAAGACGAGAAAGAGAACGAAATAAAGGACAAAAATTCAGAGACAAGGAACAAAAGTCGACGGAAAAAGAGAAAAGAAAAAAGTAAAGTAATGAGACGCAATTGGAAGAAGGCGGTTGAGACTGGTTCTTCTATTTCATACGCCCTCTGTTTTGTCGTCGTAACTCTTTCCGTTTTGGTGAGAGACCAAGTCAGTTTAGACGCACACTGCCGCCCAGTTACGCAACTTATCGAGGCCACATTGTCTCCATTTGACGTCGTTTGTGTCGTGCTTTTCGTATATTCTCGTCTTTTTTTTTGTCTTTCTGGCATGTCGTGTCCCGTATTCACCACTGCCCGGTTGTCCCCAGCTGCATGGCCTTGCAGTAGAGCGGAAGCTGGCGGCGCAACTGGCCGAAGACGAGCGAGGGTGAGGGTGCGCGGAAGCTGCATGCAACCCGCATGCTGCCCGCACTAACTACGTCGTTCACCAGCCACCAAGTGTGTTTGTGCCTCTTTGTTTTGTGTTTTCACATGTGAAGCCATGCGACAGCCGAAAGGAGGGGAAGAGGAAGGCGGGAATGGGAAGGTGGGAAGACGAAGCCGGAGTAGAAGGTGGAGGAGGCCATCGCAGAATCGACAAATGACGATGACGAGCGTGCGAGAAAAGAAAAAAGAAAAAAAAAGGAAAGAAGGAAAAAAAAAAAAAAAGAAACAGGACGGCCAGTCACTGAAAGAGACCATCTTGTCTGCCCGTTTCCAATTCTACACTGTCTTGGGTGTTGACTGTGCCTCTTCCGTACAGAAGCCGTCCTTGTTCCATGACACACAGCCGTCATCGTCGCCACATTGTAGTTGCATCTCTCCACCATCACCTCGCTTCACAGTATTGTTGCTCAGTAGGCTGCACAGAATTTCTACATGCCATTGCTGGTGACCATGCCGATCGTTCGGCCAGAAGTGGGCTGTCATCCGTTGCGGGCGATAAATAGAGCAAGTAAAACTACCACAGAATGGAAACCACTCACTGAAGCTTCCTAAGACGCAAGAGACACTGACTTTGAAAATGAATCGAAAATACTCGTAAGAAGTAGAAGAAGAAAAAGCAAAAAACAGAACTAGGGCCGGAGCTGCCAAACTCGATCTGGCGGTGCTCCGCTTAGTCCGGGGGCGGGGAGTGGTGGAGGCCGTGGAGGCCGTGGAGGTCTCTGGAGCAGAAATCAAGGAAAATAAAGAGGAAAAGAAGAAAAACGGACGACCGAAAAGAAAAAGAAAAAGAAAAAAGAAAAAGACAAAAGATAAAAAGACGCCAACGACTTACACCAGCAGTGACCAATCGCAGCGCCGCTCTCTCAATCCTGGGCCTTGGCAAGCGGCGACCTCCCCACCATTCGTCTCTCTTCGTCTCTTGACTCTCTCTCTTCTGAGCTCGACCTCGCAGACAAGTCCACAGATGGTAGTCCTCTTTGACCAAAGCAGCAAGGATGAGCACGACCAGGGCCTGCTTCCCCTCTATCAGAAGCTTTTTCTCTGATCTGCTCCCGGACTCTAGCCCGCCCAGGCCCATGTGTTACGGCATCTTCCTTTGAGCGTGGACAGTCTCGGGCTTGGCTGCCCATCTTTAAGTACCAAGCAGGTCCTCCTCTGGTGCATACGCATTGTTTCTTGTTGTTTCTCTCTTCTCTCTCTCTCTCTCTCTCTCTCTCTCTCTTGCTGTACCTCATCTCTGCTGTCACGACGTACTCTCGCTCTTGTCTCGTCCTCTCGTTCCGTATCGACTCCTTCATCACTCGTTTGGACGCTCCCAATCTTCCCTCCTCCACAATGAAGTACACCTCTTTCCTCCTGGCTCTTGCTGGCACGGCCGCCGCCATCGACGAGTCCCTCATCATCCAAGACGACGGCGGCAGCAACACCATCAACGGCTATGCCACCCGCATCCCCGTCTGCGCGAACCTCTGCATCTTCCAGGCCGCCGTTGCCGTCGGCTGCGACACCGACGACTACCACTGCCAGTGCTCTGCCGCCAAGTACGACCAGCTGATTGCCCTCACCCACAACTGCCTGGACAAGTCGTGCAGCCCCGCCCAGGCCAAGGACGCCCACGCCCTCAGCAACAAGATCTGCGGTGCCGTCAAGCGCGGCCTGCCCGTACTCAAGCGCGCCGCCGCTCCGGCCCCTGTGCCTGCGCCGGCCCCGTTCCCTGCACCGGCTCCCGCACCCTTCCCTGCACCGGACGCCTTCCCGGCGCCTGCCCCCGCGCCCTTCCCCGCCCCCGAGCCCGAGATCCCCGATGAAGTCGTCGCCGCCTACCTGGCCCGTCGCGGTGCCGACACCGGCTGCGGTGCCCCCACGACCGTCCAGACCGTCCAGGCCTCAAACATCCCCACTGCCAGCCTGATCCCCTCGCCGACGACCACCTCGACGCCGACGTCGGTGAGCACGGCCGGCGCGGTCGTCCACGGTGTTCCTGCTATGGCCGTGGCCGGTGCCGCGGTGGCCGCGGTGGCCATGATGCTGTAGACTACGGTTGGGGAGACCACTCTTTACGCAAACGGCGTTTTGGTTCTGCTTTGAATTTTGGTTTTGATTTCGTATGCTGATTGGTGATATTTTGATATTTGATTAATGGTACGGTACTTGGCTGGCGCTGGCCCACGACGCTCATTTGATACCCACTCTGGACACTCATTACACGCGTACCCACTCACTTACACTCCTTTGATACCCACGGATAAACATACACACCCATAGACACTCCTTATTTAATGTACGTACGGATTGTTGTTGAAGTGGTCGCATGAAGCAAGAGCGATACGGGGGTGAACTCATCGGATAGACATCTGACAAACATGTAATGGGAGGACCACATACAATAGAAATAGTTGAACAATGGACGACACTTCCTCTGACATAATTTGTGGCAGCAATGCCACTTTAATCATTTGAACCATAGTTCTATGCATATAATACACGAGTGGTAGCATGCAACCTAACATCTAACTTCTAAAAATGCAATGTCTACGATGTACCCATCTGGGAAAACAGGAAACCCAAACAGCCCCACGCTACACCTTCTACAACGTCCTGTTCATCCAACCCCTTAGCCAGGACCAAAGATGCCCAGAGCGCCGTTCTTGCCGCCATCAAACAGCGCGCCGGCGTCGTCCAGACTGGCAAATTGGCCCGCCAGCGCCATGCCCCGGCGGCGCTCGCGCTCCACATGCTTCCACGTCCACGTCTCGCCGTCGCTCTCGCTGTCCGTCGTCGGCGTCGTCGATTCACTAATGCGCTCGACCTCGTCTGCGTCCTCGACCGTGCCCACGGCCTCGGGCCCGCCGCCGCGCCAGCCGTCGCCGGGCCGCGGCGGCAGCAGGCCGCTCGACTCGATCAGGTACGACGGGTGCACGGTGAACCGGCCGAGCTTGAACACGTACTTACTAATGGCCGTCGCGATGACGTGCTTTTGCAGGTTGGCCTCGTCGGCGGCGGTCCACGCCTTCTGCGGCGTTGGACCCCCCCGCCGGCCGTCCCAGCTGGCGGGCTGGACCTTGCCCTTGACAACAAAGTGCGTCACCACGTACAGCCACTTGCGGTCCCACGCCAGCACGCGGCTCCACATCTCGTACGGCTGGTACGGCGCAATCTCCTTGCGGAAGCTGCAGAAGACGGCGCCCAGCCCCACGCCGAGGCTGCCCGCCATGGGCGTCACGCCGTCCTCTGGCGACCGCACGATTTTGGTGGAGGCGTTGCGCCCGACGGCTGCGAAGCCGGGGCCCAGCAGGTACATGACGAGGTGCGTGCGGCTGGCGTCGAGGTCGGCAAAGTAGGTGCTGTTGGACTTGTGGAAGTTGTAGTCGGTCTCCATCAGCGACGTGCGCGAGCGCGTGATGCTGTAGTGGAACAGCGCCGGCGGCGGCAGCGGCTTGCGCGGCCACAGCGTGTGCCGGATCAGGGCGCCGAAGATGCGGGCCGTCCACGCAAACGGCAGCGATTTGAGGTTGAAGGCCATGAACAGCAGCAGCAGCAGCCGCGACGTGCGCCCCGGCCCCGTCAGGAAGCGCACGGCCCACGCGCGGACATCGCCGTCGTGGCGGGCGAGCACCGCGCGCACGGCCCAGGCGGCCGAGGCGGCACCCGCCAGGCTGAAGACCGGCACGACGACGGACATGTTGGTGAGGGACGACCCCGCGGCGGAGGCCATGGCGGCGTTGAGGCGGCGGCGCAGGGGCGCAAACAGGCCGTGGAGGGAGCGCGGGAGGTCGGACAGGAACGCTATTCTTGCTTCGACGCGGCAGCGGCTCGGACCCTCAGTGCGGGTGCAGGATGAGATGCCGGTGGTTGTCGAGGCGGAGGAGAAGAAGGAAACACAAAATGGCGGACGGCGCCGGCAAGGAGGCCGAGGATGACGACAATCCAGAGAGGCGCGGCGCGGGCGTAACAGATCAGGGTGCTGCTGCACTTGATAAGGAGTGACGGCGCAAGAGAGGGCGGCGACATGCGCGTCGGGAGGTCGTAATGGGAGTGTCGAAGGTGGACGAAGACGCAAAAGAAGACAAAGGATCGTGAGGACTAGTTGGTGATCTCAGGGGACAACTTGCCGCAGAGAGCTTGCAGGTGACGTGCATCCCTTATATTTGATTTTTTATTTATTTTTTAGATTGCTTTTTTAAACTCCCGAGCCAAGAGACAGGATCGCGCCTTCCGCGTATGTCGTTCGAATTGGAGCCGTTGAGATCCCTTCCAGCCAATGGGAGTTCACGGAGCGCAGATGGGGCCTCGACAACCTTTTTCTTACCCTTTCAAGCCACTGAAACGGCCAAACCAGTGCTGGAAGGGCTTAGGCGGCAGGCACAAGCCGAGGCACTGCAAGTCCCCTAACCCAAACCGGAAACTCGCGCCGTTCCCACTTGTGTTCCTTCACATGTCCATCAGCATAAAAAGTAGCGATAAGCACGAAAAACGAAAAACGAAGTACCAAGCGGGACTGGTTTTGCAAAATGTTGAGCAGGTGTCACGCCGGACCCTGGCATTCCCAACAAGCGGAACTCCGGCTCGGGCCCTGAAAGCCGGCCGTTGGTATTACTCCGTAGAACAGGACAAGCACAGTGACGATGCATGGAAGGGTGCTGAGATGACCGACAGAGTCATGGCTGTTGCAACTTCCCATGTTCGTGCGCGGTTCGCAATCGGGCATCAACATCCAACCCACAGAGTGCCGAAGAAGGAATCACCGCAACCCAGGGCTTACATGATGTTGCCTGGATGAACATCTTACGCACGAGTTCATTTTGTGTTTGGATGTTTTGTTTGAAATCCTGCTGCTTAAATTCATTGGAACGATGTGGCGGACGCTATGTCATCTTACAAATCGGACAAACATCGGAATCGTGACGACCAGACATCGACGCAGGCCCCATTTTGCCGTTGATAATCTCGGCCTCAACCATCTGTCCGTGACCTCCTCGTCGGCTCATCCTTCTGACCTACAGGCGGTGCACAAACGAGTTGCGCGTCATGCCGCGCAGCTTCTTGCCCCATATCCAGAACGGCACGCCCAGCAGACAGAAGAAAAGCATGAGGGCCGTGTTGGTCAGAATCGGGGCGGTGAAGCCGCTCGCCTCGGCCCACGGCGTCAGGAACTTGGACACGCCATAGCCCCACACGTTCTTGTTGACCGTGATCGCCACAAACATGGACCCCGTCACCGGCCGGTAGCTATCAATGGCGTACGTACTAATGATGCTGGGCAGCGCAGCCACCTGCAGGCCCAGCAGGGAGTAGCCAATGACGACGATGACCTGCCAGCGCCAGTGGTGGTCGTAGCCCACGGCGACGACGACGGAGCCGACGACCATGGCAAGGACATAAGGGACCATGGCCACGAGACGCATCTCGGGCTCGCGCACGCCGTTGTTGCGGCGCGTTAGATAGGCGGCGACGAAGTCCGACAGGGGACCGCACGTAAAGAGGCCGAACAAGGCACCAATGAACACGGCGACGTTGAACAGACCAATGGTCTGCGACGAGTAGTTGTACGGCGGCGCGGCAAACGCCTGCGACTGCGTGAGGTTGACGACAAGGAAACAGGAGGCCGACCACGACACAATAAAGGCAGCCCACTCGACAATGGGGAAGATGTGCAGATACCAGGGCAGCCAGATCTCGCGCACCAGGCTCCGCACGTTGCCGTTGCGCTGGAAGAGGGCAAAGTGGGCGGCGGTCGGCTTGCTGACACCGAGAAAGCGGTCGATGTGGTCGCCAGCGCCGCCGGCCGCTTCCTTGACGGGGACACCGGACGCTTCGTTGTTGGTGGGCGTGGGCGTGGCATGGACAGCTTCTGGCGCCACCGACGCCTTGTCGCCTACACCGCCGAGAACCCCGTTGCTGCCACTGACGGCCGATGCCGAGGACGCTGCCGCTGCCGCCGCACCATCCCTGCGCACGGCAGCCTGCACGGCCACTCGGTCATACCGCGTCTCTGGGAGCAGGAACATCACAACCACCAGCGTAAACCCCAGGAGGCCCGTGTTGAGCCACCAGAAGCTGCGCCAGCCCGTGTGGAAATCCATCGTGCCGCTGATGATGGGCCCCACCATCAGCGAGATGAAGTACAGCGAAAAGTACAAGGTCGAGTACTTGCCACGGTCGTGCAGGAAGATGATGTCGGCAATCACCTGCGGCATCAACGTCTCGCAGGAGCCCGCGCCCACACCGTTGAGCACGCTGGCACCCAAGAACGAATTGTAGCTCGTGGCCCGCGCCCGCCAGATGGACGAGCCCAGGCACAGCAACGTGCTGGCAATGGCCATGGGGCGGCGTCCGTACGACACCATAATGGGCACCCAGATAAAGTTGCTGAAGCCGAGCATAAGGATCGCGAGACCGGTAAACTGAACCACGTCGGCCAAGCTGCGGTCCCACTCCTTCATGTAGCTGCCAAACATGGGCGCGCACGCCAGCGGGCCCAGGTTCTGGCTGAAGGACAAGCAGGTCGCCGCCACGATCGTGCTGGCCTTCCACAGCGGTGTCCAGTTGAGAGGGTCGGCCGGGTCGTCGTTGGGCTGGGGAATGAGGACTGGGTCGGCGGTGGTGGCCTGGACACTGCCGTTGGCATTGTCACCAGCATGGTCCTGTGGCTGGCCAGCCTTGACGAAATGGTGGGACCCGACATCACGCATAACCTCTGTGCCGGGGTAGATCTTGGTACCAAGGATCTGCTCGATCTCGCGGATCTCGTTGTCGCCCAGATGCTCATCCATGGTTGCGGTAGGCGTGAAATGGAATTGGGGGGGAGAATTAAGAAAGGGGAAAGAATGGTGACGAGAAATGAAGTCGATGGGAAGGTAGCCAAGAGAAGAGGCCAAAATGGATGGAGGAATACAGGACAAAGCAACAAAAATCCGAAACAACAAAAGCCACGTGCTACCAAGAGATCACCCAAAAGATTGCTGATGTCAGGGCCACGAAAGGCACGACAGCAATAAGGACATTTGGTGATGGTAACAAGGAAAGGATTGGAACGAAAGGGGGAGTCTGCAAAAGAAGACACCGACGATGCAAGAACGGCAGAGTGAGAGAGCCGGTCGCACCTGCCATTTTTTATATATTTCAAGTACACTTGCCAAGAAGTGTCGTTCAAATGCCAGATTCGGACAAATGTTACTCTTGTGGAAGGGGACACCCATGGCTCCTGCCTCATGGCCAAACTTTTTGCCAGACAGAACCCGAGGTGGTGTCCGGCGTCGACAGTATCGGAGCAGTTACTGTCAGTGGGAAAGACACGAACATGGAGAGACATTCAACCATGACCAAGCCAATACATGCACACGCATACACTTCCCGGTCCAAACAAGATTAAATATTCTAAACGCCACATGGTTGCAACAAAGAGAGCCAACAACGGGGCGAGAGAGAAGAACGGATGGCTTGAGGGGAAAGCGGAGGCCAGGGCGATGAACAGGGCAAGAGCGACTGGTAGTATGTTGTACACCTTCCCTAAATCGAGACCCCCGTCTTGGCGACTGGTCTCCGTCGTGACTTATCCTCTCGACTCCGGAGATCTTGAATTCCATACCCTTCGTCACACACCTTACAACAGCGAAGCAGCTGGCAACCAACAGCATTTGCTACGTGTGCTGCACCTCTGCCGATGGTCGTCCGTCCGCCGCCGTTTGCCCGCACCAACAGCCAGCCAACACCACCAACACCAGCTGCCGCTGCAGCTGCAGAGAGATACCTCGAGGCATCCACAACGTTTTTCTACTGCGCATCTACCGGGCCGAATCAACAGTACCACAGACAACACCATGCCAGGCCATGTTCGAGCGTATTATACTCGCTTGGTTTGGACGAGCACGTCACTTACTGACCGCCCAAGGCAAGCCACAGCAGCCCAGGGGTTATCGTTTCCCCAGGGCGTTCTTACAACGTTCGCGGTCGAAGCCCAATCCGCCGGAACGAATTCTCTTCCGATGTTTGGCCTCCCATTCCAACTCCGATATACCCTGTCTCCAATTTCACACGACGCGCGTACACTCCCCCGCGTCTCCCCGTTATAGACCAAAGGGAAGGCCCGCGGACATCCCAACAGCCGGCCGGCAACTCAGATATGGGCATTAGCACGATGAGCCATTGCGGGGATGGGGATACGTCAACAATCGTTGCGACGCCCATGTCGCTTGTTTGGCACGGCTCCATCCCCGAGACTCCCCGCGAAATTGGGGAAAGGCTGGGGCCGGACGCGCAGAAAGGACCCTAGGACATTGAAACACGATACTAGACATGCCCAAAAGAGACTAAACATGGGGTCACAACGGGGCAGCCCCATTTCTGTGAGGTTCTTTTGGCGGAGCTATCTGGTACGTCCAAGTGGGAAGAACGTTGAGCCTGGCGAGACACAAATCTGGCGACACAATGGGACAAGATTTGTAAATCAACAACGGCACTGTCGCACGGCTTTTGGCAGCACCGTCGGCAAAGTCATGTCCAATGTTGGATCGCCAGGGGCCTCGGCTTTGGCAAGTCGACCACTCTTCAACAACAAGTGTTGCGCAGCTCACTGTGTAGCAGGACAACGCATTGCCAACAGATGTCGCGACTGCAGCTGCAAGGATGCAACAAGGTCCAGCTGCACCTCAACGATGGCGTTAACCAACAAACAGCACTACGGCGCCCTACCAAAAGTAGTATCAGCCTGTTTCTATTTTCAATTTTCACCGCCTGTGGAGAGATGTAGTTGACGGCTATCGCATTGGACAGGGGGTTCTGCCCTGCACGTCAACATTTCGGAGCCCAGCAAGGACAAAGATGAAATCGCCAAAACATGGTCGACGTCACATAGTTGCAACTAGCCAGAATCTGTTGAGACGAACGAGGACATGAACGATGCAAGGCGGCCGTACAGCATCCACGAAAAAACCAGCCATGCAGATGCTCTGGCATGAATAGCTGCCATGCTTTTCAGCTGCCTGCCAGTTGTCTGTCAGTTGTCTGTTAGTTGTCTGTTAGTTGCCTTCCCGCTGTCTGTTGCTAATGTTGCTTGCTTTTCTGACACAGAAGTCAACATTGTCGGGCTCGCGTATGGAATTATTTGGATGCCGGAGCTGTTCAGCCAACAGTGTTGAGTTTGCCGCCGTCTCATGTCCTCCCAGAACGGCCTCGTCTTCGGGTCGGATGCAGGGTTTGCTGGCTGGCTTCGGATGTGATGCAAATATTGTGTCCCGTCGGAATTGTCTTGTGTTGGCTGTCTTGCCGCCTGTTCGTCGGCCGATCCAGGTCTGTGGAAGCCATCCCGCTAGAACGGAGTTTCTAGCGGCTGCTTTACTACTTTCGTGTCCACCAAAACCAACAAACGCCCAAGCATTACCAGTCTCGATTTTGTTTACTTTGCTTGCACTAAGACGCGTTTTCCACAACGTTTTGAGCCGCAACCACGGCGAGCCTCACACGTTGAATTGGACGGCTCGCATTTGCATGTTCTCTCAAGGTGACTTGGGTTTTGCAAGCGCTTACGAATTGGGTACGCGAGGCTGTGCCGCACATCAAACAGGCCTCCAGAGTCATTGGCGGAGAGGACCTCCACGCAGCTCCACAACAGCTCAGGCCTCCCAATAGACAGAGCCTCCTCTCTTCCCCGCCTTGAAGTTGAAGCCAGTCCGAGACATGAGGACTAGGCTGCCTTGTGCCGCAGGGCTGTGCCTGACCACGACGTGAGCGAACAGTAATTACAAGGCGAAAAAAGGCGACAAGGGTGCAAAGGCAGCAAACAACGTTTGAGCGCAAGTTTCCCGTAAGGCGCTCAGTGTACGCCTTTGATGATAGTCACATGGCATCATCTCGTCGACAGCACGTATCAGTTAAAGGACGACCGAGCTTCACGAGTTACCTATTTCCATTTCCCACCTAGCGACGGCCTGTTCTACACCAACTTGGCCATCGTCCATCTCCCCTAATCGATATCTTTGGCCAGCCTTCGGCAGCCGTCATACTCTTTCGCGGCGGCATCTCTATTAATAGACAACAGTTTTCCGAACACCATATGCCGGTCCACAATTCCCAAGCATACAATCTCTTGGAGCAATGACTGCGTTCAGGTCCACATACACATCGATACCTCAACTAAATACCGCTTGTTTGAGCACCGACTCCCCTCCTCACCATGAGGCTCCTTCACGCGGCATCGCTGAAGTTCAAGGACTTTCCTGACTCCGCTACCATCCCACCGTACGCCATCCTGTCGCACACATGGGAGGACAAGCAAGAGGTCACCCTGCAAGACATGTCCTCGCCCTACCTGACCGACAAGAAGGGCTACGCCAAGATCACGTCGACATGCACACTGGCACTGCAGCGCGGCCTTGAGTGGGCTTGGATCGACACGTGCTGCATCGACAAGACCAACAACACGGAGCTGACCGAGTCCATCAACTCCATGTTCAACTGGTACCAGTGCGCCGCAGTCTGCTTCGTGCACTTGGTCGACCTCGATGCGTCACCTTCCGCGCGTGCCTCGTCTAACGTTGACGATGGCAACAATGCCGAGGGCGGCCACGCACACCGCGACTACGTCTACGATCAGATCCGGCGCTGTGCATGGTTCAAGCGCGGCTGGACCCTCCAGGAGCTCTTGGCACCCCATACGGTCGAGTTCTACGACACGCACTGGTCACCCATCGGCTCCAAGATCGACTTGGCGCCCTTGCTGGCCGACATCACGCACATCCCCGTGCCGGCCATTCTCGGCGAAGAGCGCCTCAGCAGCTACTCGACGGCTCAGCGCATGGCTTGGGCATCGCAGCGTGTCACCACGAAAGTCGAGGACCTGGCCTATTGCTTGCTGGGACTGTTTGACGTCTACATGCCGCTGATCTACGGCGAGGGCCGGCGCGCCTTCCAGCGTCTGCAGGAGGAGATCATCAAGCGCACCACGGACCTGACACTGTTTGCCTGGATGCCCGCAGAAGACGCGGCAGGCGACGACCTGCCGTCCACACAACCGGCGGGCCGGGAACCATACATGCCGCTGCTAGCTCCATCGCCTGCGGAATTTGAGCACTGCCACCAGCTCTCGCAGTTCCGTAATGACGACTGCGAGTTTGCTGTGACAAACCGAGGCTTGCGCATCTCCACGTATCTCGTGCTGGTGCCACTGTCGCTAGACATGGAAGACCACCGCACACATGGCCATAGCCATTCCCATTCCCATTCTCACAGTCACAGCCACAGCCCTGTGTACGGAGTCGACTCCGAGGTAGGCGGCAGCAATGTCAGTGGTGGTAGCAGCAGCCCACCCATCGGGACGACTGGATCGACCCGCCGAAAGCCGACGGCCGTGCAGTACACACGATACCGCTATGTACTGAGCGTTGGCTTCGCGCGCGGTGCCGCGTCGGAGATTGGCATCTCGCTGAAGAAGGTCGGGCCGGGCCTGTTCCTGCGCGACGCGAATCCTTCGTTGGCTTTCCTGTCCAAGAGCAAGCTCAAGTCCACCAATACGACCGAGAACCACTCGTTTTACATTATTATGCACCCCAACACGGTACCCGCGGCCTCGTCCTCGGCCCGGTCGGCGCGCAATGAGACGCTGTCGATGGTGTCGGCGTCATCCCCAACGCTGCCCCCGGCACCGTCCGTGCTCCCACCGGCGAACCCACACAGCAGCTTCGAGTCGCCCCGCCTGAGCACCCCCCAGCTCCTGCTGCCGCACCACAGCCAACAACAACAGCAGCAGCCGACCGTGCCCGCTACGTCGGCGGCCGCCGCCGCCGCCGCCACGGCCACGCTCACGGCCCACCAGAAGCTGTGCGCCGTCTACCACCCACGCCTCTTCCCGCGCGGCATGCACATCCCCTACTTTGGCGACCGCCACATCTACTTCAGCTCGTTCCCGCCGCAGTCCTGGGACGAGCGCACGCGCATCTTTTGCCAGCCCGAGTCGCGCAACGACGTCGTGGCCTTTTCGTGCGCCAGCCGCCAGGGCCCCGACGGCCGCGACAACCTCTCCTTTGGCGTCCTCGTCGACCACCGCCTCAAGCGCGACGGCCCGCGCTGCCTCGTCATCAACCGGCACGCCCTCGACAGCCGCTTTCTGTTTGTGCTCTCGATGCGCCAGCAGGGCGAGCCCGTGCGCTGGTACGTCATGGAGAACGAGCTGCCGCAGATCTCGGCGAGCACCAACGTGCTGCGGATGACGGTGGGGAGCAGCTCGCAGGCGGCGGCGGCGGCGGCGGGCCACCCGATCAACACGGCGACGACGCGGACGTACGAGGTGGTGGCGTCCATCATCGAGAGCCGGGTGCAGATTGACGAGCACTCCGTGGTGATGCCGACCCTGGACATTAAGATTACTAGGGTGTGATGGCAGGTGTGGCCAATTTTGGTTTACTTTTCTTATATTTCAGGCACCTACTTTTTATTTTATTTTATATTATTCTTCAGCAGGCGATTCATATTCATACAGACTGCATTGTTCGCGGTATTCTATTCTAATTTTACATTATTTCATTCATGCATTCATTCTGGTTTTTTTTTTTTCGAAAATTTAACATGAACATACAAGTCCATTCCGCACGACGGCAACGTGAACTTGCTCGTCGATGAAACGATCCACCAAACATGTTATATTAATTTTCAGGTCATATGTAGTTTTAGTTGTGCGTAATACGTCCGCTTTTATGATTCGTTAAATCCCTCGATAACAAAGGACATCGTCGAACTGTCAGTATTAGTTACTTTTCCAGACCACCTGTGAGCAGTGGTCGACTTAAGCTTTGCCAATGCTCGGCTGTGGGTCTGCAATAGTTGGTAAAGGTGTGGCGTTCCTTGCAAATCAACAAAACAATTGTTATTTGTTATGAATCAAAAATTTGTAACCTATTATGCCACTCCAAGGTATCGTGGCCATTCTTATTGTGGTAACTATAATAAATAAAGCATGCAAAAAAGGAGGTGAAACCTCATCTTTCCCCCCAAACGACAGACGGCATTACCCAGGCTCGTCAGGGTATCCGCTGGTCACCAATAACTCAATGACCCAGTAACCGAACTAAGCTGCCGCCCACACCCAACTACTTCCTGTTTAGGATGTGCGTCCGTCTAAGTTGACGCAAATAAATCGAAAATCTAAAATTTATCAACATCGTCGCATAGCATGTCTTCATTGATCCACTCAGAGAATATGACCGACTCCCCAATTTTACCATCGCGGTAGCCCGACAGACTCTCCGAAACCCTTTTACAGAAGCGATCACCATGCCTCAGTTTTTTAATGACGGTTGTCAGACGTTCAGTCTCAGTCTCAGTCTCATTCGTAGTCAACAGACCGTTATCCGGGCGGCGCCGATACGACCTTCGGAGCAAGTTTCGTTTCTTCTGGACGATTGCAAAGGGCACCTTGGCAGAGTCCACCCACGCCCGGACAGCCGGCGAGGCCATGGCCAGAGGTGTGTCTGTAGGGAGGCCCCTCACAATCGCGCCCGCTCGTTCCCACAGGTCCGTGGCAAGCTGCGTGGCCAATGCCTCGTCGCTGAATGTGTTATGGGCCACGTCGAGGTAGCTGCTCGCCACGTCGAAGTAGCTGTTCCAGGCGTCCAGTGTGACGTTGTGGTGGGAATCTTCCGCACGTGTAAGAGCATCTTCGCAAGCATCTTTGTAGTGAGCGAGGAACCGGTCCGGATCGAGACAGCGTTTATCCCAGTGGCGGTGGTACGCAGCCCATGCGCGGAGAACGGTCGGATGGCCTTGCGGCAGCCGGCTGGCGAGGGCCCGCGCCGTACAGTGGCACGCCATGCGGAGGATCTGGAGAAAGTCTTCTGTCGAAACGGTGCGCAGCATCCCTAAAATGTCCCGCAAGCCAGACCGGTGATTAACTCTTGCGTAGTCTGGGCCCATCTCTTCGGATGTTATGTCCACAAGACGTGCTATGAGATGTGGGACATGATCGATTGGCGGCGGTCTCTCCTCCACTGGCTTTTTGGGCCGTTTCGTGCCACGGTTGTTCCGTGCCTGGCCTCTCTGTGGAAGTTGCCGGGCAATGCCCCGCGTTCTGAGGCACAGCTCCCAAAAGTACGGCATAATGTGTGGATTGAGGGCCAAGGGATGCCGGCGCGACTGTGCTTCGCTGGACGACGATCCGACGGCCTCCGTGCCATCCAGCGTGAACAGATGGTCGTCGAGCACACTTTGTATCTTTTGCTGAACTAAGGCGGCACGTAGGGCCCTGGCGTTGGGGACTTTGTAAGGCCCTTTGTTTTTTCTGGCTTCGGACCTGACAAGGGGCATGATGGTATGGCACCGTCGAGAGAGCAGTTGCCAACTGCATGTCGTGATGGAAGCGTATTCCTCTGCTGCGGCGCTGTTGAACCAATTCTGCCTATTCCTTCGTTCCGAAAACGAATCAAAGAAGCCCTTGACGTACTTGTCAATGAGGACCAAAAACTGAAACTGCATTTGGTACATGCGCAAGGGGAGGGGGCGTTCCACTTGCGAAAACTCTTTCCCACACTCAGCAACTTTCGTTTTGAGAAATTTGAGGTTCGAAGTCATTTGTCCGACGTAGTCGGGCACGGCGTTGTAAGTGATAGACGCGACGGGTCTTTTGGCTTGGCGTTTTTTTCGTATGTCCCACTTGTTGGCGTCAATGGGTCTACTCTTCCACTCTTCGATTCGCTGTTGGAGAGCTGCTTTACTGGATTTTGAAGTATGAAGCGTTAGATCTTGATCATCACACCAAAAACAAGTGGCCTTCGTCACTATTCACCTCGTATAAAAACAGAAGACAACCGCCATATTCATGGCTGTCTCTTCCATGGAAAATCCCAATCCATGTCGTAAATAAAAGACAACATCCTCGACAACGTCCCAAAAATGTCCGGGGTTCGGAAGCCGTCGGGGACCATACTCGGAGGCCCTGGTCACAGCGTTCGATGCAACTGGAAGGTGCAAAGGGTGGGCCAGCACCAAGTCTGTTAAGTTGTTCGCTTGCATTTTAGGGAAGACAAAAAAAACGACAATAAACAGACAAACAAACAAACAAACAAACAAACAGAAATAAGGTATAATGTGACAAAACTAACAATCACTTTTGACCTCGTGGAAAGCGTTCGTATGTCAATTAAAATACCGCCTCGTGTAACAAAGACTGTGTTGCGTTTTTCAGATTACACGTGGACCAAAACAATGCTAGGGATGGTGGCAAAAAACCAACTGCGGTGTCTGCAAGAAGCTGATGTTACAGTCAGGACTCACAACATCATGCACACCGCCTCATAAACGTCACTGTGCATGCTTATTTGCACCCTCTTTTTTTTTTTCTAAAGGCGGCGGCGGCAGAACCGCTGAGGAAAAACGCGGCAGAACCACAGAGGAAAACAAGGCGACACTCAGGAAGACAAATAAGGCGCAATGTTGACTGGAGAGAATTGTTGCGACCTCAACTGCACCAATCACCTTGCCTTCCGACTAAGATATCCGAAAGTGGGCCCCCCTAATATGGCAATGGGGTGCACCACGACTATGGCAGCTGACCACCATCGATCGCAATCATGGCCATTCACGCAAGTGCGGTGCATGGATGGATCACATTCTCCTTTGCAACAAGCTCGACGAGGAAGAAAAGTTTGGATTCGGGACATGCTAGCTGTACAGTTTCTGGGGGAAAATCCGGGCAAAGCGCAACGAGGCCGTTGGAGACGAACATTAAAAAGTAAAATAAAAAATTAAATCCATAAAAATAAAATAAAATAATGAAGAGAGGGAACGGATGTTGCGACAAGGTCCTGTTTGTATTCCAAAAGAGCGACGTACTCTGAACGTTGTGTATTTAATTATCACCCTTTTCCTCAACTGAAATTCAAAACTCAAATAACAAACTAGAACCCAAGTCCTCAGTCTCCCAAGAGTCTTAAAAAGAGAAGCACAACTTTGCACTCTCTGAATATTCTTCCGTCTTTCCATTTCCCACTCCATCATTCTCTTCTCGGCCAGTTTCCTCCGCATAAACCATACCAAGGCCAATTTCTTCCCCGTTTGCCAGCCATGGGAGATTTTTTAGGACTCCTTTTTGGAGTATCGTCCAAGAAAAGCAACCATGGCTCAGCGTCTCGTCACGCCAAATCGCCCAAGTCCTCAGGGTCTTCTGGCTCCGCAATGTCCGTTGTGAAGTTGCTTCCAACCAATCTTCCAACGCCCAAGGCAGCAGACCTTCAGGCTGTTGCCAGAAACATTGATACCGAGATAGGCAACGAAAAGGCCATGATCTTGACTGTTGTGTCTACAGACGATCAGCAGTTCTTGAACAACCTGGTGACAAATTGGACTAGTATGTTTCCACCCCACGTCTCTCTGTATTGTCGGGCACATATTGGTGTCCTAAAAAAAAGAACACGAAGCTGATAGAAGCCCCTCTCAGACATTCTGGTTTGCACACCTGAGGGACTGCAACAGAGCATCGATTACTTGCGTGAACGGCCCAGGAAACACCGCTACAGGGCCCTACACATCATTGTGAGCAGCAGCATCAGCGAGATTCAATTTGACTTGCAGAAAGTGTCAAAGACTGTTGTCATCACGCCTGCATTTGGAATGCGCGCACCGCTGACAATCGCTGCCAACTCCATGTATCACGGTGTCCCTACGTATGACTGGGATCGTCAGGGACCTCGTCATGAGGAATACCGTCTCACGATGCGCGACGGCTGTGTCCATGACGTCTCCAACCTGACAGCCTTACAGCTTAACGGATTGGTTAACCTAGATCCGCTCTCCGACGAGCAACTGGACCAGTTGGCTTGCCTTTCCGAAGAAGAACAGCAGCCGATCATAAGTGGACTGGCCAGAGCACATGGTATGGCGCGCGCCCATCAACGACAGAAAGGACAAATGGCTGGACACGACGAGGAAAGGTATGCGGATCATCTGCTTTTTTTTTTTTTTCTCGCTCTCCCCCTTTCTCTCTCTGTTTCCCTTTATCCTCATGAATCTCACCTTCATATACGGCTTACACGTGGAAAGCTAACGGTGGTGTATACGGTAGCACGAACCCTCCCTGGCTCAAGAAGTTGTTTTCTGTGATTGCCGGGATCTGTGCTAGTGGTGCAACCGGCTTCGCTACGGTCGGCGGTGGCATTGTCGGCGTCGCCAAGGCCGGCTTCTTCGTCAAGGGCCCGTGGGGTTTGCAATTGGCGACAGGGTATTACCAGGGCTACGCCGGCTTCGCCGCGGGCACGGCTGCGGGTGGAGTCTTTACCGCTGCTGCTGCTGGATTAGCTGTCGGAGCCGCAGTCTACTTTGTGCCCTGGGAGCGGGTTATACAATGGGTGGGCGTGCGATGCCGGTCAATCTGGGAAAAAATCAGCGGTTACTTGACTTACCTCTGGGAAAAGCTCAAAGCGTGGGTAGAGGCAGCCGGATCATTCATCCGCAGTGCTTCGGAAATATTTAGACAGTCGGCGTCAGGAGGGCCTGAAGACACTCCGCATTTTGGACCGGGCTCCTCTGGCTTTGTCTGAAATGTGTGTGAGCGTGTCTTTTTTTTACGGTTCACGTTTTTTCCTTCGTTTGTCGTTTCACATTTCTCATTTCTTTTTATTTTCTCTTTCTTTCCTTTCCCCCTTCTCTTCTTTTAGCCGTTTCTGTTTTGGCAAGGACGCAAAGGACACAAGATTGATCTATGTCGTACATCCACCGGATAAATGTACTTGGACACGTCGGACGGTAGAGAGGGAGGATTTTCTCCATGGTTTTGTATTCATCACAGTTGACTGTGGTTTTTAACGGCCGACCACCAGGATTTTCATGTACTTGGATCGGATATCATGACCTTCATTTTATTATTACTTTTCAAATTGGATACATTTCAGCACCTGAGCTGCTAAGCTTTACTCCACGAGCGTATTAGAGTCCACTAAAAAACTAAGCTCACAGTGCACGGTACAATTGCGGCCGGACGTCAGGACAGGCCACATCCATCAGAGTCATACGTCGAGTCCTGTTGACCGAGCAAGATAAATCAAAGTGGTATATTTCTATGGTGTGTTTCGCCGTCTTGTTTTTTTCGCCCGCTCCGATGTATGGTGATGCAGAAAAGACAACGGAGAGCAGAAAGCAGACATACAGATACGCCATTGTCAATTTGGAGTAAGCAGAAACATCCATCAACATGTCTAAAAGAGCTGTCTATGTTGAACGTGTAGCAAAGATAAATGAGATAAAGGAAAGAGATTGAGAAAGTGAGAGATGGGTATCGTTGAACTCCAATCGATGCAGTTCGTAGAAACATGGTACACAAGCAAAGGAAAACCCAAAAAGAAGCAACGGCCAGAGGCGGCCACACCTAACTGTACCACGACGCTTTCTTGCCGGCGTCGAGGCTGTACAGGATGCGGCAGCGCTCCGCCTGGCACACCTTTTCGCGGCCCAGGTTCTTGAACTTGGGCCCCGCAGGGCCCTCGGTGTAGTGGTACTGGCCAAAGAGGCGCCACTGGCGCGGGTCGCCGAGCTCGTAGAGGGCGTCGCCCCAGAGGCCGCGGAAGTGGAACCACGAGGTGGGCGCGTCCGGGTTGGTCGAGGCCGGGGTCAGGCTGGTCGGCGGGACCCACGGGCCGCCGGGCGTCTTGTCCTTTTTCTTCTTCAGCGTGGATGAGGAGGCGGAGGAGGAAGCGGAGGCACCAACATCCTCGTCGACGTCGTCGTCCTCATTCTCGGGGTCGTGTGAGCCGGCGTCGCCCTGCTCGCGGTCCAGCACATAGTCATAGTGGTAGGCCAGGTTGTTCAGGGCCGGGTCCCAGAGCGGGCCCTTGTCGGTCTCGTCGCGCAGCATCTTGAAGGGCAGCACGTACGGGTGCGTGCCGGGCAGCGCATACATGGCGTGGCTGCCGACGGCCGAGTAGATGACGGGGCGCTGGGCGCCGGTGATGGAGGACGCATTGTTGTACTTTTCGAGGGCACTCCAAGCATACGCCTGGCCGCCGGCGTGCTCGCTCAGGTAGAGGGCACGCGGCACACCGTTCTCGAAGCGGACCATGCAGTGCTCCCAATCGCCGACGTGGTTGCCGTAGCGGACCTTGAGGACGGTCTGGCCGAGGTTGTAGCTATAGAAGAAGAACCAGAAGGCGTCCAGGATGCCCGAGCCCTTGTCGACCATGACGAGGATGGCAGGGGCTTCGGAATAGCCGCTCGTGTCAGGCTTGTAGCCGTGGACGGGGGGATCCTGTGGTGTGTCGTCATCGTCGTTCCCGCCCATGACCGACTGGGGGACGTCGCCGACGACAATCTGGTGGCGCTGGGCACCGGTCGAGGCGGCCACGGCAGCGGCGGCCCGCTCGTGCAGCAGCTGGCGAACGCGCGCCTCCTGCGGACCGTTGAAGCGGGTCAGAGCCTCGTGCGGGCCCTTGGCCTGGCGCAGGGCCATGACCTCTTGCGGCGTAGGCAGCTTGCGCGGGTCCGAAATACGGTTGAGCGGGTGGTCCTTGTCGACGGCAAACCAGGTAGTATCATCCGAGAACTTGTGGTCGGGCTGCTCGTAGTCATGGCCGTTGCGGATGTCGGGGTTGGTGTGGGGGTTGCTTCCGTCGCGGCCGTCGTTGTTGTCGCCGTCAAAAGGAAGAGGGATCCCGTTGTGCGAGTGCAGCCACTCCGGACGACTCTCGACATCGACCTCGCTGGTCAGGGTCACGCGCGTGCGGTAGTGGTTGAGGGTTTCGTACAGGTTGTCGAGCGTCAAGGGGTGGGAGCCGTTGGGGCGGATGACGTCGCCGGTCTTGCGGTCGCGGATGGCCGAGCCGTTGGTCGCGGGGATCATGTGCTTGACGTGCTCGGCAATGTGCGACGGCCAGAAGTTCTCGCCGGAGAAGAGGTGGACGAGCGGCGCATAGTCGAGGACGTACTGCGGGATGGCGTAGGGGTCGTGGGACGTGGCCGATGGCGTCGAGGTCGTCCGCCTGCGCAGTTCGCCCATGGCCGGCGCTTCGCTGTCGGTGGATGGTTCTGGCCTGTCCGGCTCTTCCGGCGCATCCGGGCTCTCTGATGTCGAGGTGGCGACGGCGATGGTCTTGTCACGCCCCGCAATCTCCCAGCTCTCGTCGCCCGTCGACTCGCGCGACAGCCACTTGTAGCTGTCGCTGACGGCAAACAGCTCGCGCAGCTCGAGGGACGTCAGATCCAGGCTGAGCTCGTGGCCATCGTCGTCGTTGTCGTGGCGCTCGTTGGTGTGGTTGCCAAGGGCGGGGGCATCCCAGCGCAGGTGATGCACGCCACACAGACTGAACCAGCGGCAGGCCTGGCGATCCAGCCAGTAAGGACTGGAGTCGATCCATTTCTTGTCGCGGCGTCTCTCGTCGGCCGAGGGTGGTGTCGGGTTGAGGACGGTGGGCAGGTAGGTGAAGATGAAGATGACGAGGCCGATGGAAATGGCGGTGATGGTGAGCCGCCGGAGGTGATACATTGTGGGCGGGGCGAAACGCGGAAGACCGGCTACGCTCGCCAGCCGGTCGTCGAGAAGGAGTAGACGAAAAACAGGGCAGCCCGGCGTATCCGACGATCACACGGCATTTGCAGAGGAAATGGTGTCGGAGAGGAGCGTCGATGTTGGTTTGGTGGTGGATTTGGGTGGCTGGGAAAAGGCGGAATTGGTCGAACGGCGAGTAGCGCTGGTAAGTCTCCGTCGCAGACAGAGGAGAGAGGTCGAAGGTCTGCTGTCAACAACAGAAAAAAGACAGGTGTAAACAGAAGACGAAGATGTGGTGCGAAAAAGAAAAGGAAGATGGAAAAGAAAGAAAGACGAAAGAATGAAAGGCGGACTAAGCGCTGTGACGAATACGGATTTGGCGGTGTTGGGCAACGAAAGATGTGGCAGGTGCGACCGACGGCGCAACACTGGTTGCGCTCAGATCCGAAGAGGTAGAGATACATTTTAGTATTGGATAATAGTGTGCCAACACAAGTACCACTACATTGGTCCCACACATGACGTTGCCGCTTCGGCATTGCCTAGGAGACCCACTATTTCGTTAGTTAGTTTGCTTTGCGCCTCTCTGGGCAGAGGGGCATGGCCCAGGCTCCCAGGCTCCAGGATTCCACATGTGCTGGTGTGCCGCCTGTGGCCCGTGTGCCATGTGCGCCAGACGTGCAGAGCGCAGGGCTTACGCCAGGAACCAAACAGGAACACGGAAACACCCACGATGCCGTGCTGCAGGTATGGGGCCATATATTGTGTGAGAGAAAAGGGAAGGAGCCGACATCGCCTTTCCCATCCAAGTGAAACATGGCAGCACCACATGCATGTCGATAACGCAGACGGTCGACTTTCGCGACTTTGTCAGTTTTCTCCCTTGAACGGGATGAACGGACGCCAACCAAAATGACCACCACGGGGTGGAACCATAGGCGGTCGAGGATGCGTCTGTCGGAGGTGGCTGCTGCGGTCAGCAAGGTATATAGCAGCACCCCGTGTTGTTGCGATATCGTTACGTCCCCTTCGGACACGACTATAGCACGGTGCGCTTAAAGCGGCAACTCTTTGGCGGGCGGCCTTTTGCAAAGGAGCCGTTTAGCCATGGTTCAAGTCGGAGGCTCATCTCAAAGTCCGTGACTCGGCTTCTATTCAGGTAGCAGGAGACGGCGAGGCTGTAGTTATACCCACTATCTGACACGACACTCTGCAGTTGTCCTACGCAGCTTCATTTCCTTCATGTTCGAAACAGGTTCTTGGTAAACGGTACTTCGCTTTCATAATTCATAACATAGAACATCTTGATAATAGTACATCGTATCGTAACAGGGTTGCTGGCAGGAGCAGACGCTCACGCGCCGTCGTCGTAGTCTTCGCTCAATGATGCTTCGTCGTCCTCCGCTTCGCCCTGCACGTCGTCGCCGCCGCCGCCCTGGCTTCCGTTGCCGTTTTGAGACAAGGCCAGGAGGTCGTCGTCGCCCGCCACCCGCGCAATCTGTGAGAGACCCGACACGCGGCTGCGGCCACGGCGTGCTGCCGTGCGGCGTCGTCGTTGGGCCGACTGTGGCTGTGGGCTGGCCACGCTGTCGGCGTCGACATGGCCCGCATCGGCCACACCAGCCTCAGCACCGGCCTCGGGGTCGCCTTCGGCTCCACCGTGGCCGCCACGCAGTCGCTTCGCCCGCCGCTCCTGGTGCACCTGCAGCTGCGTCTCCCGCCGCGCGCGCCGTTTGGCCTCCGCCGCATCGCCCCGAACGGCATTCTGCTTCGTCTCGGTGGCCTGGACGGTGACCACGTCTTGCTCGCCGCGGCGGTGCTTGAGAGCCATGAGCTGCTCGAGGAAGGACGCCTGCTGCTGGCGCTGCACGGAGGCGTTGTTGCCGATGGGGATCACGAAGCCGAGGCTCTTTTTGGGGGCGGCCGTCGACATGCTGGAGGCGGCCGCTGTGGCAGCAGCATTGTCCGCTTTTGTCGCCTTGGGAACCAACTCAGCAGGCGCGCACGTGATGCGTGCGGACGAGGCGCCCACCAGACGGATGTCATCCGCCACCTGGATGCCGTGCGCATTGTCTGCCTCGTGTCCCTCGTCCGTCTTGGCAAACAGCATCTCCGTACCAATGGTCTCGCCCCATGTGCCCTTGAAGAGCATCCCGCGGTAGGCAATAATGGGTTCGGCGGTGTGTAGGTCGAGGATCTGGATGTCTATGTCGTCGGGCTCGTCGGCTGCTAGTGGCTGTGTTGGCTGAGTCGGATTCTTGGTGGCAGTCCCGCGTCTGCCTGCCTTGGCCATCTTGGTCTTGTTCTGGTTCGAGGTCTTTCTCGGTGCACCGTCGTCACGATCCGAGTCGTCGGCTAGTGTCTTGCCATCGTCGGCACCAGCACCATCGCCGTCGCCAGCATTGTCGCTGTCGTCGCCTCCCAATCCGCGCAGGGCTGGTGCCTCCTCCACATTCAGCGGGTTCTGCCACGACCGGAACCCGCCGCGCGTGTTGTGCACTATCACGTCGTCGCGCTGCCGCACAAACTCGGGCACCGACAGGTCCAGCGTGATGAGGTGTGTCTCGGTCTCGGTGGTCGAGTACTCGTACTCCCAGGACGAGGAATCGTCGTCGTTGCCGGCCATGGCAGCTGGTACGCCTGGTGCGGCAGTGTCAGCCATGAGAATCGTATTGGTAGGCGCAATTGTGTTGTTGACGGGAATGCATTGAGACAGGAAACTCGAAAGCGGTATTTGTCAACCTGCCGTCCTGATGTCGGAAAGGACGTCGCGTCGCGCACGACTGCAAAAGAAAAGAGCTTCAGTGTATCGCATGGAGCGTACATGTAAATTCCACCCAGCTAACTAAAAATTAGCGGAGAAGAACGGCAGAATTGGCAAGGCTGCGGGGGACGTCACAGCGCCGATAGTGGGAGTGTCCCATGGCCCAGGCACAGTCGGCAGTGGTGGGGCAGCAGTCGACAGTGCTAACGGCGCCAGCAAAAAAAAAACCAATCGCCGACGATAGGAGGCAATCTGTTGACTTTGCTTTTGTGATGCAGAGGTTGAGTCACCTTTCTTTTCTCTGCGTCCTGCCACGACAGCCAAACAACCAGCCACCACACTCGCACAGGCAGTTCCCGGGGTCCTGTGTGTTCACCAGAGCTGCTGCAACAGCATTGACTCCTCCGAACGCTTCTGCTCGGCATTACCCCTCGCAATTGCAGTTTCGACTTCGGCCTCACTTATACGACACTCCTGTCCGCTTACTATTTGTGTCCTCGCCACGCTCGCATTCGGGCCTCTCTGCGCTCGCTCCTGTTGTCCTCGCCCCTCGCTTTTCTCGTTCCTTGCGCCATGCCGACCGTCCACCTCCTCGACTACGTCGCCGGCAACGTCCGCTCGCTCGTCAACGCCATTGAAAAGGTCGGCTACGAGGTCGAATGGATCACCCGCCCCGACCAGGTCGCGGATGCTGAGCGCCTGATCTTGCCGGGTGTCGGCCGCTTTGGCCACTGCCTCTCCCAGCTGGCCGCGGCCGGCTACCTGCCCGCCATCCGCAAGCACATTGACGACGGCAAGCCGTTTATGGGCGTCTGCGTCGGCCTGCAGGCGCTTTTCCACGGCTCGAGCGAGGACCCGGGCTGCCGTGGTCTGAGCGTGATTGCGGGCGACCTGACGCGCTTCGACGACAGCGACAAAGCGGTGCCGCACATTGGCTGGAACGACGCGCGGGCCCAGGACGGCGGCGGCGGCTTCTACGGCGTGCGCGCCGCCTCCAAGTACTACTATGTGCACTCGTACAAGTACCCCTACACACGGGGCGAGCTCGAGGCGCTCGGCTGGTCCGTGGCGACGGCGACGTACGGCGGCGAGACGTTTGTGGGCGCCGTGGCGCGCGGCAATGTGCTGGCGACGCAGTTCCACCCGGAAAAGAGCGGCGTTGCGGGTCTGCGGGTGATCCGGGCGTTTTTGGACGGCAGCGGGGCCAAGGCGTTGACAACGTCGCCTGTGCCGTCCGTGCCGTCGTTGACAGGCACACCCACGCCCGGCCTGACCCGCCGCGTCATCGCCTGCCTCGACGTGCGCACCAACGACCAGGGCGACTTGGTGGTGACCAAGGGCGACCAGTACGACGTCCGCGAAAAGTCCGACACGCGCGGCGTGCGCAACCTCGGCAAGCCCGTCGAGTTGGCCGAGCGGTACTATGCCCAGGGCGCCGACGAGGTCACGTTCCTCAACATCACGAGCTTCCGCGACTGCCCCGTGGCCGACGTGCCCATGCTCGAGATCCTGCGGCGCACCGCCCAGACCGTGTTTGTGCCCCTGACCATTGGCGGCGGCATCCGCGACACCGTCGACACGGACGGCACCCACGTGTCTGCTCTGGCCATTGCCACCATGTACTTCAAGTCCGGCGCCGACAAGGTGTCCATTGGCTCCGACGCCGTCCTCGCCGCCGAGGCCTACTACGCGGCCGGCCGCACGCTGTCGGGCACCACCGCCATCGAGCAGATTGCCGGTGCCTACGGCAACCAGGCCGTCGTGGTCAGCGTCGACCCGAAGCGCGTCTACGTGGCCGACCCCGCGTCGACCACGCACAGCACCCTCCCGACCGCCTTCCCCGGCCCCCACGGCGAAACCCACTGCTGGTACGCCTGCACCATCAAGGGCGGCCGCGAGACGCGCGACCTGGACGTCGTCCAGCTCACCCAGGCCGTCGAGGCCATGGGCTGCGGCGAGATTTTGCTCAACTGCATCGACAAGGACGGCAGCAACAGCGGCTACGACCTCGAGCTGATCCGCCAGGTCAAGGCGGCCGTGCACATCCCCGTCATTGCCTCGAGCGGCGCCGGCCAGCCCGCCCACTTCGAGGAGGTCTTTGAGCAGACGACGACGGACGCCGCCCTGGGCGCGGGCATTTTCCACCGCGGCGAGTACACGGTGACGGAGGTCAAGGGCTATCTGGCCAACAAGGGCCTGGTTGTGCGGAAATTCGAAGGCGAGTTGTAGGGTGGACGGCCACGGCAGAAGAAGAAGTACCAAACGAGGGTCGGCGTTGTTTACGGGTTTGCAATTTCATAGCTGTGATAGACATGTCAATATCAATAGAGAGCATTTTAAAGAGCAACCAGTCGAGTGCCGAAAAAGTTCACATTCTTTTGAAAGCCGGTACTATATAAAAGGATATCCAGCCATTAAAAAAGCCATAAAATATGCACTAATCAATTCGCAGAAAGCAGAGAAGCGACGCGTAAGAATTGTCAATAAAAGACGTGGAAATCAAAAGCAATTTTCGTGAAGCAGAAAGAGGACAAAATAAAGGACAAACTACACAAACTAGACAAAGCAGACAAAACTGACAAACATGACAGGAACAAAGGTTCGATCCCAAACACTACGGCTTGACGACAGGGGTCAACACGGGGCAACGCAGAGAGGTGTCACCTTCTACAACTCCATCCCCATGAAGATCCATCGTGCACTTGTCACATCCACGCACGCGCCGCCCGTCCACGTGTCCAGCGTCGTCAGCGAAAACCCGGCCCACTGCAGACCCTTGAGCAGCGTCGCCGCCTCGTCGGGGAGCGCCTCGGCACCGCCGCGGTCGACACAGATGACGAGGTGGGCGCAGTGCAGCGCGGTGTCGGCGAGCTCGATGAGCGCCATGAGCGCGCGCTTGAGGTCGCGGCTCAGCACGGACGCGTCGAAAAAGGCAAACAGGGACGTCGCGCCGGCCGGGTCTTGGGCAACAAAGCCGCGGAAGCTGCCGCAGCCGACAAAGTCCCAGAGCTCGAGCCAGGCCGCCGGCACCGCATACGACGGGGTGCCCAGGCCCATGCTGGCAGCTGCATCGCTGTCGCCATCGACCGACGAGGCCACAGTCAAAATGCTGCGTGCGCCGACGCTGGAGCCGAAGCTGTAGCTGCGGCCGCCGTCGGAGACGGACGAGGCGCGGCGGCGGCCCAGGCTGCCCGGGCCGTCCTCGATTGGCGGCGTGCGGTCGTCGTCGTCGCCGTCGTCATTGTGGACATGGTAGACGTAGTCGTAGTGGGCGGCTCCCCCGCTGCTGTTGCTGCTGCGATTGCTGCTGTTGTGGTACGCAGACGGAGGAACACCGCCGTAAACACCCGTCAGGCTGGAGCCAGTACTGGCCATGTTCCTCTCACCAAGAAACACAGTCTTCATGGTCTCGCAAAAGAGTCTCTCACACTCTTCCCTGATCCGCAGTGTTGCCCCCCCTCGACCGCTGGGTCGAGCGTGCCCGCCACGGCTGGTCGCATGGGCGCTGACCTTGTTCTTGGGGAACACGGTCAGCTCGTTGGTGGCGGAGATGGCGGCGAGGGGGGGGCTTGATGGTGGCGAAGGCAGTCCTGAGGAAGGGACCTCAGGAATACCACTCTGCCCCTGATGATGTTAGCTGAGGAACGAACAGCGAGCGAGCGAAGCGAGGACAGAACGTACCGGCGAGAGGAGTAGTGCAGTAGTGGAGGCCCTTGAGCTGAGTGGCCGCAGCATCAATCACGTAGCAGCTGGCAAGGACATCGGCCTGGCGGACGGCGCCCTCGCCATAGCGACTACTACTACTATTATTTAAATTGGACTGTAATTGCGCCATGATAGTCGGTTGGGATCCACGATGGGGAACGGTCTAGAGACGGGTTCGGTAAAAGGGTACGAGGACGAGGAACGGCGGAGACGAAAAAAGCGAAGGACGTTATCTAACGTCTCGAAGTCGATTGTGGATTGACGAGGACGATGAGTTGAGAGAGTTGACAGGGAATGAAGCTGACGCTAAGAGGGTTGCGGTTGCAGTTTGGTATGGTGGCAGTTGAATGAGGTCGTGATGTTGTGTGTAAAAGGTGAATCACAATGAGGCAAAGCGGACGGGTGAGGCCATAAGTAGTGGAAAGTTGCCAATGGGCCAGAAGGAGGCAAAAGTTGCAACGGCGGCCCCAGTGTGAAAAATGTATGGAAACGGACTAGCGCGGATGATAAATTGCATTTTGGTGGGCCTGTGGCCGTGGCTTGCGCACTTGATTGGCTGTAAATCAAAGAGACACTGTCAGATACTGTGCCGGGTGGGTCTTTGTAGTCACGTGGTCCACTTGCCGACGTCCGGATTGGCCCACAAGAAGGCAAAGACGACGGATTCCTCTGGGAACTCTTGGGCGTCTTGGCGGTTGGTGGACGACGTCGACGAGGAATAAGGTGGAATGCAGGCAGGTCTTGTTCGTTTGTGTTTTGTACAATATGAAGATGAAGCCTGAATGTCCAGGTAGAGGGCGTTAAACGTATGACGATTGTCCTCCCCAACGATGTGTAACACAACGCAAAAGACGGCGGTGAGGCGGTCTCGCTCGCCTTGCATGTTTCCAAGTGCCAAGTGCCAAGGCGAGTTTCACCGCTTGCCATACAGGGTATTACGGCGGGTTGTGTTGGGATTGAACAGAGGCAATGGAATCGTTTCTGATGCCCCAAGGCGAGAGCTGGAGTTGGCTCACAGTAGCACAAAATTACCTGTTGCTCTTGAACTTGCTTGCATATTGCTTCACCAAACTCACCGTCCCTCCGGGCATCATTGTTTGTTCCCATGGCCTTGTTGTTTTCGATGTTCCGCTCCCTGGCATTTCACCGCCCGACGTCTCCGTAGACCAGCAGACCACACAAAACTCTAGCGCGACCCCTCTTTTGCCGTTCATTTCTTATCGATAACAGCCCGCTTTAAGCCGAATGACGAGTGACTTCACTTGACAGCGCTGCCACACCCAACATCTTGTACCCCCCTCCCGCCCCACTCTTCCCTCACGCGGCAGAAACACGCAACTGCCATTCATCGTTCGTCATCCCTCTCCAACTCCACTCTCCTCTTCCTCTCCCTTCGACCTCCAAATTTCCGTTCTCGTCGGGTGACATTGCGCACCTGCATCGCTGGCGGCTTTTGTCATCACAACTAGCTGATTTGCTTGGTCTTTTGGCCTTTCTGGTTCCTTTTCGACACCCTCTCGGGACGAGATGTGACTGCAGGTTACTGCAGAGGCCGGCACACAACCACGTTGGGCGGCAAGAAACCAACAAGAAACCAAGAAACCACTCAAGACATTCGACGATATTGCCTCCCCTTCTATTCAAGAGACCCTGAACACAGATCCGAACGTGCCTAGCTTCCCAGAGTTTCCAGAGTTGCCGAGCTTCTGATCGCGGCCTGACCTGGATAAAGAACGATTTAGTCTGCTCACACCATTCTTTGACGATCGTTCTGCCGGTTCAGGCCTGAGATCATTCATACATTCGTGCACTGACAATCACCTGTTGCTCTGACCCCTCCGAAGATCGCTGGTGCGACTCTTCCTTTACTTTGATTTTCGTGTTACCCGCTGCACACCGAGTTCTTCGTGCCTTGGGCCTGGCGCCAGTCTGCAGTCTGGTGATATTAATCTCGCTCACCCGGCCCTCTCTCTCTGTCTTTGGGTCTCCTGCCTCTTCATTGTCCCATCTGCTGCCTTTGTGATTCTTGTTTTGAACTCAACTTTGCATGCACTTTGTCACGTCTTGGCCCAACGCTTGGTTCTTGTTTTAACATCTCGACGCTTGTCTTCCGTTGCCATTTCAATATTCCTTCTCCTTGGCGTTTGTCGACGTTGATCTTCAGCCTTCATATTTTTGGGTCGGTCGCGTGCTGTGATTCGTACCTTTTGTAACATCTTCTCTTCTGCTTGATCTGGATCTATTCAACACGCCGAGCACAGCCAAACATGTTCAGGATCAAACGCCACAACTACGACGGCCCGCGGCCCGTTTCGACATACCTCTTGCCGTCGTTTCCCAGCCTCGACTGGATCCGCAAGGTCTCCGCCGCAACGGCGCAAGACCCCACGTCCCTGGCGACATCGCCACGAGAGAGCATCGCTTTACCGAGCGCCGCCCCTATTGACACGGACCATGACTACTTCGAGGCCGTGACCGACTCGCATCGGTTTAGTGTCGCCTCGGCGGCATCTTCAGCGTCGACGGCCACCGTCACATCCACCGGCACCCAAGCTACGGCACCTTCCTTGTCGACATCCCTCTCGACGTCGCCCAGCTCCGACATCTCCGTCACGCCCCAAAGCCTCTTTGGCGGCCCCATAGCCGCGCCGTTTCCCATATTTGATACCATCGACTACCAACAGGCAGGCTTTGCCGCGTTCCACAATGACGACGGGCCGCTGGAGACAGGCGTGGCAGCCCCCTCGTCCATGTACAAGTCGGGTCCACAAGTGGAGACGCTGCGAAAGCAGAACCATCCTCGCGCTAGCTCTCCACAAACACAAACACAGACGGCGGCTCCCTCTGCGCCCGCTCGCCACATCCAGCGCGTCTTCCCCACCACCCTGCGTTGCCGCCGCTGCGCCGCCGACCTCGCATTTGCTGCTCAGGTTGTCTCCAAGGGGTTCACCGGCCGCCACGGCCGCGCCTATCTTGTGTCGGCACCAGCCACGTCGCCCAGTCACCTATTTGCTCCGGAGGTCAAAGAAGCGAGGGGTGACAGGGAGGACGATGACGATGACGACGATGATGTTGACGACGATGAGGATGACGACGACGACGATGAAGGCGGCGGACGCGCTCTACGCCTCAAGGCGGGCCGCGCGCGCGATCTGCCCAACATCTTGATCGGCCGCTCCGAGAACCGCCGCCTCGTCACCGGCGCCCACGTCGTGGCCGACATTTACTGTGCCGTGTGCCGGTCGAAGCTGGGCTGGAAGTACGTGGATGCGAGCGACTCAGCGCAGCGGTACAAGGTGGGCAAGTTTATTTTGGAGATTGCGCGGCTGGCGACGTACCACAGTTGGGAGGATGTCCCTTTGCGTGATGTCCGCGGGTCGGGCGGAGCGGACAGAGCGGGCGGCGCAGACGAGGCATTGGACACTGCTCCGTCCCCCATCAGCGACCCGCTCGCGGCGGTGCGGCAACTGATGGCCCGCTACCAACGGCTCCGTACCGGCGAAGCCACGGCTGACGTTGAAGAGGACGGGGATTTTGAGGATGACGGCGACGGCGACAGTGACATCGACGTCTGCTCCCCCAAACACAACGGTCCCATCGAGTTTGACTCGGACGACGAGGACGAGTGCGAGGAAATTTTTATGGGCACGTGGGACGCCGACGTCGTGGCCCGACGGCGCGCCGCGAAGCGAGCCGACTTGCTGTTGAAGAGTTTCAAAATGTGAGGTCGTGTGATGACAAGCGGTCTGCTTTTCTTTGCCTTATTGGGGCGTTTGGTGTTTTGTTTCCTAATTTGTATTTTTTGTATGTCTTGCTTTACACTCATACCCCGATACCCTCTCTTTTTCATATACATGTACCCAATTCGATTCTCGTTTTGCGTTGCCTGTCAAATACCTTTCCTGTTTTGCTTTTTGGTTACTTTTACTTTTGCTTCGTACTTTTGCGTCTCCGCCGTTTTCACAGTAAAATTGGATAGTGTCATGTCATAGAGAGAATGCATTCAACTCATATCAATTGTTTGTAATCGAGGACGGGTAGTGTACCTGAAACTAAAAGAGCATACGTGATGCGTGGGTAGCAGTATCATACATACGCATTTGTATATGCGTACCCCTCTACTGCGTCGGCTCGACGGCCACGTAGTGCAGGTACGCGCCCAGCAGCTTGATGCCTTCAATGTAGTTGCGCTTGTCCAGCTTCTCGTTGATCGAGTGGGCGCCGTCCGTCGAGCTGCCCATCGGCAGCAGCAGCACGTTCTTGCCGGTGGCCTGCTCGAAGGTGAGCGTCACGGGGATGCTGCCGCCCTCGCGCGTAAAGTCGGGGGCGACGCCCCAGACGCGCTCGACGGCCTTGGCGGCGGCCGAGAAGTTCCAGTGCTTGGGGCTCGCGACCCACCAGTTGCCCGTGTGCAGGGCGCTGATCTTGACCGTGTTCTTGCTGCCGAGCTTGGCAAACTGGTCCTTGACGTACTGGAAGACGAGCGCGTTGGTCTTGTCAATCTCCATGTTGGGCACGGTGCGGAGGGAGAACTTGCCAATGACCTTGGCGGGGATGACCGTCTTGGCGCCGGGGGCCGAGAAGGCGCCCTCGACACCGTGGATGGACAGCGACGGGTAGCGCCAGCGGGCCATGAGGGTCGACTTCTTGTCCTCGAAGATGGTCGTCGTGCTGCCGAGCGACTCGTGCAGCGTGTCCATTGTGAAGGAAATGTTGTCGTACAGCGACGCCTCGTCCGCCGTCACGGGCGCCACCTGCTCGGCGATGCCCGGGATCTGGATCTTGCCGTCCGTGTCGACGAGCGTCGCCAGCACGCGCGTCAGGTCCGTCATGGGCTCCTGGGCCGTGCCGCCGAATACGCCGCTGTGCAGGTCCTGGCCGGGGCCCGACACCTCAACGGCGTAGTAGTTGCAGCCGCGCAGGCCGTACGTCAGGCACGGCTTCTCGGTGCCGAGCCAGTAGTTGTCGGAAATGCAGACGGCCTCGGCGTCCTTGAAGAAGTTCTTGGCCTCGGCCTCAATCAGCTCGTCGAGACCCTCCGAGCCGTACTCCTCCATGCCCTCAAAGCACATCAGCAGGTTCACAGGGAAGTCGACGCCCGCCTTCTGGTGCGCCTCGATGGCGTTGAGCCAGCCCAGCACGGGGCCCTTGTCGTCCGTCGAGCCGCGGCCCAGCATGCGGCCGTCCTCGCCGACGGTCAGCTCAAAGGGCTCCGTGTTCCAGCCGTCCGTCTTCTCGGCGGGCTGCACGTCGTAGTGGCCGTACACCAGAATGGTGCGCTTGGCGGTGTCACGGCCATAGCGGGCGAGCACGACAGGGGGCAGGTCGAGGCTCGGATTGTCGGGCTGCTTGCCGAGAGGGCGGAGCTCGACCTCGGCGCCGAGGGCCTTGAGCTCGGTCTCGAGGAAGTGGGCCATGCGGACGACATCCGGGCGGCGGGCGGCGTCCGACGAAACAGAGGGAATGGCAACGGCCTTGCCAAGGCGGTCGATGAAGTGACCGGACAGGTCGTCGACCTGCTTGAAGAAGCCGTCGAGCTGGGGCGCCATGTTGACTGTGCGGGCTTGATGGGCGCGAATGGCGTCGGTGAGGTAGGTGTGGGTGTGGATGCGGGGGAGCGCAGTGGGCACAGGAGGGTGTTGCGGTAAGGGAGACGGGAGGATGGCTGGATTGCTGTTGTTGGAGGAGAGATGGGAGATACTCGAATTCTTTGCAATCGCAAAGGGTGGCAGGTTCACGTGCACGGTAGAGCTAGATACGAAGAGACGGCGCGGACTAAACGTCACCGGGAGCTGGGTCAACGTATGGGGAAGGTGCGATTGAATTGATCGAGAAGGTGGCAAGAGCGACAGAGCCGGGCGGGGCATGCCGATGGGCGGTAGATAGCAAGAGACACACCGAATAAGCCGGTACAGGCAGGAAGGGATTTAACAGGTCAGCAGGAAGGAGCGAGGGGAACGAGCACGGAAGTGAGTAGTACTCCGTGAGAGTGATGGATAAGACACAAAGCAACGGTCAGCAACGGCCAGCATATCAGTGCGTTGTCTGGTCTTTGACTGTCCCGTGGCAAGCCGTGCAAAAAAACTACCCCGCCTTGAGCAAATCGCTTTTGCAAAACACGTTGAATGGCGAAGCGTATTGTTGGCTTTATTGCATCCACTAATTACGGCGTGCTAAGTCCACTGAAACGTACTGGCGAATGGCGCAAACCCGAAATAGGAAGGCACCTAATGGCCACAGCGGAACCTCAATGCTTAGCGGAGTCGCGACAGTGGGTTTGCTCGGCTTATTTCTGGAAGCCTTTAGAACGTCAACAAAAAAAAAATCAACAACGCAGTCACATATTCCCCACCACGACAAAGCGTTACGTTTTAAATCGATCGGCCGATAAAACTCCGAGAACAACGGACTGACATCTACGAAACCCTCCCCAACTCGCCAACCGGACGATGCGGCCGAGGATGGCGCTCACGTCGGTCCCCACAATCGCCCAGGTCGTCCCCGGCGCCTACGTCAACATCGTCCTCAAGCAGGACCAGCCCACCGGCCGCACCGTGCAGGGCATGGTGCAGAACGTCCTGACACGTGGCAATCATCCGCGGGGGATCAAGGTGCGGCTCAGCGACGGCCGGGTCGGGCGGGTGCAGACGATGGCGGGGGCTGGTGGAAGCGGCGACGGCGGTCAAGGTGGTGCATCCGTGGCCGCCGCACCCGCGTATGTGTCGGCGGCATCTGCATTTGGGGCCTCCGGTTTTGGTACTTCCGGCGCTGCCGCCGACGTCGATGGGGCACCGCGCGAGCAGATTGGCCTGGACGCGTACGTACGCCCAGCGAAGAAGCAGCATAAACGGCGAGGCGGCAACAAGGCAGGGACGGCGGACACAGACAGCCTTGTGACAGCAGTAGCGGCAACTGCTACGGCACCGGCTGTGGCGACGACAAAATGCCCAGTGTGCAACGACTTTGAAGGCGACGAGGCTGCTGTCTCACACCACGTGTCCATCCACTTTGACGGATGAGAACGAAAGGTAAACACAACAACTGGGTGGCCAAGAGTGAACTCGTCTTGCTGCTATTGAACCTTTGTATCATTGCCAAGACACCACAGGCTTTCACGGCCGCCGGGGTGGACGGTAATGTTGGGCGATGCAGTAGATTATGAAGGATCTCCCGCGGGCTTTGAGGCTGTAGCCCGACCCCGAGGATGCAGCATCGTCCCGGCAGAGTTATGAGTAATGGCCCTCCACCGCACCTCGCTTCTGGACTTGCCCGTCGTTATCGGCGCCATACAGGCCACCCCTTCCTACGGAGTGGAAGCTATCGATGACCTGGGCTGCTGCCAATCAGGGCTGCCGCCGCGGCCTGTGCCGAGGCCGCCGTGGCATGAAGGCAAGGAAGGCCTCGTTTGGACGAAGCAGCCAAAGGATGGTGCGCCCGGGGCGAGGTAGCCACCGCTTGCCATGCAACAGAGCACGAACCACAAGCCGCGATTTGGCCGAGGAGTCCGTGTCTTCCTTGAGGGTGAGATGACGCACATACCGTTCGAAGAGCTCTACATGAATAAATGCGTGCTGGATGCCAGTGCTCCAAGGACATAGTATCCCCAGTATGGTTTTCCACGCCTGGAATATCGTCTACGGTGAGGGTATCACGGCTTCTGGATACTTACTGTAATGAGCTTCTTGTGATACAAGAGAAGAAAGACAACCTTCTGATAATAGTAGGGTGAGCCGTCTCCATTAGAAGCGGAGCTCAGCTTGGTCCTTGATGGCAGCGTTGTCTTGCACACCACCTCAACGCTAGGACAGTGGTGATCTGGATAGATCCAGATCCAGGCATAGAGTATTAAGACATACATAAAAGCCCATGGAAGCCAGAAATGTCCCTATTGAATTCCAAGTCTTGTATAAACTTGATTTGCATCTAACAAACAAGACAAGGCTCGAGTGGTTGTTGTCTTGTTTCATATTTCTTAATTTTGTTTCATCTTTACGAGGTTACTTTGTCTTCTACCTGTTCCTCAGGCTTGCCTTCCGGCGGTCTGGTGGGGAGTACACTGTTGGCCGTCGTTTCTAGCCCGTAGCCGGAGAATTTCTGTTTCCGGCGCTGGTTGCAATGATCGTGACGTTTGTGCCGTTGATGCAGTGTTTCCAGAGTTGTCATATTCGGTTATGTCAGCAGTATTATGTCATCATTGCTATGTCAGCACATGCGAACTGGCTATTGGCTGCTGAGTGTGGCCTCTTGTAGTGGGTCCCCTCCGCATTGGTCACTTCAGTGGTGTCGGCACGGCGTATCCACTTTGAACGGGTCAACGGTCGATACTAATACGTAACAATTACGATATAAATATTGGGTGCTGCGGCGCGTCAATGCGGTCACTTTGAAGTCGAAGTTGACATCTCCGGCGTGCAAAGGAGACACACACCAGCCTGTAGGCGACCAGAACCTCGCCCACTGTGTGCCAGGAACGGTCGGGACGGTGTACAAAAAGGCTCATCGGTCGTTGTTTGTCCTCGGATATTTCGTGATTTCGTGATTTCGCGATTTGGCAATTTGGCGATGAGTTTTCGGATGTGGAATTTTATAACCATGGACGCACCGACAAGTCTTCATACGAGGAACGGCGTAAGGCCACTAGCACCACTTTTCGGCAGGATCAGTCGGCACCAGTCGTCATTTTGGCTCCCGGTTGCCCCATTTCCCGGATTCCCAGCAAGCGAACATTCAGTGTGAAATGCACGGTTCCGTGGAAATGCAATCCTTGGCGTTGACTGTTTTTCAAGGTTCAAAGGCGTCCATTCTATGCCGCCGGCGGCACCAGATTTTGTCTTTCTAAACCGAGCGCTGTCCATTCCTTTGGTTCCTCGTTGTGATTTCTGCGATTTTGGTGTTTCTTCTTTCGTTGCTCGACCGCTCGACCTTGCCATCGACCAACAGTGGTCAGCACACTGACGTTGGACGCCTCCGACCGCTCGGCCGCCTCGCACTAACCGTAGGCGGGCTCGGCCGTCCGTGGGCCCGCAAAAGGAACGACATCCGTACACTCGTTTCTGGCGAGGCCGAATTGCCGAGTTACGTCCATTGGAGTGGCAAGACAAAAAGACACAAAGATAACGACGAAGAAATAAAAGCGAAACGAAACGAAACGACAAAACGAGGCAAAACAAAACTGGTCGCCGGCTGTTTATTCCATTTTCTGCTTCTCGACGATAGAAAAAGGGAGGACTGGACTTCCATCTGCCCATTCCTGCATTGGCCAGACGGAAGTACATGCTCGGCGAGAGTTGCCTTACGAGGCAATCCGCCATCCATAGCAAATTCGCCTTCCAACCTCATGACAATGGTAAGAACTTTGACCACTCTAATACTTCTTGCTTTCGAAAAACCGAGACTAGGACGCCAATTGGATAATATTTCTCTGGACGGGTGCTGACTGAAGCAGGATATATCACGACAAACATAACGCAACAACATCAGTAACGAGTCCTGCAGAGAGAATTGCCCATCACCCTCTCAAACCAAAACATCGCCATCCTCGTCTCCCAACGACTGGCTAGATAGACGACGTCCTGGACTCACGTCCACCCTTTACTCTCCCACATCCACGCTCCCACCGCCCATCATGCACAAGCGGTCCTCTTTCTTCACAACCGCTGCCTGGCAGTTCAACATTGATGACTACGTCAACCGCTTCGTCCCGCCATCCGTCGTCCCACATCTGCCGCGCCCGCTCGACCATTTCCTCGGCTACCGCCAACCGCCACAAACACCGCATCCGGGCCGCATCGGCAATCTGATTGTCATAGCCTGGGCGTTTGTCGGTGTCTTTTGCGGCGTGTCGGTGGTCAACGTTGTCGACGCCCGCATTTCCGCCTTTGTCGGGCTCGACGGCGCCACCATCACCGTTGGCAGTTTCGGCGCCGCCGCCGTGCTCGAGTTTTACGCCGTCGAGTCCCCGCTCGCCCAGCCGCGCAATGCCGTCATCGGCCAGCTCCTGTCGTCCGTGATCGGCGTCGCCGTCGCCCGCCTCTTTTCGTTGCTGCCGCCGCCCCGCTTCGAGGCCCTGCGCTGGCTCGCCGTGTCCATTGCCTGTGCGGCCGCGACGGCCGTCATGGCCCTGACGGGCACCGTGCACCCGCCGGCCGGTGCCACGGCCCTCATTGCCGTCGCCGACAACAACGCCTACCACATTGGCTGGCGCCTGATCCCGGCTGTGCTGCTGGGGTCGGTGCTGATGCAGGCGATTGCGCTGCTCATCAACAACGTGCAGCGGCGGTACCCGATCTACTGGTGGTCGCCCGAAGAGGTGGGCCAGTTCTGGACGCGCCACTCGACGGCATCGGCGCTGTCGACGTCGTCGGCGTCGTCCACGGCGAGCAACACGAGCCAGCACGACAAGCCCGCCATCAAAGAGTCGGACAAGGCGGCGCGTGGAGCGAGCGGGCCGGGGAAGCACGAACATCCCGACGATTCCGAAAATCCCGAAAATCTAGGCATGACCGCGGCACAGGACGACACCGATGTGGAGCTCGGCATGACCGACCTCGCGGACCCCGAGATGGGCCACGTCACGTTCACACGCACGCGCTCACGCTCGGACAACGGCCCGCTGACGACCACCGTCGCGACGTCTCACGAGCATGCCCGCGTCGTCATCAGTCGCAACCGGGTCGTCGTGCCGGATTTCATGAACCTGCGGCCGGAGGAGAGGCTGGTCCTGGAGACGTTGAGTGAGCGGTTGTAAATGGATAATGCTAAAAGTAATTATGATAGAAGGAGGGAAGTGCAATTTTTGTATGTTACAACCTCTAGAGCAATTGACGAATCGTCTTTCACGAAAGTGCCGCGGAAAAGCTAGGGTCGGTCCCTTATCGTTGTGCTGCATTAGCCTGCACTGATAAACAAAATCGTCCGATACGGACACGCACAATCGTGGCAAGCGTACGCCGCAGTGCTACGGAGGCAAGCAACGACGTAAAGAACGTTTATTAAACGAAGTCGTTTGTATTGGGCAGAAAAATGAGAACTCCAAGGTATTTTAGTATGTATTTATATATTTTATTCTATGAAAGTTCGAAATACAATTAACTTAAATTCATGAAACAACGTGCAGCAAACACCGAACACATACCACCATACTCTACGTCCGCCACTGCTTTCTATTTCACAACTATCAATCTATGTAGTTCTTGCGCAGCTTTGTACACGGGGGAGCAGGTGGTGATATTTGGAATTGTCAAATCGCAAGCAGATAAAGGCCAAGTAGACTCGTGCGTATCGTATCATAGCCCTAGGACGCTATCAGAAAGCAATGCAAGCATATCGTTATAGCAATCATCTGGTCGTCTTTGATTCTCATCTCATTGCGTATTGTTTCATTCAAATTCGCATAGTACGTCAATGCAAGTATCCCATGACTCTATGCTCATGTCTAGCCTCCATTGCCATAGTTACTGTTCCCCTGCACGTAGTTACCGCTCTCCTACGTCTAAGCCGACGTGATGGATGTGCCGTCTGGGTTGCGCTTGTTCAGCGGGAGGGGCGCGTTGATCTTGGACGCACGGCGGCGCTCGAGGTAGCCCGTGCGGCGCTTGCGGGCGTACACAAAGACGCCGAGCGCCGCCAGGGCAGCGACGCCGGCAATGGAGCCGATGGCAATGCCGGCCTTGGCACCCGCAGCGAGGCCGCTCTTTTCGGTGGCAGGGCTCGCGTCGGACGACGTGCTGGAGGCGTCAGAGGAGGCTGCTGTAGGAACAGCACCCGACCCCGACCCCGATCCGGTGGGGCCCGTGGTTGCGTCGCTGCCGGCAGCCGTGGTGGACGACGAGCCCTCGCTGTTAAAATCGGAGGCAGTCACGTTGAAACACGGCACAGACCCGGCGAAATCCGCGTCCTCGACAAAAGTAATGTCGGCGCAGGCATAAAACGTCTCGTTCTGGTTGTTGTTCTCGCCCTCGTACACAGCCCAGTACTGCAGCTGGATGGTGGCGTTGGTGCCGGCCGTGGTGGATGGCGGGACGGGGTCGATCTTGTAGCACTGGTGGCCGGGGGCGACCTCGGTGACGTTGTGGACAATCTGCTCCTGGAACTCGGTCTGGCGAGTGGGGTCTGCAAGTTGTTAGGAAGGCGATGAAACAATGTACATCTGGGTGGAGTTTCTTGGACGCACCGTTCGTAAAGGCAACGTAAAAGGCGACCTTGTAGGCCTCGTCGGCAATGGTCAGGGCAACAGAGCCGTGGGCTGATGGTTAGCAGACTAGAATCGTTATGAATGATACGCATTTGGTCCCACACGTACACAATGGGAACAATGTGCGGTTGGTGACGCCCTCGGTGCTGCCGCAGGGCCCATTGTTGTCGACAGCGGCAGACCAGTTACGGTCGTCGGGCCACAGGAACGCCACGGGTCCCATGATGCTGCCCTCGTCGCCGTCGCCGTGGGCGGCCCGAACCACGCCAGCCATGGTGGCGGTGGCAGAGAGTATGGTAGCGAAGCGCATTGTGGGAAGAGGGAGAGATGAAGACACCAAAAGAATGCGTCAGAAGGGCATATGGGCATCAGAGAGCGGCGAAGAAGACAGTGCAGGTGACGAACGAGAAATATAATATGGCATGGGATGCAAGGACGGCATCTGTGGCCGACCTGTCAAAGTTATATAGACCGACAATCAACAACGGTGTCTATTATGGTACGAAAACTACGTAAAAATAACAGGCAAGGCTAGCAGAAGGTGGTGGCCGCGAGATATCCGAGGGGGGGACAAGACACCAGAAACTTCGAAAGTGACAAAAGGCAGACAAGAGGCAGACAATGAACGACAGACTCGAGACGATACAGGTTGAGTGACTACTGGTTTCTGCTTTCGGGTTTTGGTCGGCTTGGAGGTAGTGAATGGTGCTTTTGCCAAGACAATAAGACGGATGGAAAGAGAGAGAGTTGCAGGAAGCACCCGTACATCGTGGAGAAGGGCCTTTCTAGCGTTGCGCTGTTAACAGCTGTGAGGGTGGATGCATGTGACATGAAGGGAGTGTTGTCAGATCGGTGTGTTTGATTTTGATTTTGAATTTTGGTGTTTAATTCTTGCCTACGCGTTCGAAAATACACAAGGTCAAGACATAGTATTTATTGTTCATGAGAGAAAAAAAAGTTGCCAAGCGTCAGCAGCTGCAAGGAAACATGGCAGGGTATACGTACGGGCGGACTCCCATCAGAGAATCTGATAATATGAGCGGAGCAGAGGACAGAAGAACAAAGGAGAAAACTTGCCGCCGTGCACGACATGGTTATGAGGAAAGGCAAAAGGAAAACACAAACGAGAGAAAACCTAACAAACCTACGGCGCCGATCGCGGTCAAAACGACGTCCCTCTTGGGACAAGGCGGGACTTGGCTGCATGCAAGTCAATCTTGGCCGACCAACAAGACAAGTGGAGGAAGATGAAGTTGGATTGCCGGCTGGAGAACGGAAGTAGGTCGGCTGAAGGAGAGAGGGGGGGGTGGTGAAGCTATATTGTAGGACCTGATACAGGCCACGACGTAAACACTCTGGCGTCTAAGCGCCGAGTAAGACGAGTGCGGAGACCGAGAGGAGGTGAAAGGATGAGGAAATATGGGTGACTGTGTTGCATAGCACTATGGTGACCCATTCTCGGCTGGTCCTTGGAGGCGCTCCGTAGCATGGATCCGTCATCGGATGGTTGCAAGCGTCTACTATGATCCCCGACTCTCCTTTGTCGAGAGGATGATGGGGCTCGCGATGCTTGATCTGGTAATTTTGATCAGATAAAAATTGACAAGGAAATGCAGAGGGAGAGCTTGCAGAGCACAAATACAGCAATGCCACGGGCAGTACGGAACAGTCGTCGCCCCGTCATTTGGTTGTCAAGCTTTTAGACGGAGTCATGTTTTCATATTCATATTTTAAAGTGGGAGTTTGCTGTCTTACTTTTTATCCTGGTTACCTCTTCTCGGCTCATTTCGCAACAGCGCACGAGTCGCCTTGGCAAGGCTCCATCGGCCATATGTTGAACAGTGGCGAGTGGTTGACAAGGAAGGACGGAGACAACGACGAGAGTACAGTTTTCGTTATCTGATCAAAGTGGATGCTAAAAGAAAGAGATGGTGGGTAGTGTGGAGCCATTGTGACCACGTACGGCCTAGGAAGGTCTTGGCCTTGGGAAGGACGAAGGACCTGGAGGCGACTGGGTGACTCTGGAGAGTTGCGGCAATGTGAAAGACATGGAAATGAGACAGAAAGAGAACGAAAATCAAAGCTGAAAAAGGGATAGGGTCAGTGGGCCGCGGTTAATGTCGTGGCACTTTGCAACAGCGGACAGGTTCGTGTCTGTTCCATTTAATCTAATCTTATCAGATGATCAGCCAATGCACTTAACGTCAACCGCCATACCGCAAAGAGGCCAGGGCGGGATCACAATCCTACTTCTCCCTGCGGGCCCACTCCCATTATGAGGCCCTCTTTTGTTCTGGCGAGGTCTTGCCAGGACGTAGGGGGTACATACCGAAAACGAAGAGGCCTAGGATGCTCCGAGATCGCAGTTTTCTGAACGTAAGGAAGCAGGCAAGAAGTTGCCGACTCGCCCTAGAAGAGACTAATGGATGATAGCCCACCACAATAGCACAACACCAATACTTCATCACATAGAACGATACGACACCCTCATGTGCAGTTGTTCATATGATGACAAGCCGGTCGTGGCCAAACTTTGATTACCGCCCCAAAAGATCAAATCAAGTAGCTCATCTTGGGAAGCAAAGGTTTGGTTTTCGGTCAAAGACGGTCCACAGTATGGAGAATTGGAGGAAGCACAGCATAGTCATTCTTGCCGACCAACCCGCAAGAGTTCAAAACTGCTAGACTGGTCTTGGCCGGGGCAGGCAATGTTGGGCAACGACATGCTGGACGACCTGCACCTGCGGAGTGCACCGGCTACACCCTTGGCATGCCAAGTATATTGGGTGGTAGCGGTACTCCATTGCTCAACTCCGTAGCGTTTTGTCCACAAACCGCCATTCTCTTTTCGGTTCCCGCCACTTTGGCTGCGTCTCCATTGGAAGCTTCTCGGCGAGGTTGGCATAGAGTACTCTACACAGTACTATAGCGAACGAGAGTGGAACAATTGTGGAAAGCACAAGCTGCCGGTGATTGAAGGAAAGGTCCATTTGTAGGGAAATGCGCTCTGTCATACCATTGGGCCACTCACTTGCACAAAGCCCTCCCACTCAGAGCTTGCTCCCAGCTCTCTTTGCTGGGAGCTCCCTTGTACCTAGGTCCACACATGACTTGCGTCGTGTATTTACTGAGTTGCGCGTAGCGTTTCCAGGCACTGTGACAGGATTCCCTGGCCGGCCACTATCATCGTTGGTTTGCTGTGGTTCTTGGCCCAGGCCTCCAGGTCCAGTCCAAAGACTGGGTCATGTTCTTCCCGTCCGCAGCCGTCTCGCCTGCAGATATAAGCTCATCGTCTCGCTTCTCGACGTCCTTGATGTGCTGTTTTCACTCCTCGCTTCTCGTTTTATATCTCTGAGCTCTTGCAGCACGCACACAATTATCAACCTTTCACACTCATTTCACGTTTTTCGCCCGTCGTCACCCAGCGTCTTGTGATTTTTATTTATTTTATTTTTATTAAATACCTTCGTTTCCACAACACTTCTCACCCAAAATCAAAACATCAAAATGATTGCTCCCAAGGTCGTCGTCGGCAGCGTCCTCGCCGCGGGCGCCTCTGCCTCGGGCGTCTCTCCCCTGATGGGAGGTATCCGTGCCCGTGCCGACCTGTCGCCCGGCTCGCCCCTGTACAACTGCCACGACAACTGCGGTACGTTTTGTTGTCCTCCATACGTTCGCTTTCTTGTTTCCTTTTTTGTCCTCACTCGCCACCGTGCTAACAAACCTAGGCCAGGCAATCCTTGAGGCTCAGGCCGTGTCAAGCGTCTGCACTGACAAGGTCTTCCTCACCGACTACGACAACTGTCTACAGTGCGCCGGCCCCGACAACGGTGACATCTGGAAGTACTACAGCGACTCCCTCACTTCTGCCGCCGCTGCTTGCGGTCTGGCCACCACCCCCGCGGCCGGCTCACAGGCCGCTGTTGGCACCGCCTTGCCTGGCGGCGCTGGCTCCAGCGGCTCGGGCGCGTCCTCGTCGCCCGCTGCCGGTCCCTCGTCAGCACCGGCAACCGCCACCTCGTCGTCCTTGTCGACTGGTGCTGACCCAACTGACTCTTCTGCGGCCGTTGGCGCTTCGTCCTCTGCCTCGGCCACCTCGAGAACGGCCTCCAGGCCTACTGCTGGTTCAGGTTCTTCCAACAGCACTATTGCCGATACTGGCTCTCCCAGCGGCACCACAGTATGTCCCCCCGTCCCGTCTCTGTTCGCTCTGATTGTGTTTAATTTTCATTCCCCACTAACAGTAAAGCCCGCCCCCTCGTCGGTTGTCACTGCTGGGGCCAACATCCGTTCTGTCGCTACCGGTGTGGCTGGTATTGCCGCTATCGGCGTTGCCTGCATTGTGGCCTTTTAAACCAGCGCCCTCTCTCTTCTCGAGTATTGTGATACGTGCGATGCCTCCATCGCACATGATATACTGGTGCACTGATCCCTGGGGTGGCCATTGTGCTCGTTTAGTCATAGTATTTTGTTCATCTCACCATTCCTAACATTTCAAGTTTCAAAAGGGGGTTTTTAGTTTCTCTTGATTCGACTGTACAATATTGCCTACTACTTGTACTTCACATTATTTTGAATTTCTGCATTTTATAAAAACAGGTCCCAATTCGTAAACACAACGTCACAGAAAGTAAACAAACGCTCTTGCGCCAGGTCTTCGTGTAAGTCTTGCTCACTACAAGCCTTATCTTATCAGCCACCGAGTGCGCCCCACCTCAAGCTGTACATCGTGGGGTAGGTCTACAACCACGTCCACGCTTCCCTTTCTTCGCTTCTTCTTTGCTCGTTCTTCCGCCTTTCCTCCCCAACCGCCACCATGCCCGACCAAATTGCCGTCCTCTTTTGCTGCATGGGCAACATCTGCCGCTCCACCATGGCCGAGGGCGTCTTCCAGGCCATAGCCAACAAGGAGCCCTACAACGCCTGTGTCTCCAAAGTGGACTCGTGCGGGACGAGTGCGTCTGTCCCAGCGAAAGCTGCCATCAACTCTCCTGCATGTCTTCTAACACCGACGCTGCACAGTCTCCTACCATACCGGCGACGACCCCGACGACCGCACCATGGCCACCCTCGCGGCCCACGGCATCACGGACTACGCCCACCGCGCGCGCATGCTCCAGGCCGCCGACCTCGACCGCTTCGACTACATCTTTGCCATGGACAAGCAGAACTTGAGCGACATCCAGCGCCTCCAGCAGAAGCACCCGAACAAGACCAAGGCGCAGGTCATGCTGTTTGGGGCGTACGCAACGCCCGACGGCGACGGCCGCGAGGTGATTTCGGACCCCTACTATGGCGGCCGCGACGGCTTCAGCAAGGCATACGAGCAGGCGACGCGGTTCAGCAAGAACTTTCTGAAGGCGGCCTTCCCCGAGATTACACCGCCATGAGGCGACGTCGCGGGTTGTGCTTTCTGGTTTGTGATGGCATTCTTTGCATCGATGCGATAGCCCATTGTTTTCTTAGTCCTATGTAATACACCATGCGTTGGCTGCGGCGCCTCCATCAACGCTCCCTTCCTCTGTACAGACTTTGGTCAGCGAGGCAGTAGACTATAGAGAAGCCGCTATTATCTACGATCTGGTGATGAACAGAACAACAAAGATGATCTCTTCGTATGGCACTTTATTTCTGAAGAAGGTAAATCAAGGTGCCGCGCCCCTTCAGCTGCATACGTGGTACTAGTCACATGCTGGACCTGCCATGTGCGCAATAGGCACAGTCCTTGCTAGTCGGCGTCTACTCTGCATGTTCTCGTCGTATGCATCATGGAGCCGTGGGCCAAAAGAAAAATAGGTGCCGCGTCACTGCTCGTCTAGGACCCGTCCAGCAGGCTACGCTACGGTGTCCGGACGTATTTGGACCCCAACCGGGCCACACAAGCCTATGACCTGCGCGTCTCGCCAGATACAATTCGCACCCTTCGATCCTACGCTCTCGATCCGTTTCCGTTCATGGGCCTCATGAACGCGCCTCGTTTGCTGTGCCTCCCGCGGCAACGGGCCACCTGAACTGGTCACGAAGGAAACTACCACCACACCAACGACGATGGGCTGTTCCCGAGAGCCAGATGCTTGGGACTCGACGGGCTGTGTCCCCGTCGCTGCTCGATCTTCGCTGCTGCAGTGGCCCTGTTTGCCGCGCAGAGGGGGCCAGCAGGAGCGGCCATAAAGACCCCTTTTCGTAAATTGTTGCGTGGATGCTACGTGCATCGGCGCGCTTAACTGCGTCTAGGCAGGCAAGACACCAGGCTTGGCTGCGCTTGCGGAGCATGGCAGATTGGTTCTTTGGCGTCGTGGAAGATGTTGGTACGGGTATGGGTGACGACGGACGGTGTTGATGATCCTCCAACGATGGTCTGCGCCACGTTGGATCCGTGCCTTCACCTTCGTTCCTGGTTCACTGGATGCCACGGAGACAGAGTGGAAGGATCTGCCGGTCATGTCCTTGGGTCATCAGCCAAGATTAATCGAGGTGAACGGAACGTCGCGGGCGGCTACGGTGACCATGACATGGCCGGGGGTCGCGCGTTGACCTGGTATTTGGTCCTGATTGTCCCTCGCAATGATCCAGCGGCCGAGCGTTCGAGCTGTAGAGTTGTCTGTTGGCGCCGTCTTTGGAAGTACCTCAACGACGTTGAACGTATGCAACCGGGCAGGACCACCCTTGCGAACTGTATTCAGAGTTCCGTCAGCTTCATGTTTCTTTGTTCTTTAGTCGCATCCATTTGTCTCGGTCCCTGAGTTTGCCGCCCGCAAAACCGAGCTAGCCTTGCCCCTGTCCATCCCTTTCGTGGCCGACGAATTAGCGTCCAGCACGCCCCGTGGTTGGCCATGTTAGTTCCGCGCCTTGTTGACAACCTAGCACGCCGAAGTGGGTGCGCTGGAGCAAAGCGACGAGCTTCTGTCAAGACAACGTCTGCATGCTCAAGCGCTCGATGCGGCCAAGTTGATGTGACAAAATAGGAAAGAAGGTGATGATACTCGAAAGGACAAAGCGTCAAGCAATTCAGGAAAGAACGGCTTCAAAGTCATAAATACTGCAGGAACCACCCGCCACTCGAATTGCACTTTCCCAGCTGCTCTGCTGTGTTCCCCTCCTTCCTCGCACTTGAAGTTTGCGTTTCTGCCCTCCACCCCTCCAAATACACTCCCGCAGCCCATTGTCGCCATCCCTTCTTTCCCCCTTCGCCTTTTCCGTTTCCGTCTCTCTTGATTTGTCTTGTGCCTGCCCCTTCCTGCCCTTCGCTCTACATTTTCTACTTGCTGCCGCCCATTTGCCCCATTTTGAAGTCCCCTCTTGCCTTTCCGATTTGGCGCCTTCCATTTGATGCTTTTTGTTAGACAGTTAACAACGACGCACCTTCCTCTTGCGACGACTTGCAACAACAAATAGATCTGTTGTTCTACGGGATACATCTTCGAAAATATTATTGTTCCCTTTCATTTTCATTGCTTCTTCTTTGCCCTCCTCTTGGCCCGTTATCCGCCGCGTGTCCAAATCCATCCGCGGCACCAATCTCAAATCTCACGCCGTCTCCCCTCATTCGCGCCACCGTAGGCCCGTTTCAGCCCCGCCAAAACCGTCAGCTCTTCTTCCTTGCGCCTCGCACCACCCCACCAAAAGAGCCCCCAAACAAAACAAGAGCTGGTCAACGCTCTCGTCCGTCCGAGACCATTTCAGATCGACTCGACCGTTTCACCTGGAGCTGTCCTCGATTTATCTCTTGACTTTCTCGGCCGTTGAACTTCGACGCTCACGTCCTGCCATTGCAACATTAACAGATCTCGGGCTGTTTGTTCCGTATCTTCTCCATCCCCTCCTTCGCCTCCTCCGCACGTCGCACACCTCTCTCCCACAGCAAAGATGGCCGATCTGCAGGGCCGCAAGGTCTTCAAGGTCTTCAACCAAGACTTCATCGTCGACGAGCGCTATACCGTGACCAAGGAGCTTGGCCAGGGCGCGTACGGCATTGTGTGCGCCGCCGTCAACAACCAGACGAACGAGGGCGTGGCCATCAAGAAGGTCACCAATGTCTTTAGCAAGAAGATTCTCGCGAAGCGCGCACTGCGTGAGATCAAGCTGCTACAGCACTTCCGCGGCCACCGCAACGTACGTCAATGTCCGCACCTCGCAAGACGACAGCTACCGTACTAACCACATAACAGATCACCTGCCTATACGACATGGACATTCCGCGGCCAAACAACTTCAATGAGACCTACCTCTACGAAGGTGTGTACATCTCTCTCCTAGCCCCTCACACCAACGACGCCCGTGCTCCTGCTAACAAAGACAGAACTCATGGAGTGCGACCTGGCGGCTATTATCCGCTCCGGCCAACCTCTCACCGACGCCCATTTCCAGTCCTTCATCTACCAGATCCTGTGCGGCCTGAAATACATCCACTCCGCCAACGTCCTGCACCGCGACCTCAAGCCCGGCAACCTGCTCGTCAACGCCGACTGCGAGCTCAAGATTTGCGACTTCGGCCTGGCGCGCGGCTTTTCCGTCGATCCGGAGGAGAACGCCGGTTACATGACCGAGTACGTCGCCACCCGCTGGTACCGCGCCCCGGAAATCATGCTCAGCTTCCAGAGCTACACAAAGGCCATTGACGTCTGGTCCGTCGGCTGCATCCTGGCCGAGCTGCTTGGCTCGCGCCCCTTCTTCAAGGGCCGCGACTACGTCGACCAGCTCAACCAGATCCTCCAGATCCTCGGCACGCCCAACGAGGTCACACTCTCCCGCATCGGCTCCTCGCGCGCCCAGGAGTATGTCCGCAACTTGCCCTTCATGCCCAAGCGGCCCTTCCCCATCCTGTTCCCCAACGCCAACCCGGACGCGCTCGACCTGCTCGACCGCATGCTCGCCTTCGACCCCAGCAGCCGTATTTCCGTCGAGCAGGCCCTGGAGCACCACTACCTCCAGATCTGGCACGACGCCAGCGACGAGCCCGACTGCCCCACCACCTTCAACTTTGACTTTGAGGTCGTCGAGGAGGTCGACGACATGCGCCGCATGATCCTCGACGAGGTCTACCGCTTCCGCCAGCTCGTGCGCACCGTGCCCGGCACTGCGGGCCACGCCGCCGCCCAGGCTGCCGCCCAGCAGCAGACCAGCCAGGTGCCCATGCCCTCGGGCGGTGGGCAGTGGACTGCCGAGGATCCGCGTCCCCAGGAGTACGTGACACACCCGGCGGGTCTGGAGCAGGAGCTGGCGGGAGGCCTCGACGCGCGCCGGTAGGTCCAGCACGCGTCCGAGCACCTCTCCCGTAAGAGCTCACCCGGGATGACAGTACATGAGATACGACAATGGGGCAGCAGGATACGGGGAGATAATTTTACGAAACCCACCAAAGGCGATGTTTTTGTTGCGGGATACAGACGCTCCTTTTTGGTATTTTTGATATGACTGCTATTTATTTCATTGTTGTTTTCTGTTTTACCTGCAACCATTTGCTTTTGGAAATTCACGACATATTGGATTCGTTTGCTATAGTTAGCTTTTACTCTCCTTTTCTTTCCTACGCGAACACAAAAAATGAGAAGAGTGCGGCTTTTGTTCAGAATGCAATATATAATTATGCAACGAAGCAAGTTCACGAACGTTTCGTTCTGGCGATGCCGGACTTCACTGTTAACGCCGGGCACTCAGCCTCTTCGCTCAGTACCTGAAATCTAAGGAACACAGCGACCTAGGGGCCATCCAGACCGCTATTAAGTGGCAATTTGTAGAGTCATACGGCGACGAGAATGGCTCACGCTGGGAGTGGCTCCACAAAAAACCAAGAGCCTTACCCAAATGTGGCGAACACGTGACCATCCCCTCGTCATTTTGCAGTCTTTCGCCCGCCGTGGTTAAAAATGCAAACTCTCCTTCATCATCTACACCAACGACCGTGCGTTCAACACAGTCAACCATCAACCATCCAAACAACCAAACGACGCAGCTACCACTCTTTCACCACAAACCTACATCACTACACACCGCAACCATGGGCAAGGTTCACGGCAGTCTGGCACGTGCCGGCAAGGTCAAGTCGCAGACCCCCAAGGTCGAGCCGCAGGAGTCCAAGAAGACGCCCAAGGGCCGCGCCCACAAGCGCGAGCAGTACACGCGCCGTTTCGTCAACGTGACGACGACGCCGGGTGGCAAGCGCAAGGTGAGTTTGTGCAAGGCGGCGCTGGAGCCGCGAGAGCCTACGGTGACGTAGGCGATGGCGGGGAATGGCGGACGATGCTGTCCATCGCGATCCACCGCCATCATCGCATCGCACAGCATGCTAACATCCACAGATGAACGCCAACCCCGCTGCTGCGTAAAGCAGTCCGTTCCCGACGACAACTCTTGGGGACCGGCTACGACGAAAGATGAAAACGATGGATCGATGACGAACGGGAGGGGACAGGTGGGAACGACCGAAAGGGGAGGACTGGACTGAACCGACCAGAGCTCGCTCGACCTGTGTCGACTGACGCGACTGGTTGAGCTGTTATATTCACGGACGGCACCTTCGAAAACGACAAAACACCCTCTTATCGTCATCAACACCGATTTCTGCCTGTATCAACATGGAAACACGATAATATATCCTAAAACGGCCGGTCAAACTTCTTTTTTAACAACTGCATCAACGACTGCAAACGACTCCACAACAACTACAACCTCATCTTACGATATCCAGGCGGAAGAGACTGTCTGTCTTGGTGACGAAAAAGCTACACGCCGGGGAGCCGGGGGAGCGGCCGCCATTTTTTGACGTCTCATTTGTTCTACTTCAATCGATCTGTGGTACCACTTGATGTCGAGAGGATGGCGGGTGTCTTCTGAAATGGAGACCGTTGCGTTCTTGACGATGATGTCGAGGTCGAACGACAAATTGACTGGGTAGGACAGGTTGAGACTGGGAACATGGCGTCTTCTCTATGGCTTGACGATGGCATTTTTATTAAAAGGAGGGGAAAGAGAATGAAAGGGAGGGGTGGACAGGACCATGTCTATTGGATTGCTTCTTTGGGTTTATCATCATGTCCTTTATGTACCTATTGTCTTTGCACATTGATATATAAATCTATAGTTTCCTTTTACGCAAATGTCTTCATAAACGTGAATTCTATGAGCTCGGCGAATTTGTTCATCTTTCCTCGAGACAAGTCGTATATCAAGCGTCAATTTTAGTTTGTCTTGGACATAAACGCTTCACATCTTATTATTTTACATGTTTTAAGATATGTTGAATTAATAATAATAAATCCAAAAATCATAAATAACTGGCCTACGAAAAATAAATTTATTTCGCTTTTCTGTGACTACAGATTTATTATTTTAAGTTAAAATAAAGAAAGCAGGCGATAAAACAACGCGTTTCAACAGTTTCATGGAGAGCTTGCACCATTTCCGTTTGGTGATGACCGTTTCCTAATCCTAGACGTTGCAAGGGTTCGGACACGCAATGATGTGAAGGCCAAAGGGCTGATATCATTACGAAGCCAGCTTCACCAGGCTTGCTATTCCAAACGTTATTGGCTACGTCACCATGCTCTGCTGATAACACAAGACAATAACACACACATGTCTCTCCCGAGCCGAAGTCGAATCGGCGACTTTTCGGTATCAGTGTAGCCATTACCGTCGAACGCGATCACAATTTACGCCATCGGGAGTTGACTAAAGTCGTGAAAGTCGATATTATCGTGATGGCCGCCGCCCACCGTGGAGCTTATGAGAGGGGGATCGCGAGTCAAGTGTCAGTGAAAATTACAGACGGTCTCTATGCAAAATGCGTTTGACAAAATCCACCACTGCGTCTCTCTGGGACACTCCATCTAAGAATATGTCTGCCTCACCCCGTTTACACTCCGTACGCATTTTGCTTGAGGGCCACGCGCCACTTTTCTATGTATCGCATTTCCTTTATGTGTGTTTTGTGTCGCTCCATTGTCTGGGCGGTGTGCCGCTGTCGGCCAATCGTTAGCCGCTGGGCTTGTTCGTTGTCGAGGCTGGGGTCGACGAGATCCCACAACACGACGGGGGACGACTCCAGCCACATAACCTAAAAATACACCAAAAATATTGGACCCTGAAGAAAACGGGAATGGGAGCACAAGACAAGGGCATGGGCGGTTCGAGGGCAGGAAAGGGTATGAACGTCGGGTTTGAAAGGTATGAAGGGTTCTTCTGGGTCTGTCGCGACGGGCCGCCCTGCGTTCATATTACAGCAAAGTGTTTGGTTGGGATTTGTATGTACTTTAGCTGTTTGGGTTGGGCTGTTTTCGTCTTGCATAAAAATGTAATTTTACGCCCAAACCGTACGGCGGATAACAGCATCATGACAATAAAATGGGTGGATGAAACTCGATTCGCGTTTGAGCGGTGACAGCATGCCTGGTAGTGGTCATTTTGGCCACGGATACTCTCAAGAAAACGTTGAGATGCTATGTTGCTTTTTAGTTTTTAGTTTTTTTCTTATTGTTTTCCCGTGACTCTACTCGAAGACTTGCCCTTCGCTAGAAACCATAATGGCTTGTTTTGAAATTTTTTTGTCCCGGACATAGGAATGAAATTTGAATGATAATAAAAAATTGTGAATACCGAAGTGAAAAATGTAGCCTCGTCCCCGCCGTGCCCGTCCCTAAGACTTATGAGTGCGTTGTCCTACTGTACAGTCCAGTGCCTGTTGTGTGGAAAGAAGAACGAAAAAAAATGGCAAAAAGAGGCAGGGTATATCCAAAAACCAGCCGAAAAGAAGCGAATATGAGTCGAATTGAAATGAAAATGAGTTAAAAAAGGATATTATCAAATGTTGGTACAGTGTATGTGTCGGCCGATAGTTGAGGCTGCAGAAGGGGTCCGCGAGGCTGATCGTTTCATGTCTGTTGATGCTCGTCTTGCTTAACCAAAGAACCAGTAGAAAGCAGTGTAAGGGACACTACCACCGGCAGCGTTGAGAATGCTGCAGGTGTGCGAGGCACCACCGACAGTGATGACGCGGTACACCTGCTTGATGCTGTTGGAGGCTGCGTTGGAGCTGGCAGACAGCTGGAGCCAGTCGACGGCGCCTGTGGACAGGATGCCGGTGCCTGCAGTCGAGGGTGCCTTGACGTTGCCAGTCTTGGTCATGCTGCCGTAAAGGTTGGCGGCGACCAGGTTGAAGATGGGTACACCGTTGGAGTCAAAGTAGTGATGGCCCAGGAACGGCGCAGATTTGGGCAGGACACCGGGCAGCGGGAGGGCAGCGGCGGCCAAGAAGGGATCAGCGATCACGGCGCCGTAGTCAGCCTCGTCGAGAACGTTGGGGGCCGAGGGTGTACCCGGGCTGGAGGCCAGGGCGTTCTGCAGGTTCAGGGGAAGATCCTGGCCCCAGAGGACGGCGTTGGAGATGGCGTTGAAGGCATCAGGATGAAGACCAGTCCTTGCGGTGCCGGGGTACAGGTTGGTGACATCGTAGAGAGTAGCCAGGGCACCAGTGGCGACAGTTGCCGCACTGTTAGAAGCGCAGGTGTAGTTCTGGATGCCGTGGCCAACGGCGATCTTCAAAAGAGCCAAGCCAGGGCTAACAGGCGGGAGTTCGGAACCTGGAAGTGTTAGCTTTGGTGTATCGAGGTGGGCTCTCGGGATGGTCTTATTCATTTTGAAAAATGATTCAAAAAAGTGACATAACTTACCAGTACCGGTTAAGGGGAGAGTGTAGGTAGGCGCCTTGCATGGTGGTGGTGGTGCAGCCGAGACGACAGCCAGCAAGCTGGCGAGGAGAGTCAACGACCGTGCAGCCATTGTGAATGATTGTGTTGGCGATGGAGAACACGAAAAGAACCGAAAGGTGCGGGAGAGAACGATAATATATAAAAGTGTCGAAAAGAAGAGGCTGACTCGTTCCTCGGAGAAAGCCTCGCAGATGCAAAACGAGCGTTGCTTCAACAGCGCCAGGGAAAATGAATGCAATATAAAAGTTAAGCGCCGGCCGGGTCGGAGACCGTGTTTTGGTGTAAGAAACGGAAGGACAGCTGGGGAAAGTGGGCTATTGGCAACGAAGGCTTCCAGAGCGTTTTTCTTGGGTAACCCCACAAAAAGATGCAAGAATAGGCAGTGTTGGAGGATGGCAAGGCCGGCAGGATCCAGAGAAGTGGGAAAATATTGTATTTTTGGACTGGTGAAAAAGAAACGAGAACGAAGTGGAAGGGTGGTTTGGATTTGGGTTGAGACCTGTCAGACAAATAAAAAACCGAGAAAGATGTCTCGGAGAGGTTGACACCGTCGATTTATATTGTTTTCAGAGTGACGACTGAGAATGAAATGGAAAAAGGATTGTGAGCGAGGAGGTTGGAAGAGGAAAAGAAGGAGAGTTCGAATCCAGGAGTCAGGAGTTGGAAAGAAGTGTTTGAAAAGTGTCAGCATCAGGGCGAAGAGGAGACATGGCAACAGAAAGGAAGTAAGTAGACGAGACCGAAGGACGAAGGTCAAGCCGTAGAAAGGGACGACCACCAGGAAAGGTAACGAGAGAAGTCGGGGGCCTGACGGCAGCCAACATGTTGCCCAAAGCGGCGATCAGAGCAACAGAGCAACAGAACAAAAAGGAACACATGAGTTGAGCCCCGGGCACTCGGACAGGGTCGAAGGGAAGAGGAAGGCGGTTGGGTGGAGCTCGAATCTTTTTCTTTTTGCGGTGGCATGGAAGGATACATGGTCGTGGGCCGGCCAGGGCTCAGAGGTTGCACTGACCCATCCTTGCGCCGTGCCATTTGGCCAGTTGCTATTTTCGCGAGGCCTTCTTCCTCTTTGTTTTTGCGTCCATCATCGGTGCTAGTTTGGACAAGTATTCCCTCTGCACCTGTTTGTTGCATAGGAGCGGCGTGTGCTGACGGTCTGTGTCGTTGTGCTCTCCACGATTCAACAGACTTGTCAGTACGTCGTATGGAGAACGTGTACGCACGAGAGTGAGGCCCGGATAATACAACCGCGCGGTCTAACTTGCCGTCTACCGACGCAGAACCAACTTCGAAGCGGCAGGCCCCAAGGATGCCGAGAAAGAACATACAATGACCACGCAAGAGGTCTCCATTGATGGTGAGTTGGAGCACTCCATTAGCAGGCGAGGGATTCACCTGGATAGTTTGTCGATTCTTCTGGCATTTTCGTTCTCATGTTGTCTCTGGCGAGTCTCTCAGCTTGTGCTCTGCAACTCGTCCAAGTGACACGGCTTGCAGATCGTTTGCTTCTAGGAGTGGGGGAACGCCACCCATCGTAAGCATTTGAGTCGCATATCGTGCATTAGAGGGTCGCAGGGAGGTGTTAGCAAAGCACGAGACATGCCTCTGAAAACAGCACTAATAAAAATCGAGGCAAACGCAAAAATAAAAATAACGCCAAAGGGGTCCAGAAAAGAGATGGATGGCGCGGGTGCGGCAAGATTACCGTTTTGCTTGAAGACGGGACAAAAACGATGGCTGCGCCTAAAACGACAGGGGGTGTGTTTAGCTGCAGAAAGGGCTGCAAGGGGGAGGGAGCGGGATGGCCAAGGTGAACCAGGGTCCTTTGGATGGCGAGCTACTAATACGGAGAGTCCTGTTGTACCTGTCGTTGTTTGCAACCTCAGAGAAACGTGGTATGCAGAACGGGGTACGTCGCACCTGTGCATGGACCTTGGACCGTGGACGAAGGACGGTGTGGTGTACCACCGTATCGAGGATGTCGGAGAGGGCCATCAGCTTGTGCAACTGAGTTGGGCAGTGTCTTGTTTGTTCGGATGGCAAAAGATGTTCCCGACTGAACAGCGATGCCCAATGCGTGGACCAAATTGCTGGCGGACCGTATTTCCCATGCAGGAAGCACGCAGGATTCTATGCAGATGCTCAATGGTTCGTGGCGAGTCAAAAATGTGCACATGTGGCCATTTATGGCCCAATGTTAACTCGGACAGGACAAATGACCCCACGAGACGGAATGCGGTGCGTGTTGTGCAACTGGTGCAGTCCTTGCGTGTACATGTACTCGCATGCAAGGCCGTCCACGAGCCATTCTCGACCAACGAAGACCAAATGACAGGACTTGTTCCCCCCAGCACCAACGGTTCGAGCTGTGTAGGATGCCTGAACAAGCGCGATATGGTCTCTCCGTGCTGTTGGACCCTGGTTCTTGGCCTTCCCTGACGGTGTTCCAGCTTATTTAGTTGTTGAGCAGTGATAACCGTCCAGCCAGGACTGATCCAGGTGGCGGAAACGTCACAAACGTATTTGGTCTTTCCCAGTGACCTGTACTCCCGTATGTGGTTGATAATGCCGTAGCTGAGTATGTCAAAGTCCGCCACATGTGCCGGATTGGCCACTCTGTTGCCGCCTCTCGCTTGGACTGGGAGATTGTATATTGACTGTTGACCGTACGTCGTCGATGGACGATACACACATTGAACGCGACAACGCGAGTCTAAGACAAGCGTCGGTCAAAACGGAGGTCGACACGGGAGATACGCCAAAAGGAACACAGAGACAAACAAAAGAAACAAAGAGACACCACCACCGAAAGTGGGTGCGCCATCTCATTACGGAAAACCTTGGATGGCTGCTGAACGGTAGCAGCGTTCCGTGCGCATGGGCGTCTGTCTCTGTGGGGATGGGCCATGGCGCTGAATTGGGGGCCGGCAGGAAACGGAGGTCAGACGAGACAAAGCTGGTCGACAGGAGCAGGATGAATGCCTTGGAAAAACGACGATACAAAAAAAAGGAGGTCTATCAATAAGAAATGAATGAGGTAAGAACGATTTGCGTCGAATGCTCCTTCTGTCTTCGCGACGTTGTTTGCTCTTTCCATTTTAGTCAATAATCTCATAGCCAATACGGTGTTGCGTCTTTTACATTTGAGAGACAGAACCAGAAATACATCGTATCGGTTGTTCCCCCGAACGAACCAGAATCCCAAGCAATAATACGGCTGCTATTGTACTATTTTTCTTCTTTTTGGGTTGTGGTTTGGTGCAATCTCTGATGCGCCACCAGTCGGTGGACACCCAGGCAACGTTCCGAGGCCGAGCGTGGAGGGCAGGAGCGACTCTGTCAGGTCGTGAGTATGGTCCTTCCTTTGCTAGCTTTGAATTGCACCAATTTCTTCCCCTTCTTTCCCTCTTCCTTCCCAAAAATAAAACAAGCAGGCGCTTTGGTGTGGGTCACATTGCGCGAGAGAGAAGGTGCAAAGGGGGATTCTACAGGGGTGCTCATGCAGCTCAAAATGAGATGTCACAATATTGATTTCTGGCGAGAACCAGATGTCTTCATTTGGGATTGCAGTAAATACGAGAGTCAGTGTCGTCGACTTGCGCGTTTTCTTTTGAGAGGTGCGATATCCACTTGTTCGAGTAATACTCCGGACGTGCACGTCGTGCAGCGCACAGTATTTCTAGTTTCTGATGCCGCTTTGGATTAGCAATACAACAGTTGTACGTCGTACTGCAGATGATTTTATGTCAAAGACGCGACCCTTCAGACGAAACTCTTCTTCGAGCAGCTATCATCCTTCGTTCCGTTTCCGGCCGTTTCGTGAATCAACTCTAATTTACCTCGGGCAGACGAGGCCCAGGCTGAACAATGCACAGCCAAAGCAACGGCATACGACGGGGAGCACAGGGTCATGTCTCCTGGCAAGGCAAAACTGCTGCAGCTCTGCACGCAATATGGAGAACGTTGGGCAACAGTGAAGTATCCCGGAGCTCGGACCAGGGGCCTCCTTCACTACACGGTCGTCCACGCCGTTGTTTGATGTTTGATCTTCGAAACAAACTCCTCGTCTATCCACAACGTTTATTGTTAACGAACGGCCCCCGTGGTGGGAAACAGTGCAAGGTACTCTAGGCCTATGCTTTTGTTGTCTTCTCTTTTCTGTTTTCTCGTCTTGAGACGAAGTTCAATGGCCTCAAGCCCGCAAGGCTTTGCGCACGTTTCCGGAAGCGTTGCCTATCATGCGCGGATCATCGCAGTTACATTGTCGTTTTCCTGTTTTTAATACGGGATAAAGGGCAGCAGGAAGGCAAAATACAACGTCTTATTCCAAATGCGCAGCTCACGGAAGACTCCGAGTGCGTGGCCGAGCTGACGAGAAGATGGCCTTGGCCCTCACTTGTGTCGATCCTGAACTGAACAGGAAGGGAGCAGCAGAGCCTGGTGTTGCCTCTACCCGACAAATCCGATCCATGGGATTGGGAGGCGAGAAGGCTTGTGTGAGGAACAGCGCCTGAGAGCGCTTCACAGCCGCACAGGAGCCCTGCGGCCTGGGCCTGCCAGCCAATCCAGCGCATCATTGCCCGAAAAGAAAGCTCAAACAAGCGACATCCAACACGCTGCGGCAGTACAACGGCGTACGGGGGGCACACAGCTTTTCAAGATGACCCCATACTTCAAAAATCCGATGCGCTGGTGCTGTTGATCCCACAAATCCTCGCTACGATCGCATTGCGTTTTAGTACGTTGTGCCTGCGCCTACATTCTGCATCCGACAGCCTGCATCCTCATTGCTTTGACATATCTGTCCTGCCACGCCTCTTCCACTTTCCCAGTTGCTATGGTCTCGGGCGTGTTTTGGAGACCTCGCTAGGGCTTACTTGTCTACTACGTCTTCAAGTTTTGCTAGCTCGCTGTTGCATTTTGGGATTGTAGTATTGCGAGGAAAGGGGCTTGTGCTCTGTGCAAGAGGCTAAAGACCGCAAGACCCTGAGAATGGCAGACAAGAATCCTCCTGCAGGAACACGATAGACGCGATCCAACACTGGAGACGAGGATCGCGGCGCCCTTGCACGAAATTGATCGTTGCAGGCCTGCAAGTTTGCAGCCGACATCTTAGCCGTGACTCCGAGCGCGTCACGACCGTTTGATCCTGATGTGGACGTTGAGGTGTCAGGTCGGATCCTCCCCACGTCTTGCCTAATATCCGAAAGCTACATCGGACAAAAGAGACAAAAGAAAGGGGACGCTAGATGCTGCTTCTACTCCGCATGTCCCAATATGTTTTGGTGCTGACGAACCATCAATTCCCCTGATGCGTACAGCATCTTACTTTGATTGTAATAGCTACGCAAAGATCGCCAACGAATCCATCACCAGAACAGGCCAAGCGTCGTGTTTGAAGGGAATCCATTCAAGGGGGATCAATCGCGCCAACAACACGAGCTACGATGTACTTCATCTTTGCAGGTATGGGTTGTCTTTTTGTCTCTCTCTCTCTCTCTCTGTGTCTCTCTCTTGCGCACGCTGTGCACGGCCCGGTTGAAATTACCTGGTATTTCCTGCACGCAATTCTGAAACACCAACATCCCAAAAATGGTAACCCAAGACGTTGGGACGACGATTTCCCCCTTCCCCCCAACATTAAGCGCGAATAAGGGGCAGGCTGGTCCAGGTTCGTATTCCGTGCAACAAACGGAACTGTGTCGATCCTAAAACAAAACGCATGGATGTTTTTGTTTCTCTGTTTCATCCAATGTCCATCGCGTGTTCGGCAGTACGACATACAACATACGTGCTCCCTCGAACGACGTCCTCGTCGAATGTCACAGCCCACTCCGCGCCCGCTTGAGCTGCGGCGGCGAAACGGGGCAGAGGTCGAGGCCGGCGGCGTCCCAGGCTCGCAATCGTTTCCGGCTGGGCGTGTCGCCAGGGAGACTTTTCGTCCTGTGCGTGTTCTTCGCCAAACTGTCCAGACTATCGAAACTGCTCTGGCTCTCGTGGCTGCCAGACGCTGGACTGCCGTCGGTCGTCGACGGCGCCGTCAGACTGGAGACAAAGTCGATGGGCGAGCACGAGGCGGGCGGCAGTGGGGAGTTGGACACGCGCGGCGGAGTTGTAGGCGTGACAGGCGATATTCGCATGAGGGGAAGCGATGTTGCCCGCCGCTGGGGTGTCCTGGGTGTTGACGGTTCGTCAGGCACGATCTCTGCTTTGCCAACGGCAGCTTCTTCGTCGACGGTACGTTTTTCGACTATACTTTCCTCAACCGAAGCTACGGCCGTTTCCGCCTCCTCTGCCACCTCCGTCTCCTGGCTGTCGCCCGTCAGGTCAATGACGGGCACGACGACATTCGCTTTCGCCAGGTTCGCTTTCGCTAGCTTCGCCTTCGCCAGCTCCGCCTTCTCATACTTGTCGTATCTCTCGTCGTATGTCTTGACCGTGACAATGGACAACTGGCTTTGCTTGCAGAGGTCCTTGTCCCCTTCCTTTGCTTCTGCTTCTTCCAAAATTTCATGTAGGGGCAACCCAAGACCAGCCGACAGCGGCGGCTGGCTCGTGGCTGACTGCGTCCGTTGTGTTGATCCGGACGACGACTGGCTGCGGGTCGTCGATTGGGAGGGTGACTGAGACTGGGACTGCGACTGCGACTGGGACTGGCTCGTCTCGGCATCCATGGCAATGCCGCCCTTGTCGGCACGCTTCAGCAGCGCGACCCAGTGGGCGTGCTGAGAGGTATCGTACGCGTCCGGACCCAGCGCGCCGCCGCCGCTGCCGCCACCACTATCTGGTCCATCAAAAAAGTCGTCGTACACAGTCGTGCGCGCCTCGGCCTCGACGGCCATGGTCTGTAGGTCGTCAAACGTTAGTGTGTCAGCCCACGTGCGGTCAAAGTGGAACTTGACGACGCTGGGAAACCGCGGGCTCCAGAAGCGGCCGTAGCCCGGGCGGTGAAAGGAAAAGCAGCGAATGTCGACGACGGGCGGGTCGGCAAAGAGGTCGGTGGGACCGCCTTTGCTGTCGTCCAGACCGGGCTCGAGCGGAGCGAGGTCAAAGGAACATGTGTCCTGGTCGCCATCATCAGCGCCGGGCGTCGACGTGGCATGTCTTGTGTTTCGTGTCTTTCGTCGGTCCGTTTTGCGCGGCACGGGAACGACGCGCGGCCGGCAGTGGCGCAAAAAGGTGGCCATTTGGGCCGGCGTGAGGCTCACAACGTTGGTGACAACAAAGCGCGGTCGGGTCTGGCCGGCCTTGGGTGTCTCCCGGCACCCGATGAAAAAATGCGTCCATTTGAGTCCTGGCAGGTCGGCAGGGTACTCACGCGCTTTGCAGGCATCGTAGCGGGCACCGACAATGGCAAAGTCGCCGACCTCGCCGAAGCCGCCAATGTAGCCCCTTTTCAGTTTGATGACGTAGGAGGCAAGGTGCGGCCACTCGAGGCTGGTGGACGAGGTAGTTCCTGACCCCGGGCCCTTTAGGTCAAAGTATGGATCTTTCAACGGCTTCAGGACAAGCCCTTCGAGATGGGCGGTGATGCACCGTGCAAAGGCGCGGCGCAGCTGGGCCGGTGCTGTGTGGGCGCGAAAGTCAAGGATCTCGCGCTTGACAAGCTCTGCATAGCCCGGGCGGCATGTGACCAGCTCCTCCAAACGGCGAAAGCGGTCTTCTTGACTGGTGCTCAGCAAAGACGCGTCGTCAATAAGCATGACGTCGTAGTAGACAATCATCAGGTGCTCATGGTCCTGGGTGTCGGCGCGCGGATCGCAGTAGAGGCGCGACCCGCTGCGGTTGACGTGCTTGCGGATGGCATCAAAATCCATGATTTTGGCCGCCTAAACCACGTTAGCAACGCAAATGCACATCAGCGTTGACGGGCGTCCGCAAGCGACTCACCTTCTCGTCGTAGGCCAACATTTCACCCTCGAGGATGCACCCCTTGGTGATCGGACAGTCTGGCTGCCCAAGGCGCAGCGACTCGCGGATGGCACTGTGTAGGTTCACGCGGTCCCATGTGCTGTCCTTGCCGCTTTTCGAAAAGAGTTGAAGACAGTCTCTGTGGTCCGGTCCGTTGGCCAGGTTGACATGCACTTGCACGTACTCGCCGTCCATCTTGTGCTCACAGCTCATCCGCTGCGGACCGCCCATGGCGATGCAGTGCTGGATGCTGCGGCCTTTGGCCCATTGCTGGCGGCCGACCTTGACGCCGAGGCGGGGGCAGACAACGTCCTTGTCACCGGATATGGACTGGACCGCCGCCTCAAGATCCGCATGTACTTGCAGAGCCTGCGGCAGGGCCCGGTGAAAGGCGCGCGCCACGGCTGCCCCATCGAGCACGGCCGGCCGCATGTCTTTGAGGATGAGGCGCGTCAGCCACTTGGCGCCGCATGGGTCGAGGCGCTGGTACAACCGGGCGAGGTCATCTTGAGTCGGCGGAGGCGCAATGAAGTCGTTCTTCGACCGGCTCGACGTATGTTGTCCCCGAACAGCGGGTGCACTGAACCGACAGTGTGCAGCGACGCCGTGCAACGTGGCGTCAATCTCCTCGACGGTGACGGGAACATTGGGCGTGGGATTGGGCTGGAGGTTAGCGGACGATCGCGCAACAGACCGGATAACAGACGGGGTGAGCTTGGACGTACTGTACGCTGGAGGATGGCCTCGACACAGTCGGCAAGGTCAACGGGTCCCGTGGTGGCATGGTCGCAGGGGCGCATCCAGCGAGAGAGTTCAGGGACGCGAGAGTGGCCGAGACCAAGAGCGCGGATAAGGATGCGCTGGAGGCCGCGGGCCTGCAAAGCATAGACGCGGTCGGTGCGGCGGTCGGGCAGAAGGGTGGACAGGAGGGCGGTGGCACTTGATGAGCCGGCCGCGGAGGCCGTTGGTCGTTCGGCGATCAACGCATCGACCTCCTTCCTGTGCTTTGCAAACCAAGATTGGATGACCAGGTTGACTGACCGAGGCTGACTTCGATGAGCAGGCGGGAGTTCAGCGGCCTGCTGAAAGAGGTCACAGACATTGCTGAAGAGGAAGGGCATGGTGGGAGGGTCGAGATAGACAAAGGAAAGGGAGGCCGAGATGCTGATGCGTGTGCTCTCATGTCGACGTGAGGAAGGACATAGAAAGGTAGACGGTCATCAAGGGTAGTCAAGGTCAGATGGAAACGTGATGCAAAAGAGCATCTGATGATGTTTCCAAGACAACCGAAGTTGGAGGGGAGACTCGATTTATGTACGCCGCAAAGAAGATGGCCGACAAAGAAGCATTTGTTTCCCGTTGATCCATTTACCCTGTACTCGCGCGACGTGGCCGAGTCGTTGTTGTCTCGTTTCCCTTTGATGCAGCACTGCCTCGCAGGCAACAATGTGACTGTTGGGTGGGACAAAAAACAGATGCCACTTCCCCTTTTGCCGGAAACGGCCATTTTGACCATTTTGGCCATTTTGTGAAGCCCCACGATTGGGTCCTGTGTAGCCTTTGTGTCGTTGAAAGCTTGCGAAAGTGCCACTTTAGGGCACGCGCTGGACGCGCTACTGGGAGACGTAAAACTGCAGGATCGACTGATGTGGATCGCGCATGTGGCACGGGTTCACGTGAGGTCGTCGCAGCGCATTCTATTAGGCAGAATCCGCTTTGGCAATGCAACCATCGCAAATAGGCAATCGCATCGACGGGACATGGATAAAGTTGGGAAACGCCGTACGTCGCATATCGTGGCGGAAAGACTATTGTTGCAAATTATAAATTGAGCTTTAAAATCAACATATTGGACAGAGGCAGGCTCGATGGGCCGGGAATCAAATGGAAATGCCAATAGCAAAAGATGCAGAAAACGCTGCACAAACAAGGCCAAAAAGAAAGTCCAAACAAAGTAATACAGTAGCAACGTGGCACGATAGATCAGATCAAATTGGTGGTGCCTCACGTCTCTCTTGTCAGAAGTCACCGCCGGTGTCGCCGAAACCACCTCCAAAGTCAACGCCCGTGTCGCCGCCTACATCGCCAGTGTCGGCGCCCCAGTCGTCCCCTGAGTAGTTGACCGAGTCGCCCCAGCCGCCGACACCGCTTGTATTGTTGACGTCAATGTTGATCTGTGTGTTCGAGTTCATGTCAAACACGGGCACGGCAGGCGTGGTCGTCGGCAGCACAAACGTCGGCTGGTTCTGCGTTTGCTGCTGCAGAATGTTCATGAAATTGTTGTTCGTCTGGGCTTGCGATTGCTGCAATATATTCATAAATTGGTTGGACTGCTGCTGCTGCTGCTGCTGCAGGATCGCATCGTACGTGTTGTTTGCTTGTTGGTTCTGCTGGTGAGCTTGTAGAAGCGAGTTGATTACCGTATTGGCCAGTGCTTCGCCAGGGGTCGGTGCACCGATACCACGGCCTGCACTCACACCCGCAGCGCCGCCGCCGCGACCTGCGGCGGCACCGGGACCATAGCCACGACCGGCGCCAGGTGCTGCACCGTAGCCACGGCCAGCACTTGGCGCACCGCGGCCAACACCTGGGGCACCACGGCCAGCACCTGGGGGGGCACCACGGCCAGCCGCTCTGTCGCCCTGGAATTGAAATTGGGCGCCAGGGGCTGTAGTACCAGGAATGTATGGTTGAGGTCCAACAGATGTAGCCGCCGGAACGGCACCAGGAGGGGCGCCAGGAGGGGCGCCAGGAGCAGCGCCCGGAGCAGCCCCATGGACAGCTCCAGGAACTGAACTTGTACCGGAAGCAGGAGAGGCTCCTGGAGAGGCACTAGGAGAGGGGCCAGAGATTACACTGGGTTGGACGCCGGGAGCGACACCAAGAGCGACACCAGGAGCAGCGCCGGGAGCAGCGCCGGGAGCAGCACCGGGAGCAGCACCGGGAGCAGCACCGGGAACAGCACCGGGAGCAGCACCGGGAACAGCACCGGGAACAGCACCGGGAGCAGCACCGGGAGCAGCACCGGGAGCAGCACCGGGAACAGCACCGGGAACAGCACCGGGAGCAGCACCGGCAGCAGTACCGGGAGCAGCACCGGGAACAGCACCGGGAACAGCACCGGGAGCTGCGCCGGGTGCTGCACCAGGTGCCGCGCCAGGTGCCGCGACTGGCACAGCACGCATACCGGGCGGAGTCCTCCCAGGGGCAAATCCAGGAGGCGTCTGCGTAGTCATACCGGGTGCCGCTGCATGCGGAACTTGTCCGGGAGGCGCTGAGAAACTCGTAGGCATGGGCGGCCGACCGGCCTGGTCTGGTAAAGGCTGGCCAGGCACCTGTTGGCCGGGAGCTGGTTGACCGGGAGCGGGTTGGGGAGATGCCACGGGCTGGCCAGGAATGTATGGCTGCTGCGGTGTCACTGGTGCGGCCGGAGAGGGCGTACCACGCGGCGGCATGCCGTGCTGCATCTGGCCGGGTGCCGTGTGTGTTGTGTGCAGTGGCGGGGGGGCGCCTGTGGCGGCCATCTGTCGTGCCGCGTAGATTTGCGCTTCGGCTTGCTGCTTGGCCTGTTGGATCTGGATCTGCGCCTGGCGCTGGGCTTCGGCGGCGTCGGCCTGCGCTTTTTGCACGGCCTGTTGCATAGCATCCTGCTGGGACGACTGGCGTTTGTACTGCTGGTGCGTCGAGTAGGCCGTGGAGCCGATGCGGGCGCCGGCGGCGCCCGACATGCCGATGCTCTCACCGACCAGAGCGCCGCCAATGGCAAACGCTGTACGCTTGACGGCCGGGTTGTTCATCAATTTGGAGAAGAGGCCGCTGCCGCTGCCACTGCTGTTCGCGTTATTGGTGGTGGGCGACGGTGAGGCAACAGCACCCGGTCGGTTGGGAGCCGTGCCCACTGTCATTTGGCCGCGCTGAGGAGCTGTAACAGTAGGTGCGGTTGGGGGTCCAGCGAACGGGCGGTACGACGGGCCCGGCGCCGGCGTCGTGTGCACTTGTCCCGGGGCTTGACCAGGAGCCGTAGCAAACTGCTGCTGTGCCTGCGGCTGGTACGGAACAAGCACACCATTGGGACCCATAACAAACAACTGCTGAGGGGGCTGTTGAGGTTGGCCAGGCTGTGGCTGGCCGGGTATTTGTTGTCCCGGCAGAGGCATGGTCTGGGCATGTTGTAGGTGCGCAAACCCGGGTGCCGGGGGATGCTGCGGCTGAAGATGCACTTGGGGAACAGCCACCGGCGCCGTTTGGCTGTGATGCAGAGGAGGAGGCTGCGGGTCCTGGGTACCAGTTGTAGGCGGTATACCCGCTGTACTTGGTGTCACTGGGGCGCCTGGAGCCGCAGCCGGAACCGGAGCCTGAGCAGGACGTGGGACCTGGCCTGGCTGGCCCGTTTGCTGCGGTGTCGCGAAACGGTTTGGCAGCGGAGGTGGTATGCCGCCCATGGCCAGGGGTGGGCCGGGGAAGAAAGGCTGTTGAGTCTGCTGGCTTGGCAGCTGGCCTGGGAGGGACATGCGGTGGGCCGGATGAGCAGGCTGGCCAGGGGCCGGACCTGGTACTGGCTGAAATTGTGGGAGTGCACCAGGGAAAGCCTGGGGAGCAAACCCCGACTGCCCAGATGGCGACTGTGGCTGCGACTGTGGCTGCTGCACGGGTTGGAGAGGCTGGACTGGCGGATGGAACGCTTGAGGGTTGTAGCTAGCCGGGGCAGGCTGGGCCACACCGGCCACTGGTGACGGTATTTGACCTGGAGCAGCGTACATGGACATGCGGTGGGGCACCGGCTGCGCTTGCTGGGCGGATGGAGACGGTGTAGTAACCGAGCCAGCCACCGAGTTGCGGTGCATTGAGTTGACGGACAGTGCCGGTGACTGGTGCGTCTGTTGGGGACTGCTCTGGCTTGGGGCGCTATGGACACTGTGAATGCTCTGGGCAGGCGTGTGCATGCGCTGCTGATCAACTGTCGAGGAGGCAGGCTGCACCGGGGCCGACGCAGGAGATTGTTGCAGGTTAATGGACTGGATGGGCTGGATAGGTTGCTGGCCGATCTGGTCGACGGCAACGCCCCACTGTTGGCTTGAGACCGATGAGACGGACATGCGTTGAGGGAAATTTGTTGGACTGGGGCCGGGATCAGGATTCGAGGAGCCACCGGGGACGGCCGAGGCAGTGAGCTGTGGCGATTGAGCGCTCGCAGACTGAGGCGATGCGGCCCCAGAACCTCCACCAACAGCTTTGCGTTGCACGGTTGGCTTGCGCTGGATGCGGTTTTGCAGGGGCGCTTGGGCAGCAGCTACGGCTGGCGGCGGTGTAGCGGAAGGTGTAGCTGTAAAGGTCGAAGTCGGAGACGATTGCTGGACCTGCGGTGGCGCAGCGGCAGGGGGCTGTGCTTGTGGTTGGGGCGGTTGATGCTCCTCGGCGGCCAGTATGAGACCCGACGATGCTTCGGCGATCGACGCAAGGCCGCTCGAGGGCGCCTTTACGCTTGGAGCACGGGTGGGACCTGCAACGGGAGGTGGTGTGTTGACCGGCGACATCGGTTTCGGTGCGGTGCTGGCAAAGTTGGCAGACATTACGACGGGTGTGGGAGGTGGCGGCTGTGAGACAACGGGGGCCACTTTATCTGTACCCGTCGGGGGCGCCGGTGCGGGCATCTGTTGGCTTGTAGGCGCACTTTCGGATCCCGCGACAATTCCGAATGGAGGCAGTGAAACTGACCCAACTCCGGACGTTCCTGCTGCCGGTGCAGACGGCTGTGTCGAAGATGAGGTAGCGGACGCTGAGAGGATGCTAAAAGCCGAAGTGGAAGCTTGAGGAGGTGGTGATCTTGGCTTCAACGGAGCTGGAATGGCTTCGTTTTGTACCGCAACACCAAAGGAAGCGGAGGTGCTAGGCGCGAGGGTCTGTGCAATCTGGTTGATCATGGCTGGGCCAGGTTGGGGTGTGTTGGGGACAGCTGGCATCGATACTGGAGAAGCAAGCGACGTCGGGCTACCTTGGCGAGACAGGCGGAGCGGTGCTGGCATCAACTCAGGCTGTGAGTTTTGGACGTCTTTCGTTCCAGACTGGAGTGTTGCCAAATGAGATCCTTCGGTGCCTTCCTGGGTAGCTGGGGGCGGTGATGTGCCCACAATATCCTTCTTTTCAGTTGCCTGGCTTGCTAATGCCTGAGCAGGCAGCGCAGAGACGGTGGCCACGGGCGTTGGTGTCTGCTGGGGAGGCGGTGTGGTTCCTTGAGCCACTGCAGCTCGCAGCACCAAAGGAACGTCGGAGAGAACGGCACCCGCAGGTTTCGGAGTAACAAGAGCCTGGGGGATGATCGGACGGTTTGAAGCAGGTTGAAGAATAGAGGGCACACGGTTGGGGGCGTCTTTGGCTTCTCGTTCTGCTGTGGGGGGATACTTTGGAGGCTCTGCCGCAGATGCAGGAGAAGTAGGGGCAGCAACGGGTGCAGGAGTAGAAGAGGTTTGTAGTTGAGGCTGAGGTGGAGACTGAGGCTCTTCAACTGGTCTTGGCATAGGCTGGCTCTGTAGCGGCTGTGATGGCTGGAGTGAAAGAGGTATGCTGGTGAGTGTAGTGTCAAGGGTAGCACGGCGATGTTCCTCGTGGGGTTTGTCTTGACTGGGGCCGTCACGTTGACTGTTTTTCGCCTCCGCAGCGGCGGCAGTAGCAACAGCAAGGTCGGCAATTACAAGAGGCTGGCGACCTGTATCGTCACTATTTGGTGTGTGGACCTGGGCCGAAGAACGGAACGGCTGGTAGGCTCCCTCGACCGTTTGTGTACTGGCAGGCGGCTTCTCAGGAGGGGCGGTTGTTGCTTGGTTGGGCTTCGTCTCTTTGGCAGCTACAACCGCAACTGTGGCCGCAACTGGTGGTGGCGCAATGAGTGCAGTTGTCACGACAATGGGCTCGTGTGGTAGCTCTGCAGGACCAGGCAGGATGGGCCCACTGTCAAGTTCGACGGGTGGTGGGTTGGCTTCCTCTTCAACCAGAGGTGTTTGTTCCGTGGCCAGCTCCGAGATGTTGCCGACGGGATCGGAGGCGTAGTGCCGACCGCCAAGCGCAGCAGCGTCCGGGAGCTCGTGGATAATGACAGGCTCGGTGTTGGGTGGCAGGGTTGTGGTGGCAGCAGCAGTTGCTGTTGTGTCGGCGCTTTCTGTGGCAACACTGTTGACTAGGTTCGGGGTGGTGAGTGTGCTGGCAGGTGTGCTGTCGACCTCGGCGATGCCTCGTTGTGTGGGGTCATCAACAGCTTTGAGGTTGGGCTCTTCTTCGTCTTCGTAGAGAGGAGACACGTCGGTATAAGAAGCCGGGCCTAGGAAGCCGCCAAACATATCAAAGGACGACGAGTTGAGAAAGTCGCTGCGGCCGAGTGTGGCAGAGGTGGGCTCCTTGTTGGCAGCTCCAGTTCGGGATGCAGTGCTGGTTGTCCGTCTTGGGGGTAAGCCTGACATGCGCCGCTGGCGGTCGCTCTCGAGACTTTCTTCGGGAGTGGGGATATAGCTCTGCGCGACGGGGCCGAAGTTATCAAAGTACTCGGGAAACTCGTCGCCTGGCTTGGGGAACATAAACTGCACGGCGCCCGTTGGCTTGTAGCGGAAGAACCACCTCGAGCCATCGTAGTCCGACTCCCAGCCCTCGGGGAGGGAAGCCATGATGGGGAACGGGGTCAAAGGCACACGAGGGATAGGGGAGAGGATCAGAGGTGACGGGAGAGCGCAATAATGCGCAAACCCTGTAGGCGGAAGGACCGATGCACAGGAGGGAGGGAACGAAGAAAGCCTGGCGACGTATGTACTGGATAGACAGCCCGAGCTAACGAGGGGGTAGGATCAGAGCTGAAAAGGACAACAGACGCAAAAGGACGCAGGCTGTGGGAAACAGGAAAATGCAGACAAGGGGGTGGAGAGGCAAGACGCAGGAGAACACGGTGGGAGAAGGACGTGTGACGATGGAGAAGAGTGAAAGAATGCGGTCTCGGAAGGCTAAGGCTGGAGCTTGCTCTGTCGGGTAGGCAGGCAAAGCGCTGCCCCTAATTTGCTCCTCTTGGCCCCAGAAAGACCTCCTGTTCAGATGCCAAGCCGCCACTTGCAGAGCCGCACTCACACAGCGCATCCGGGTATGGACCTCCAAGACCTAGCCTCGGGCAGCAAGCGAAAAGCACTATGGGGAGGGGTGGGCAACAGCGGGTGTGAGTGTGGTCGAGGGTAAGATGGTAGCGGTCGCGGTCGCGGTCGTATCGACCGGGTGCCAGAGTAAGTTGCTGTGAAAAGGCAGATCTCTCTCGTTCGGGAGGGACCGTTCGATAGCTCCCGAAAGGCCACGAGACGTGAGAGGAAAGCAACGTGTAGGAAAGGAGCTTACGAAGTGTAGGCAGGCTAACTGCGTTCTCGGTCGAGCTTTGGTGCAGTTCCGTGTTCAACTCTAGAGCATGCCTCGTGCCAGTGACGGAAAGGTGGCTTGGTGGCGGAAGCTTGAATGTCCGCGAGCGACCACTCAACAGCTGCAGAACGAGCACCCGCAGGACACACTTCAGTCGGGCCAGTGAAGAATATCTCGAAAGAATGATGGCTGCCGGAACCTTCCGCTCAATCAATAATGGCAACGGGAATGGACAGCTCTGGCAGGGCCAGAATGTAATGGCGAGTGGCATTCGCATTCAGCGCAGCCCCTGGAAGCCAGATCGAAAGACGAGGCCAAGCCTGGCCCTGTTCAGGTAGATCCGGAAAGGCTTAGCCTATCATGTTAGCCCGCATTTCTCGTTCAGTTCTCCCCTCTCGCGCGCCAAACTGCTCACCAAAATAAACACTATTTTGCGGCTGAGCCGTTACCTTTCATGTTTTGATTGTTTCTCACTGTTCCGTGCACCCTTAGCCGTTGGAGCTCTGGCCAGCCAGGCTCAGGCCAGCACGGTCTCGTGGCGTCCATCGCTAACTCTAGCAAATGAGAGCTGCAGTTGATTTGGCTGGCGCATGCAGAATATCAATATTCCATCATCGGTCGTGGGGCCATTTATTTTTCTGGGGACTTCAAAATATTGGGGACCAATTTAAGCTCCCTTGGACTCCAAGTCACAACGCGCGCTAGGCTGCATTCCGCACCACGGTGGTGGCCTGGCCCGCCCGATTTTGACTATGTTGTACGAAGAAGTTTGACAGGCAGCGGATCGTTGGTGGGAGGTCGTGTTGGCCCTGTCGTTCTTTTTCCATTTCGCTCTAGCCCGCCTTGACTAACGAGAGTAGGTGAGAAAAACGCCTCGCGAGACAAGAGCCGCCATGTCGATGAAGACGGTATTTAGGCGTTTTTTGTTCGCCGTTGCCAGCTAAATTACCCTGGCTTTCTTCAGTGACGTGATGGGTTCGTGTAGCTATGGGCGTTGTGGTCGACAACGGAAAGGCTGGGTTTGCACAGGGCGGAATCAATTCCTTTCCGAGTGTTCATCTGCAACTGTAACAGAAAATGTAAGGATAGGACGCCTAGGTTTCAATGGGCCTTCCCAACGTACTGGGATATATGACAAGGGGGAAGATAATCAATCCATCGTATCGGTTCCCTTATGTGTTGTTTGCCGTGCCGTTGCATACTTATCCGAGGCCAAGAGAGAAGCATAAATAGAACTTTATTGCTGGGTTCTGTTAGTCGGCTAAACTGTACCACCGGCAGTGCCCGTCGTGATGGGTCAGACCACCATACATCTGTCGGCGTGCTTCTTCGTTTGGACTGCATTCCGCTTTCGCAGCGATGCGGGAGTGGCATATGTTTCAATAGGCGAGGATGACGATAGTGCACAATGAAGATGCACAACCTTGAGGGAGAAAGAACGAAGACAAAAACCAATTGTTGGAATAGGGGCTGCTTGGCAAGAAGACATCGAAAACGTATACCACAAACGGAAAGAGCGACACGTCCGACAAATCACTACGGCAGGCGTGTCAGTCGCCAACTACAAGGCAGTCATGACCACAGCACTTCACGGTACATGGAAGGAGCGACCAGCACACTCTATTAATATGGTCAAACTCAAGCAAAACGATCAAACTCACTCAAATACAATCATGTTCATTTCCGTTACCAGTTTATGCATACATGGTGTTTGAAAATTAGAAAATAAAAGAAAACCACACAACGTCGCCCAATTCATTCCATCTTCTTTTTGCATGATTACATGTTGTGGCATCCACCACCGGGCTTACGCCACCGTCACTTGCCAGTCGGCGCCGACAGACGCGCCCACGTGGCGGATCACGGCAAACGCCGCGCGGCCACCGCTGGCGGGCGTGTAGTCGATTGGTGCGGTCCAGGTCTTGCCGCCGGACGCCACGGCGACCTCGGTCTCGCCAGCCCACTCGCTGGGCGCGCCGACGACGACAATCTTGTCGACGTGGACATCGGCCATGGCAGCGAGCCAGGCGCCCGGCTTGACCTTGGCCGCGTCGCGCCCGGGCTCGGCACTGGACGACGCAATGGTGTTGCCGTCGAGGACAAAGGCCTGGTGGATGTACTGGCCATTCTCGTAGTCGAACGAATCGCCGTCGTCGACGTACAGCGAGCCCTCGGCGTGGCCGCCGTTGCGCGGCACAGCGACGACGAGGGTGTAGTCGTCAAACTTCATGAGCTGGCTGGAGCGGCGGGGCTGGTCGCGCCGCGGGAAGATGTGGCCGCCGCGCATGAGCAGCGGGATGGTGTCGAGCGGCGCGGGCATGTTGGTGCGCTTGCCGGCCTGCGTGGGCACAACGGTGTAGTCAAAGTAGTCGTAGTACACCTCGTGGTCGGGGATGAACACCGCGGCTGTGTCCCGGCCCTCCTCCAGGACGGGCTTGACGAGGAGACCCGTGTTGCCGACAAAGAACTGGTCGTCGATGCCGAAGCCGGCCTCGACGTTGGGGTGCGTGTAGAAAAGAGGCTTGATGATAGGCTCGCCCGTGACGTGCGAGCGATGGAAGGCCGTGTAGTAGACGGGCAGCAGGCTGTAGCGGAGGCGCAGCGCCGACGTGATTATCGTCGTGTACGGCTCGCCCGCCAGGTACGGCTCGCGGCGGCGCGCGTCAATGTGCGCGTGGCCACGGAAGAACGGGTAGAAGGCACCGGCCTGGAACCAGCGCGTCTGGAGCTCCTTGTCGGGGTTACCGAAGAAGCCGCCGACGTCCGCACCAGCAAAGGGAAAGCCAGCAATGCCCTGGCTCAACAGCATGGGAATCGAGGCAGCCAGGTGGCCCCACTCCGCCTGGTTGTCGCCGGTCCACATGGCACCCAGACGTTGCGAGCCGGCGAAGAAGGACCTAGTAAGAACAAAAGGCCGGCGCAACTCGCCCGGCTTGCGCGAGAGCAGAGCTAGGTGTGTGGCGTTGTGGAAGGTCATGCCGTTGAGGTTGTGAACATCGCGGTGCTCCCAGCCGCCGTGGTGCATGTTGTCCTTGGGCATGGTGGTCTCGGGTCCGTTGAAGACGGACGGCTCGTTCATGTCGTTCCAGATGAAGGTGTTCTCGGCCGTGCCCTTGAAGGCATCGTACTTGAAGAGCTTCTTCCACCACTCCACCGCCTTAGGGTTGAAGGCGTCGATCCAGTGCGACGAGCCAGGCCAGCACCAGCCGTCAAAAATGCCGCCGTCCTTGTTCTTGACCGCAAGATCCTTGGACTTGAGCTCCGACACTATCGGGTAGCCGTCAGTATTCTTAATATGCGGGTCGATGATGACAACGAGCTTGCGGCCGTGCTCGTCGAGGCGGGCGCCCATGCCCGACGGGTCGCTGAACTTATCGCCGTCCCACGTGAAATACTTTTTCCCGTCGGTGTACTCGATGTCCAGCCAAATCACGTCGTAGGGGATGCCGAACTTGTCCATCTTGCGGTCGACGTCTTTCACGTCATCGTCCGAGACGTAGTTCCAGCGGCACTGGTGGTAGCCAATGGCGGACTCCTGGGGCAGTGCCGTGTAGCCCGTGAGCTCGCCGTACTTTTGCAGGACGTCCTGCGTGGTCGGGCCCAGGAACACAAACACGTCCAGCAGACCGCTCTCGGAGATCCAGTGCGTCTTGGTGTCGGTGGAGGCGCCCGCGCCCAGGGCGAGAGGGTTGCCCTTGACCTTCTCCTTGGTGATGTCGACCCACGTCTCGGCCGCGTTCAGCCAGAAGACACCGACAGTCGAGTCTTGGCGGTGTGCCTGCATGAAGGGGATGGAGCCGTACAGCGTCATGGGGCTGTCGAGGATATACTCGAAGACATCAGCGTTGTACATGCGGTACGGCTCAACGTAGTTGCCGTCGCCGCCGCGCGTCTCCTTGAGCGAAAGCGGGCCCGTGTGCGAGGGGATGCCAAAAACGTGGTTGTAGCCCACGAAAGAAATGTCGAGAGCAATACTCTCGGGGCCACGGGGCTTGGAGTCCGTGTTGCCGCCAAAGGTCTCGTCCCACCAAGTCTCTTCCTCGACCGGCGCCGCTGCAGCCTCCTCGCCCTCCTTGGCTGCGGGCGGCTCGGTCTTGGGGCGCCAGTGCTCCACGTTGAGCAAGCCCCCGTCGTTGAACTTGATCTCCGTAGCGCCATCGCGCTTGAACTCGACGCTAAAGGGACTGTACTGGATGTGGGCCTCGAACTGACCGTCGGGACCGTACTGGACAACGGTGCTGCCGGTGCTGTCCTCATCAATGGCCTTGGCCGTCTTGTCCAGCTCGAGGCCGCCAACAATGACGAGCTCCTCGGCCTCGTTGTAGCGTTCTTTCCGGATGGTGCTGCCGTGGCGCAGCTCAATGTCCTTGTTCTGTCGACGCTCCTCGTCGACAGTCACGCGGGCGACGCCGGCCTGGGTGAAGGAGACGGTGATGGGCAGACGGACGGTCTCGCCCTTGTCGTTGATTGTCTTGAGGATGACTGCCTGGAACTGACCGTCCTTGACGGAGGCCGACTCGGGCAGGATGTTGTAGGGAGAGGTCCACGACGACCCGGTGGCCGCGGCGATGTCGGCATAGGCGCGGTTTCGCTTGCAGAAGCCAGACTGGTCGCACTTCTTGAAGTCGTGTTCCTTGACGGCCACTGTTGGTATTAGCAGGTGCGTAAAGAAGTGCCACCGACGACCTATCAAACATACAGACTGGCGATGTCAGCGACGTGAGGGCCGACAGAAGACACAGGCTCGAGGCCCATGTCAATGTGGAAGAGCGCATGTCGAGAAGACGACACGCTGGCAGATACGAGCCGCCTGCAGACGCGAAGGGATGTTAGGTTGGGGGGGCAAAGGGAAAGGAAGTAGTCGTTGTCAATCGTCAATGAGACTCGAGATCGTCTCCTCGTTTCGTCCAAAGTTCCAGATGGACAAGCAAATGCGCCTACGACAACAGATGGCCGTGTTGACGAAGAGGGACCTGGTCCTGTTTGTGTGCTGCTGGAAGCTCAAGCTGGCCGTTTCCAAAAGCCTAAAAAGGAATGGGGGCAACGATGGTGGCAGGCGAGCCGGTGACGCTAGTCTACAATTGGACATTATATGCTACGGATAGTTGCATGTTGCTGCTTTTGATGCATTTATCGGTGCCATCTGCTCTTTATCGTCAATCGCCAGATGGCCTCTTCAATCAACAACAAAGTCAACAAGCGACCAAGACGACATTTGAAATTGCTGTCGCTTCCTCCTTTCCCTTATCTTCAGCAGCGTTCAGTTCTCTTCCTTTTATGATACCCAATTGCCTTTGTCCTTGTCTAACCTCGCCCAGCGTCTTTTGTCTTTGCCATCGTACGATTCAACGTCACGGTCTTTCAGGGGTAATTTCCATTATTTATGTTCTTTTCCTACACCTTTGAAGTCTCTCGCCGTTGCTCCCTCTTCTCCAATCGGAAGAGCAGTTTTGGTCCCGTTGCTACACATCGACCAGTGCCCTAGACCGCTGCTGCAGCTCCTTTCCACTTTGCCACCAAAACGACCACCTAAAACCCAATGGCGCCTGGCCCCGCTACGACAGCGGCCGACGAAAGCCAGCGGCGCGAACGTGAAAGACTGCCCCACCATCAGACACCGCAAATTTTAACCCCACCACTTTCGTTTTCGCTGCTGGCCGTCGTTGTCCTCCTGCTCGCCCTCGTATACCAGCACCATAACCACCACCAGCAGGCCCTTATTTTTACGTCGCCGGCCGAGCAAAGTTCTGCATCTTCTCTCTTGCATCTCGAACCATCCTCTAAACTACTACCAGAAACACCACCTCGTGTCCAACCACCCCAATCCAACACAATGGCTACTGAGCAGACGTAAGTTGTTCTGTTTGGATTTTCCCAGTCTTTTCTCTCTGGTTCTTTCCAAGCTTCCTCTCTGCGTTCCCATCGGGTCTTCAGAACAGTTTGGCCAAGGAACAGCCGCCTCTCTTGACCCAATTGGGCTCCAAGAGGGGGCACACATTGCCGGCGCTCAGCTGCTAACAGTCCCAGCTTCATTGCTATCAAGCCTGATGGCGTCCAGGTTCGTCTGACCTTCTCGGCCACATAACTACCGGCAGCTGGTATTGCCCTTCGTCCATATACCTGACACTGTTCTTCACTCCAGCGTGGCCTGGTCGGCCCCATCATCAGCCGCTTCGAGCAGCGTGGGTATGTTGTGGTCCTCTCCTCGGCTCCAATGCCCCTCATCCAGTCTGGACACCTGCTGACTGAATCCCGTGCAGCTACAAGCTGGCCGCTATCAAGCTGGTCTCGCCCACCAAGGAGCACCTTGAGGCTCACTGTACGTCTTGGCCGAGCTCAGCTCTGACCGGTTGCACACATATGGTTTCGGGTAGCTCTTTGGGCATCATCGCTAACCACACCCTCTTCCAGACGCTGACCTGAAGGACAAGCCCTTCTTCCCCAGCCTGATCAACTGTACGTCCAATTTTCCACTCCGCTCCGTACTCTGTTGTCGTTTTCACACTAACAGTGTCCCAGACATGCTGAGCGGCCCCATCGTCGCCATGGTCTGGGAGGGCCTTGACGCCGTCAAGACCGGCCGTGTCCTGCTCGGTGCCACCAACCCCCTGAACTCGCAGCCCGGCACCATCCGCGGTGACTATGCCATTGTCACCGGCCGCAACGTCTGCCACGGCTCCGACAGCGTCGAGAACGCCAAGAAGGAGATTGCCCTGTGGTTCAAGGAGGGCGATGTCATCTCCTACAAGTCGTCCCAGCACGATTGGATCTACGAGTAAATCCTACCGCGTCATCGTCTTTGACCACCACAGGAGGGTGCCTCCTTCGTGACCCGCAACCTGCTCGTGGCACGCGGAGAACCCAAACTCGAAGAAAAACAAGCCCCAAAAATGACAAAAATAGAAAGCTGTTGGGTGGACAGCAATTTAAAAAAAAAAAAAGAAGCCTTGACGTGTAAAGGCACAAAGTCTGTTCCGATTAGTTGCTGGTGACGCCGATGCTGCTTGTATTGCTCGTATTGCTCGCTATATAAAAGTGTATGCTCGAAGATCGTACAGTTTTGTAGCCAGGAATCCCGAAGACACCTATGCCTTTCGCCGCAGACCACGCATCCGCACCAGGAAGCCTGCAAACCACGGCGTCGCCCAGAGGCTGAGCACAATGCGCAGCGGCAGCAGCACTTTGGTGATGCTGTACGCCAGGCCCACTTCCACCACAATGCGATACTTGCTCTCGGCACTTGCCCATTTCCTCATCACGGCGTCTGTCGTTGTCGCTTCGTCTGTGCTGTCTGCATCCTCGTCGTACCTGCTGAACCCAAACCAGCCCTTTCTCCGAAAGTACTTTTCAAACCGCCGCACGCCGTCCACCACCAGTCCGCCAAAGTAGTGCGTCATGTAGTCCAGCGGCACCAGCTTGCTCACAATGCCACCGAAGCTGCCGCTGCCGCCGCCGCCCGCGCCGGCCCAGTGGAACAGCCCAAAGAGCCCAATCAGCGGCACGATGGCCGTCATCTCGTGCAAGATCAGGAACGCAACGACGTGCGACACGGGCGCATCCTTGAGCCGTCGCGTGTACTTTTGCAACGATTTGGGAAGCCGCGACAAAACACGGTCCAGGCGGGAGGCCTGCGCTGCTTCTTTTGTGGATGCAGAAGGCGTAGACGTAGGCTTGGGCGGTGGCTCGGTGCTGTAGTGGCGAGATGTGCGTGGAGGTCGGAGCCGCATGGTGCGACGGGCGAATGTGTTTGCCGGCCGCCATAGCCCGGTGAAGCGCACACCCGCCGGCCGTGCGAACCACACCGATGCCGAAAAGAGGCGGCCGACGCCCGGAAATCGTGGCAATGGCATGTCTAAGAGCTGCCTGGAGGCCAAAAGGGGGCAATTGACACAAAATTGGCGGCTGTTTTTGTGTTGTGTCTGGGTTTGCAAGAAGGGAGGACGAAAGTACGCCAAGGGCAGACAGCGATCGGTTCCTAGCTATTCATTCGCGTGAACGGTGTTTACTATCACGTGATGCCCTGCTGTCGAGAAGATTAAGGGGAACGTCACAAGCATTCGTTAATGTAAATGTCTATCAAAAGGAAGGGCATGACATGATGCATCTCGCAAATAAGATTCTTGGAAGGTTTAGACTGCACAGGCGTGATGCGTGCCAAAAACCACGTTTTCGCGTCGTATGTCCTCGAACAACGGAAGAGGGAAGGAGCCATCACGTCGCCTACATCACGTACTTCCCAAAACGGCAACTACACCAAACTGCACCTTCTCGAAGCAGTGCCCAACAAAAGTGGCCGTTCGCGTTGCCTTTTTCTCGCGTCTCTCTCAGCTCGAATTGCATTTGCCGCGCTTCCTGTCTCGTTTTTTTCTCTTCATCTCTTTCTTCTTTTTCCTCACCATCTTGCCCGTCGCCTACATGCTCTCAAAATCAGAGATGTGATCCGTTCGATGCAATACTGTTCAAGGCCAGCATTATCCCCAACAATATCCCCCAGTCCGTGATACGAATTTCCTGTGTTAATTTTCTTCGTTTGTTTTGCTTTGTTTCGCATATTTCGTGTCTGTTTTGTTTTCCTTTTTTTCGGGCGTTGTGTCGTTCTGGGTTTCGTTCTTCTGATTCCGCCGAGTCACCATTTCCTCTCTTCTCTTAGCATCATTGTTGCGGCTAGACATCTTCTCGGGCCTCTCTCAGTCGCGTTTCATTGTAGCATCTTCGTCCATAGTGTGCAGGTCGTTCCATTGTTTTCGGGTTCCTATTCAGTACTCGTTGTTTTTCGTGGGATTTTTTTCGTCCTTTGGCGGCTTTCCGGTGAATAGTTTGGTCGTTTTCGCGGGTTTCTCAGATTCATCTCAACTCTTTCTCACTTTATCACTCGGACAACCTTGCAACCACTCTGCCCGGTTGCTTGTTCGCCGGCGCATCACTTTTTTCTCTCACAGCTCGAATTGAACTTCTTTCCCTTTCTTCTGCCTGCTCGTTTTTTCAGTCACCTTTGCACTTGTTTGACTTCTCCGTTCTGTTTTTATTTTCAATTTGTTCCTGTCATACAAATCTCCGTTTTCCTTTTCTTTATTTTCTACGACACGATTTGGTTTATTCTCGTTTCGTGCTTTCTTTTGCTTTTTCTCCTTTCTCTTTTCTCATTCTTTTTCTCTTTCTGTTCACCATGACGGGTCAGGACCAATCCAGCTCGTCACCAATGTCCAGCCCTGTCATTCACACGCCAGACTCAGATTGGGTGTTCGACACATTTGAAAACGGGCCTTCGATCTGGGACGACGGTAAGTTGCTATCGGTATTCATTGGTCTTCGTGGTCCATTTCTAACACCAACTACGTCTCAAGCTCGCGGCAGACAAGTTCGCACACCAGACAACCTTGACCACGAGGTCAGCCCACCGCCTATTAAACCAAAGCCTGTCGGCAGATTTGCCCTTGGAGGAGACCTGGAAGACTGCGGTGCGGGTCTGGCACCGTTATTCCGAGAGACCCAAGAGCGAATCTTTGCTCTCCGGCTCGATGATGCAGCAAGGCCTTCGATTGTTCCTCCTAGCTCTGCGCAGCCGGATCAACGTGTTTCAGTCGACATGCAAAACGGCATGGCTTCCCCTAATGATACGACACAGAATGCTCACATCAGAAGCGACGACTGGTATCAGCCAGACATTGATGCTTGGTGCAATCCAGATGTGGATTGCGGCTCATTTCCAAACATCCTAGCAGGAGAAACCCATTTCGAGCAAGTCCCTGTCGACCAACCGGTCGTCCTTTGGCCCGAATTCAATTCTAATCTACCGCTCCCCGAAAACCGGACGGAGACGACGAAGACCAGCCACAGAACATCCCCAGTGGCACCAGCGCAGTAGGTTCCTTTCTGGACCCCCTTCCTCCATCAAGGTACTAATATACAATTCAGTTCCGCCGGCAATCCATTTGGCAACCACCGATGCACAGAGTCGCGCCATGCCGGCAACTTTGGCTGTGCTGATTTCCGACTTCGAATTGTGCACGATACTTCTTACGATGGCTGTCCGCACTTGTTCCCCGGTCGATTTCAGGGTGTTGTCGATTTTCAGGTCTGCGAAAAGAGCATGGCCAGCCATTTACCTGGGTGGGAAGCGATCAAAAATGACGAGCATCCTATTCCCGGCGCGCCCATGAACATTTATGTAACCTCAGATCTCGAGACCGCCAAATATGCGGCCAAATGGCTCTTTGACCAAATTCACTACACGTCTACAGAAGCTTCGACTGAGTACATAGACATGCGTACAGTTTCCAGCGTCGTGGAACTTGCCGCCGAGCTTGGTGGAGCGGGCCCTCGCATCGACGGGTTCATTCGGTGGGCGCTGCTGAATGCAGAGGTGTCGTCTCTAGAGGAGACGATTTTTGGACTCCACGCCGCAGCGTTTTCGGCGAGCAATTACGATCTTTTCAGCATGTTCCAACGTTTTCTGGCGCTCAATTTCACGGGAGAAGAGGTCTCCCACCGTTTAAAGAAACTGAGCTTTGTGGCACCATATCTGCCGTATGTGCTCCATCGCCCTCTTTGTAAGTGGGCAACCGAACTCGAGCACAGTCTTGTTATGATAGTGGTAGACATACTAACGTTTCGTTTTTACCAGTCTCCAACAATGTTGTTCGCCGCCGCATCGTCCACATCGTCATACAGGTTGTCGAACACGCCATTAACGAAGCCTGGCAGGAGCCTGTCGACGTCAATCGCTTCCACTTTTTGTGCGCTCTCAAGTACCGGTTCATGAGCCACGCGGCGCTGAAAAGGGACAGTTTTGACCTCTCTGGCCTGATGCATTACATGCGGGAAGTCGTTCTCGTCCACAAGGAGCCCTATGGTCAGCTTCTGGCAGATTTCCGGTCTGCCTTTGCGGGCCAGGGACTGAATCCGGACTTTTCGCCTTTGTCGCTTCTTCAGCACTACAACTGATCATTCTGCTATTGCGGGCTCGCTGGTTTCGAGTTTCTTTCCTTTTCTTTTTTATTCATTTTTCTTATTGCTCTCATTTTCGCTGATTTCACGGGACAGGGCTCGTTCTTGCTTTCTTCTATTGCGGATGATCTGGGATTTAATCTTCTGCGTTTCGTTTTCTTTTATATTTTATTTTTGCGACGATTACGGGACAGTTCTTAAGACGACTACTTACGAGACACGAAGGCAATGGGCGTTCACAAAAGAAATCCAGGTATGAAAATGGCACCGCGGGGCCAAGCCGGGCAACGACAAGAAAGATTTGCATTTTACGCAGGCGTTACTGTTGCGTTCACGATGGGAGAAAATGGGCTACAAATGGATGGAGGTTGATAGCAAACCATGGGGGCAGAACAAACTACAGAACAACGATATTAGAACCAGTTCGAAACAAATGCAAGATTTTCTTTTAGTTCCTTGTTTCGTCAGATATTTTTAATATTTTTGTGGGGTCCCATTATGTTTCAAATAAAATAAAACAAACGGCAAGCGAAAACAACTCCAAGAGCATAAAGTCAAACCCGCACAGAAATAAACATTAAATTAATGGACCACATATTATTCTTATCATGGCAATCATAGAGTAGGCCTTGGTTGACAGTCGTGGTCTATCAAGGCCTTGACCTTGACGATGTTCTCGGGGAGTTTGTGTGTTTGTCCTCTGCTTTGACATTACTGTGCAGAGTGCGAATGACTTTTGCATCACTTTCTCCTCACCTCACTTTTAACTCCCGCCTCGTACCCAATCTTGTCCTACAAAACGGGTGGCCTGCCAACACCAGCGTCGTCCTCTCTGCTCCGTTCCTCTCCATGTCAGCAGCAAACATACAACAACACAAGAAAACCCTGTGCAGCAACAGGTCCAACCGAAACCACGGCGAAGCAACGTGCTTCGATAGAACAGCAGTGCTTTGATAGTTCTCTCTTTCCCGCTGTGAGCCACTCCCCGAACCTACGCATCTCTTTATTTTGCACCGTGGATTTTTCTCCCTCCCATTATTCCCTCCTCTTCCATTTTTGGCGTGTCACGTTGACATCTATAACCACACATGTTGACAACCAACTCGCACTCCTCTCATCACAGAGTCGACTCGATCACGAACGACACCTCCACAAGGCGAGGAGGTCCGTCCAACCCTGCGCGCTTGACTATGGCCTACCCGTATCCGCCCTATATGCAGGCGCACCCGCCGCCGGGCTATGGTGCGCCTGGCTCGACAGGCTACTTTACAACACAGAATCTCGGTGGCTTCTACGCACCCATCTCCAGCATCCCCTCGTTTGCGGCCCCACAACCGCAGTGGCTCGGCAGCGCGGGCAGCGGCGGCGCCATGTTCAACTGCTGGCCCGGCGCGCCTCAGGAGCAGGAGAAAGTCAAGGGCGAAGACGCTACCAAATCGGTGCGTAAGACGCAGCGATCTGGTAGCCGGGAACACGGGCAGCGTGGCCGGGATGGGAGAAGCCAGGCCAAGACGAAGAAGAAACCGGGACCTCGCATGATGCGATGGGAACAGGTGGTGGATAGTCTGAACGAGGATACAGACGATAACAAGAAAGCGACCGACGACACTGACCACGACGACAATGACAACGACAACGAGGATGACCGAGCCTACGATCATTGCGACTACAGCGCCAGTGAGACCTGCTCGGGCTCCGTTGCAGATTCCAGGACCGGCGGCACCTCGGGTGACGACGTCAATGACGGCATGACCGTCGTCGTCATCCAGCCGGGCGGCTCCGCGCACGTCTTTGTACACCTCAACCGCCTTGATCGCTCGCCGAACACGACGGCCTTTGTCGTCTCGGCTCGGCGGATGCAGAGTATTGCCCACAACTTGCCAAACGTGTGCCACCAGGGCACCAACGACTACGACGTGTCGGCGACCGACGAGGCGGCCGTGCTCGGCATGTATTGGCTGCTGCAGGTGCTGCACATGGAGGTGGAGATGCCTCCAGAGTTTAGCTACCATCATGGGCACGGGAGCGATTCCGATGGTACCAGCAACAATAAAAACAACAACGGAAACGAACACCTGCACCCCGGCCTGGCTCCCGCGACGACGCCGTCCCGTGCCAAGGTACACCCGCCGGCCATTCCGCCCGAGCTGCCGGCCCGCGTGCTGGCCTACGCCACGCTATTTGCTCACCAGTTGGGCGTCCTGGAGGGCGAAGAGCACAAGCTGCTGCAGACCAACAACCAGTACGACGCCGCTACGTCGTCGTCGCCTCGCGGTGCTGCGGACGCATGCCGCTTCCGGCGCCGCGCCGAGACCTGGATGCGCGCCGTCACCAACAACCCACGCTGCCGCCGCACGCTCGATGGTGCCATCGTGCCGCCGGCCGACTGGCCGTACGTGCTGTTCACGGCGCGCGTGCTGGGCGACCGGCAGCTGTTTGCGGTGTGTCTGCGGACGCTGCTGGAGCGGTGGTGGCTCAACGAGCGGGGCGTATTTTGTGACGTCAACGGGCCAACACGGATTGACCTGCTGCCCGAGGCGATGCGCGAGATTGTGCTCCGTGATCTGAGTGAGTTCCGTCCCCCGTTTCCCCGTATCCCCATCTCACTGCTATGCAGTCACTGACGTGCAGCCTCGTTTAAAAACGCACGTGAGCGGTCGGTCGAGTCGATCGTCCATGGTGCGATGCATGCTTTCTACTAGGCGGTCGGTCGGCATGGAAGAGAATACTAGTGAAACTGATGGAATAGGTGAGGCCGGCGCGGCAAGCGAAGGTTTATAGATGGAAAGCATTGGATGTCAATGGCGATTGCTCGGCGCGTGTAGCTAGCATGTCAGGGCCGTGAGCCCAAGCCGCCCAACGAGTAGACGGACACAAATCACATTCAACAATGAAGAAAAATAAAAGTCATCGTAGCAAAGGACGCAGCAATGTAGATCTCAAAAATGAAACAATCATCAGATGGACGGCTGATGACAGAGATTAACGAAGGATCGCAACTTTCTTCTCCGAGCGCCCCCAAGAGACAGAGAAAAAGAGAGACAGAATGCCCCTCCCTTCCCCGCTGCGTACCCGTTGGCCGCGGACAAGACCCGAACCAGGGGTACACAAGAGCACTCGTTTTCTATCTGAAGAAGAAAAGAGGGAAAAAAGGAGACGTCCGAGTCGAGATGACGAAAATTTCCACTGTGTTTTGGAGAGGTCGGCGCTCCCCCCAGTTCTCCACCGTGCACGTGACCACCATCAAAATGGCCAAATATTGATCCGATATGCTGCCGTGCTCCTAGCCTCAAGCATGTGCCACGCCTATGTATGGTGGGGAACCGTTTACTGATGACGAGCGGACAGAATCGGCGGCGCGGTGATTGGCGGGTTTGGCTTGCGCGCTGGAGCCAGTGCCCCAAACGGGGCCCAGACTGGCCACCACAGCAATCCCCCAGGCCCAAGAAACTGCTTGTGACAGCCGAGGAAGCCCGAAAAACCAAGCCGAATTGGACCTGGAGACCATTGGAACGGGAAAGCAAAGCATCACCAAATTTGTCGCAAAGCACAACACACGGCAGTCTCTCACCCTTTTTCCTTTCGCGACCCCGACGACATAACGACAGACAACCTCTTGTCGCTTTCTTTTCATCCATCTCCCCTCTACCGCCCCCACACACAGCACAATGAACGCCCAGCGGGTAGGCGTGATGGCGCTCCGGAGAGGTTCGTATCTTGACTCCCCTGCCGCCACATGGTGATGATGACGATGATGCCAATGTCCATTCGATGTCGATTGCACCCATTGGACGCCGCTACGATCTTCTGCGGTTGCTCAACAATCTCATGACCGACCTGGCTAACAACCCTCGTCCAGCTGCCGCCACGCCCTCGATGGCCCTCGTCTCGCCGAGCATCGCCCGCGGCCTCCTCGTCCGCTCCGCCCTCCAGGCCCAGGCCCTCCAGTCCCGCGCCATCACCACCCAGAAGCTCTCCCACGACGAAGCCAACAAGGTCCTCGCCTCCCAGCGCCTCAACCGCCCGGTCTCGCCGCATCTCACCATCTACGACCCGGCCCAGATCTGGTACGGCGCCTCCATCATGCAGCGCTACACCGGCATGGCCTACGCCGGCGCCTTGTATGCGGGCTCCCTCGCCTACCTGGCCGCCCCGCTGCTCGGCTGGCACCTCGAGTCGGCCAGCCTCGTGGCCTTTGCCGCGGGCCTGCCCGTCGCCGCCAAGGTGGTCCTCAAGACGCTGGCGGCCTTCCCCTTCCTGTTCCACTCGTTCAACGGCGTGCGCCACCTCGTGTGGGACGCGGCCGTCAAGGGCTTCGGCAAGGCGGACATTGCCAAGGCGACGAATGCGATCTGGGTGGTCAGCGTGATTGGCAGCCTGGGCCTGGCTCTGCTGTGGTAAGATGTCTGCGAGCGGGTGCGACGGATGACGGAAAGGGGACGGGAGAGACGATGACGGGGCGTGGGTCCCAGCTTGCTGCGTTTGCTGCATATTTATTTGTTCTACATATGGATTTTGACTTTGATCGTGGAGGCGGAGTGGAGACGTCGAGAGATCCCTGAACCAAAACATGTTTTTTGGCAGAGAGAAAGTGTCAAGGCTTGGCTGTACTTGTACAAATGGGAAGGAGAGTGAAGGAAACCAAAAAGATACAAATACAATAAAAACAAGATCAAAATACTATATGTATTGTCCTGTCCCACATATACCTGTGTTGTAAGAAAATCACTACCACGCACACCATCGTGGACGTGACGTAGTTCATTCTGTAACGGAGACAGGGATATATCAAAGCTGATGTCTGAAGCTCCTAGGAAGACCTCAAGAAAGACGAAGCGTCCTCTAGAAGGTGGTAGAGCTGTTACAATGGATGCCGCATTTCCGTTACGGTGTGCGGAGTACATGGCACAAAATGCGAGTAATTTGTGTTTCGTACCGTATCCTGCTCAATCTCGTGTGCATGGATTGTGTGCGCAATGCTATCTGCTCGTGGCCCGCGGCTGTCTCATGGAATGATTCCAGAGAGCACATTTGTACAAAAATTCCTTCGGAACGTGATGCGCTTCTGGTCTGCAGCATTGCGCAGGAAGTATGGTTGCAATGGACCGAGCTGAGCGGGCGGAACGTACATGCACGACAGGGAGGAGAGAGGGAGGAGGAACAGGAGGGCCAGAAGAGAATAAACTGCAGAGATGAGTGATCTCGGGGACCAAAAATCGTTGCGGGATTTTCACTCAGAGTACCTCTGTGGACAGAACGCCACGGCCGTTCCAGAGGATGCAATGCGCCAGCAAGGGACCTTCCGAGGACATTTGAACGCAGAAATCACAGCAAAACAAGGCAAGATCTTGGGCGCTGCGTATGCGAGACACCATGTGCGCACATGCAGAACGCAGAAGACTGCACAGCTGAATGGGCAGAACGGGTGCGAAGCACATGATCTGATCCCGCCCGTCTGCACACCCTGAACCAGTCGATGCCCGATAATGACAGAATGAACACCAGTTGAGCGTCATCTCCTCGTGGAAGCAACGCGGTGACGGGGCGACAGACGTGGCTCCTCGTTTTTTTATTTTGGCTCTGAAGCGACAAGAAGGTTGTGTTCAATCCAGTCGCGCATCGATCTCTCATTGCCATTATTATTTTACGCTCTCCGGTTCCTCGTCTTGCAATATCATCAATGAACGTAAGCATGGGACACAACAGCAATACAGCCGGGGCCAGTACAGCAGCCACCGGCATGTTGCGGCATCACATCATGGGTCTCCCGTCGAAAGCCGCCAACCTGTCTCCCCTCGTCATTGTATTGACCTGCCTCACCGTCTATCTGGCCGCGTGCCGCCTGCTCCGCTTCCGCCGCGCAGCCGCCATGTACCGCCAAAACGACCATGCATACCCAGACCGCGCGTCCCTCGCCGCCATGACCACCAACGACGCCCAGGCCATCGTGGCCACCATCCAGCAGCGCGAGTTCCCCTTCATGTACACCCTGGCCATTGAGTTTGGCATCTTCAAGACGTACGGCATCCCCACCATCTCGCGCATCGTCGGCGCCACGCGCGCCGTCACCGACCCGCTGCCTGCCGCCAAGCGCGCGGCCGACACACTCGCGATCATCAGCGAGTTTTCGGTCAACCCGCCGACGTCCGTCCGGGCCCTGCAGGCCATTGCGCGCATGAACTACCTGCACAGCAAATACCGCGCGGCCGGCCAGATCCGCAACGCCGACCTGCTGTACACCCTGGCCGCCTGCGTCACAGAGCCCATCCGGTTCATCGGCCGCTACGAGTGGCGGCCGCTCAGCGACCTGGAGCGCTGTGCCATCGGCGTGTTTTGGATGGGGCTCGGGGATGCCATGGGGATCGAGTACGGGCCGACCAGCGAAAGGGGTCCCCAGGCCCGGGGCCTCGAAAAGGGCGCGGACCGCAGCTGGCGCGACGGTCTCGAGTTTGTCAACGCCATATCCGCATGGGCCGAGGCGTATGAGCGCGCCGCCATGGGCCTGCACCCGGCCAACATCCCGCCCGCCCGGCGCCTGACGGCCATGCTGCTGCAGCTCGTACCGTCGGCCCTCACACCCTTTTTTGTCGAGGCCTTGACCGTGCTCATGAGCGACCGCATGCGCGCGGCCTTTTACTATGAGGAGCCTGGCCTGGCTGCGTGCCTCGTGACATATGGCGGCCTGGCCGTGCGCCGGTTTGTCCTCCGGCATCTCGTGCTGCCACGCTTTGGCGCCTACCGCGTGGCCAGTGCCCAGGCCGATCCAGCCACAGGCCGTGTGCAGCTCAATGAGTACCTGACGCACCCGTGGTACAACGCACCGACGCTGTGGAATCGCTGGGGGCCCATGGCGCTGCTGATGCGGGCCGTCGGTGGCGCCGTGCCGGGAGATGCGCGACCTGCAGATAAAGATGACCGACGGGGAGAACAAAAGGAGGGTGGAAGAGACAGAGGTAAAGGGGGCAGAACCTATTTGCCGGAAGGATTCCTGGTATCGGACCTGGGACCGTTCAGCTTCATGGGCGTGGGGAAGGAAGAGACGGCGGCAGAAATAGAGCGGCTCCGTACGATACGGACAGGCGGCTGTCCCTTTGCGTGAGAGGTCTCGAGATTGATGATGGTGTAGGAGAGAGGAGAAGCGGCTACGGGACATGCTGCCTCGGAAAGCTGTCTCGGAAAGCTATCCAGAAACGCGAGTTCTAAAGAACGTGTGGGCTGTCATAGAATGCACAACTAGAGGGGCGTGAGGCTGCCGAAAGAGGAAGGAACGAGACAGCCTCCTTCAAACGCATAGCGTAAGCGTGCATTTCAAGGAACATCGTCGTATATTTTGGAAGAGGCAGAAGCATGTGGTAATTAACAAGGGAGAACAAGGGATTTCAAAATACACAGTTTGATGAGTCCTCGTTGACGATATGATAATTGACGGCCGTGTCTTTGATGTTGTTGATATAGATTATCGTTAGGCCCACTCTAACTAGTGTCGATAGCGCCTCTGTCTGCCGTAGTTGGCAGCTAACACCGCATGGGGACCAGCTCCCAGTGCTGTCTATCGCAGTGGTTTTACTGGTCTTAAATGGTTCTATCAGCAGCCCCACTACCCACGCTCCAGCGGATGACTTTCCTGCACGGGCCAGGCTGCAACAGGCAAACCGCCCAGCAGTACGACGTAGGCTTACAGCCCCCCATGTTCCCCGCCTTTGCAAACAAAGCTCAAGCTCACGTCAACAGCCCAAGCCTTTCCAACTTCCTACACGATCACGACGAATAACGACCAACGACCAACGACCAACGAATGCAACGATAGCAAAGCGAAACGACCACTGCATGCGGCCTGAACGCCCGTCCACGAATAGCTGTCTGCGCAGCTCTTCCGACGCTCCGACGGCCTCCCCCACCAACCTCTCATCCGATCGCACACCTCCCGCCGGCCCTCCCGTCTTTACACCTACTGCCCACGTGCCGCTCGTTATGGCCGACAGCATCCCCTTCTTTGGCGCCGACGTGCGCAGCGAGGTGAAGAAACCCAAGAAGCGCAAGGTCCTGCTCATGGGCAAGAGCGGCTCCGGCAAGTCGTCGATGCGGTCCATCATCTTCAGCAGCTACCTCGCCCGCGACACCCGGCGGCTGGGCGCCACCATCGACATTGACCTCTCGCAGGTCAAGTTCCTGGGCAACCTGACGCTGAACCTCTGGGACTGCGGCGGCCAGGAGGCGTTTACGGAAAACTACCTGTCGCAGCAGCGCCAGCACGTGTTCAGCAACGTCGGCGTGCTCATCTACGTCTTTGACATTGAGTCGCGCGACGTCGAGCGGGACCTGGCCACGTACGTGTCGGTGATTTCGGCGCTGACGCAGTACTCGTCGGGCGCCAAGGTGTTTGTGCTGATCCACAAGATGGACCTGATTGTGGCGGCCTCGCGCGAGGCCGTCTTCGAAGAGCGCGTGCGGCTGGTGCGGCAGAAGACGGCCGAGTACCTGCAGAACGTGCGGGACAATGCGCGCGGCGAGGTCCTGTCGGACGGGGGCAGTGCCGCGGATGGTGGTGGCGGCGGCGGCGGCGGCGGTGGTGGTGGTGGTGACGCATCCCTGGGCGGCGGCGACGACGACGACGACCTGCCCGACCTCGAGCTGACACCGTTTGCCACGAGCATCTGGGACCAGTCGCTCTACAAGGCGTGGGCCAGCATCATCCACGACCTGGTGCCCAACCTGGCCTTGATCGAGACGAACCTGGGCCACCTGGGCCGGCTGGTCGAGGCCGAGGAGATGCTGCTGTTTGAGCGCACGTCCTTTCTGGTGGTCTCGCACTGGACCTCGGCCGAGGGCGCGTCCAACCCCTGCGAGGACCGCTTCGAGCGCATGAGCAACATCCTCAAGAGCTTCAAGAGCTCGCTGGCGCGCTACACGGGCACGCCGCGCAACGCCGAGCAGTTCAAGCTCTTTGAGCTGCGGTTCGGCGTGCGGTTCAACCTGTTCATCGGCAAGTTCACCACCAACACCTACATCTTGGTGGTGCTGCCACCAGGCGAGGCACGCTTCAATGCGGCCCTGCTCAACACGCAGATTGCAGCGAAGCAATTTGAGTTCTTGGACGTGCCAGTGGGCTTGACGACGAACAAAGACCAGCAGCAGCAGCAGCAGCAGCAAAGTCAACCGGGCCAACAGCAGCAGCAGCAGCAGCAGCAACAGCAGCAGCACCAACAATACGGCGGACATGGATCGTCAGCGGTGTACGCGTGAGGGAAAGGAGGCCAGGGCACGCTACCGATACGCACATTGTGGTACGAGCAAGAGAATGAATGTGGCGTTTTTTGGACATGGGCTTGTATTGGGCGTATATTGTATTTTTGGGAACGGGCTCGCAACGAACCGGTGACGACAACGAGGCGTACTGCATTTGCATGTCTCATTCTACGTCTAGTTAGAAACAACACACAGAAACGTGTGCATCAAGAGGACCTTGTCCATGACATCCATGCACATCTCATAAACATGTGATCAACGGGCGAAGCAGCTTGGGTAGCATGGTCTATTGTAATGCACCTGACGCATAATGAATGAAAAAGAAAAAGAATTGACGAAATGGACCTGTTTCACCGTCCGTACCAAACCGCGCGCCGTCCCAGTTCCCACTCGCGTTCACGCAAGAGCCGCCCTTCTCTACACCCACTTCACAATCGCTGCACCGCCCCGCTTGAACTCGTCCGTCTCGCCCAGTACCAGCGACTTGTCCGTGTGCTCCTTGTTGGGGAACGTAGTCGCCAGCACCCACGCGCGACCCTGCGTCGACGAGGCCGGCAGGGCCTGCTGCACGAAGTCGTAGACGTCGCTAATGGTCTGAGTCGTGTTGAAGCGCGCCGGCAGCCGGGTGCCGTCGGGCAGCTGCACGCGGAGGTTGACCGTCGGGAGGCTGTCATCGACGTGGGTGGTGGGATTGGGATTCGACGTCGTTGCGGCCGGCGAGGAGGACGACGCCGCAGGCGCCGCGGTCACAGCGTCGATGCTACCAGCAGCAGCAGTCGTGGGGGCGCCCGGCACAGGGCTGCCCAGACGGTGGCCCTCGCCCGCAAAGGGACGGTACACGCGCGGCAGCTGATGCCAGTTTTCCTCGTGCTCGTGCAGCTTGATGTCGACGGCCTGGGCAAAGGGAACGTTCATCAGGTGCAGCGGCGCGCGGCCCTGGCGGATCATCTGCAGGTCGGCGGCGTTCTGGGGGTCGTCGTAGCGGTGCAGCGGGCCGTCATCAACGCTAAAGCCGTCCTGCCAGATGTGCAGGACGCGCTGCTCAGCGGGGGCCTCGGCCGCTGCTGTCGCACTCGGCCGACCCGACGAGGCCGCTGCCGGATCCGGGATCGTGCGTGATTCAGCACCCTCGCCGCCCAGCGTCTGGCCCGAGCCCCGAAAGCGCGACGGTGATGGCTGCGATGGGCCGGGCGTCTCTCCCGCTTGTCTGTTCCTTCACATGGTCAGCGGGATACAATGTATGCTCAGTAATGTACGTCGAACAGTCCTGGGGAAGGACGGAAGGACGGAAGAACGTACGCCTTTGCTTTGGCGACAATGTCGCGCATGACGCGGCGGGCATCGCTCGAGGGACCGCCCACGGTCGGGTCCTGAACAGCCAGGCCAGACTTCTCGCCACCGGCAAACAGGTCGCCGCGGCCGCGCTTGTCGTCTTCATCGTCGCTATGGTCGTCGTCGTCGTCGTCGTCGTGGGCATGCCCATGGCCGTGACCACTGCCGCCACTGCTGCTCTGCAGCGAGCTCATCGTCATCAAGCCCTTTCGCTTCGGCTGGGGTTGCCTGGACGAGGTCGAGGCGGCGCGGGAAGAGGATCCGGAGTTGGAATAGGACTGCGGGGCTGGTCGGCCGTCGAGAGTGCGGGGCCCTGTGTAGGAAGCATCGGTAGTGGCGGCGGCGCCTGCAGCTGGGGCAGCGGCCCCAGAGGCGGCAGCTGCTCCTGACGTGGCATCTTCTTGGCTCTGATAGAACTCGGCGAGGGCGGCATCGGCGTCCCAGTCGGCGGCATCTAGAAAGTCGGTGGCCTGGAGAGGTTAGGCGAACAAGGTCAGCGGCTGGTGTTCTCGCCGTCAGCGGAGCAACGCCATTTAAAGAAGCTCACCTCGGAGGACGAGACGCCCGTGATGCCGCAAAAGGAGCTGATGATTTCATCTTTGGAAAGGCCCTCCGCCATGGTGGCAAGCTGTTGATTGATCAGCGGTATTGGCGAGTAGGGCGTGTCGTAGCTGTCTAGCGTCGAGAAGCAGCTGAGCTGTTTGTGTCGGTAAAGAATGCGAGGAAGTGAGCGGTGGAAAAGTTCTGGAAAATGTTTGTTTAGTGCTAGATTTGTGAAAAAGTACAACATAGAGTCTTCAAATGTCAAGAACTGGCCGAATCTCGAGTATTGCAGTCGTGCTTTCTAAATTAGGCAGTAGGCAGCTTTGTGGCGACGTCAAGCGTACAATTGGTGCTGGCGGGTTGACGACAATGAGACAGGCAATGGACACTAAAAGCCACTCTCCCACTGTAGATGGTGCCCCGCCTGTAAACTGCAAACCGTGGCCCGTGATGGGCGGTAGAAGTGGGACCGCTGGAACGCCCTGGAAGCTGAAGGTCTTTTTACAGCGGGCGGACCCAGTTTTTAACTGAATAATGCCCAAAACGGAAAAGCGGCAAAAGGATCCTCCGAGCTCCGGGCGTTCGCTGTACGTTGAAAGAGGAGAGGTGATTGGATCCCTGAAAATACACTGGAGAAAGTAAATACAGTAGTCAGGGTCAGAGGGTGTTGTCATCTCGTCCCGCAATGTAAGAGAGCTATTGGCTTACCCGGCAGCCCCAAACTTGTGAGCATCGAGATAAACGACCGGTCGTGCCAGCATGTCTCATCGACGCGACATAAACATTCAGCAGTGCTGTGTTGACCACGTCGGCTGGCAAGCCCTTTGAGCCAGCAATGTGATTGGCGTCGGTCTCAAAGTCACTGCAGGCCGCGCGGTATAGCATTTGAGCACCTGCAGCCACTTGGGCGTGTCCTCTGTTTGATGTAATTGTGCGTTAATGGATGGCTGGATAGTAACACGAAACTTCTTATGACCATAAATGTGCGCCAAGCGTGGCGCTCATGTCCACTCTCCGCACTCCACTATCAGCGTTTCTTTTTCTGTTTTCTTTTTTTTATGTTATGCTCTGTCTGCTAGGCACCGTGAACTCCAACATAATGACATCATGACATTGGCACGACGGGAATAGCATTCGACACAAAGCTATCTGCTTGACGGAAAAGTGACTGGGAGAGCGCACAAACGAAAAAAGTCAAAGTGGAATATGATGGAAAGAAAGCAGGGAATTTGCATCGTATACGTCGAACCTAATTTTCCATGGAACCCGCATCATTGCCGCAACTTGTAGTCATCCATTGTATCTTGCACACTTCACATATTCATCCCCGCCTGCGCCATCATACCACACACTAGAGTGACTAACATGCCGAACTAGCCAAAGGCTATTAGTCCGTAACACCAGATCTCGAACCTTGCTATTTTGTATAAAAGACCGTCTTCCCACCTGTGTTCATTTTCGTTAGTGAGAGGCGAAAAGAACGAAAAGAAAACTCCATACATACCAGTCTGGCCCTCCATCATTTGACATATTATAATCATTGGACAATGCCCTCATACAACACGGGAAACGTTTCATCGGGGAAGAAAGGTAAGTCTCACCATTCTAGACGAAACGATCCGCCGCGCTCATCTCGCAAAATCAAATATTCTTCGGTCTCCCTTGTACAGGGCGCAACGAATGTGGGAACTTGATGGCTGCAGTTAAAGCATAGTGCGACTTGCTAACCTGTGACGAATAGTTCGTTTTCGTTAGTGAGAAGCGAAAAGAACACTGCAATGCAGCAAAGAAAACTCCTGGCAATCTAAACTTCCCCTCAGTTCCTTCGATGTCCAAACAATCATCGGACGCGCCCGAGCACCTCGTCCTATGTCAAGACTCAGAGAGTCGTTTCGATTCGTCATCATTGGGGAAGAATAAAAGTCTCACCTTAGAGGGCACCCCCATGATCAGCTCGCAAACATCATCAGAACCTTGTGTTCTCAAAGAGGATGCAATGGACGCTGTATGGTTGCAGTTGATGCATGGTATCGACTGTCGTTCATTTTCGTTAGTGAGAGGCGAAAAGAACACTGCAAAGCAATCAAGAAAACTCCTGGCAATCCAAACGTCCCCTCAGTTCCTTCGATGTCCAAACAATCATCGGACGTGCCCGAGCACCGCGTCCTATGTCATGTCTCCGTAGAGTCGTACGAATTTTCATCATTGGGGAAGAATAAAAAGTCTCCCCTTAGAGGACACTCCTAACAGTTTCCCGCAAGCGCCTTAGAACCAATGGTCCCTCTTGAACGGGATGCAATGGACGCTGGGTGCTTGCAGTGGATGATGTGGTGTGTGTCGACAGCTGGAAGACATCTTTCAGTCTCAAATTTTTTGTCACCCAATCAAACGTCGGTCTTGGGGTCACGGTCAATGTCGTCGTATCCATGCTGGGGGATCTTGTTCGGCACTGGGGGCTCGTGTGAGAACTGAGGGCTCTCGGGAGCTTGGTGGGTGAGGGCATCGACTGGGCAAAGAGACACTGTTAGATTGTGCTCAAATGTATCAGGACATGTATGGTCAGAGGGCTAGAGGACTTTACCTGAATTTCTGGGGTCGTGGCCGCCAAGTTTGGGTGTCGAGACACGGTGGGCGAGGGAAGACAATGCAAGGAGAAGAGCATGAGGTTGAGAACAGATACGAGGATCGGCAAAGGAAAAAGGAAGTTGGAAGAAGTCGATGAGGTAGAAATCGAGGCAAAACATATGAGAGATGAATGAGAGGGGAGAAGATGCAAAGTCGAGAGAAACCAGAGCTGTCCAGATGATATTTATATTTGTATCAAGAGCTGGCTGATCCGGATTGTTTTGGACGGATTAGGACAAATTTGTTACTTCCGCCTCGCACTTGCCTTTCAACAATGTTATGATTCTACTCTACAGCTATATTTCCCGATACTTCTTTCCGTAAACTCCTGCTGGCCGTTCAACTGGAAAGTGTATGACCACCCAAGGCAGGATCGATCAACTGCACAATCATAGAAACGACCAGGTTACCTATAAACCGGAAGGCACGATGGGTTCAAATTGTGAAATTGGAAAGGGAGACTGTAGCCAAACGTCGTGCCTGCTCAACATAGTTACCACCGACCAATTTGTTCTTTCGTTGCAAAGAGCAAAAAGAGATCTATCAATCTCTGACGAAAGGAGCAACCCAAACAAGAAGTGTCCATGATTTACTGAGGGAAGGAACGGGAAGTACTGTTTTGGAGGTGCCCAGAGTAAGAACTATCCTTTCGTAGTAGGCGGTAGGAGCGTACGAATAACCCAAGAACATCCGCATCAAAGTCAATGAAATGATGCAGGAGGCGCCGTGCACAGAAACGTTTTTGGAAACTTCAACCGACCAAAAAAGAGACTGAAAGAACGATATCGGTGGAGAGTTCTCCTAGAAGGAGAAGGAGCATCAGGGGTTTTACAAATAAAGGAAGGTGCAGCAAATTCCGAATCGTCCTTCAAAAGCACAAAATCTTCACAAGAGACAATTGCACCAAACTTTCGCAAATTCCGCCTCGAGGTTTACGCATATATGGAAGGCGCGATTGAGATTTGGGAAAATCAAGAAGGTGCGCAAGAGAAATGATCTTCCCCTGAGGTACTGAGAAGGAAAGACCAATGCACTTTAAGGGAAAAAGCGACCTCAAAGCGTACGAGAGATGGAAACCCCACCTGGTCAGTTGGAAGGAGTAACAAAGGCTTAGAGACGAAAGTAGAAGGAACCATCAAAACAATGGATCACCCATACAGCAAAGCCGCGCTCTCCACGGAAAGAAGCATCCAAGACTGCAGTCACATGCCAAAGGTAATTCTGTAACACGGAAAGAACAATTCAGAAGTAACTCTAGGAAGGAAAGAACACTCGAGACTGAGGAAAGAACTATCTTGAGGTCCGCCAACAAATGGCAGGGACAAAGGTCCGGCGCAGGCTTTGTGCGTTGGTGACGAAATGCCACGATATAAACAGAAAGAATCGTAGCAGAGTCCAAGGGCAGGCACACATAATACGATTCTGCAAATGGAAGAAGCAAGAAACATGGGAAAGAGCTACTCCGGCTCTCGTGAAGTGCTTACGAACTCCTTCCATTGTCAATGGATGAGATGCCTTTCTTAGCCTTAATAATACTGCTAACGGGGATGGCGAAGCGCGTTAGTGATTGCTTCTTATTTCACGAGCATTTATCTCAATAAAGCGGCTTTGTTGTCCTTTCTTTCCATTGCGGTCCGGCGCCTTTCCACGTCCTGCAGTTGATCGCCTAAAGTGTTAGTACCTAAACATTCAGGATCTGTCTTTGCTACTTGTATTGTATTTTCCGTAGTGGCGGACTGCATGCTGCCTCTTGCTATTACATCTTATTACACAGTCACTCTTGCTTACATATCATTCCACCACATCGTCGTGCAATCGGACACCGCTTTGATACTTTTTGGTTTATTTGATGAGTCTACACGAAAGGCCTTCCTCGTGTGCAGTCAAATCCATAGCTCGTCTGTTTGCTTTTCGAAATATTTTGCAGCCCTTCTTTTAACATGACCGCGATCAGAAAATAATCCAAAAGCATCCACCAAAGCTCATTAATACAATCATATGACTCGTTGGATTACGACACTGGTCAACAGATCCGTCGACACGTCCTTGAGAGACGGTTGGTCCCAATACGACGCAGGAATACGCCGTCGCTGGCGATATTAATAGGACGGAGGACCGAAAGATGAAAGCATTAACCGGCTTGTCTTTAGAAGTGGCTGTAGTAAACAGCTTGGTGCCAGCATACGTGGATATTCGGTTGCGTGCGTCAGCTTGTGGAAGGGCACAATCAACTCCCAGCTTAAATATTTCATATTTCTGCAAAAAGAAGATTAAATCATAGTAAATGAAAAACAAAGGTAGAAAGGTCAAAAGAGTCAAGATAGTCAAAAGGTCGTACTATCAAAAATTCAGAAAATGCCAAAAAAAAAAAAAAA